>CM029548.1:24854276-25341000 GCA_017141385.1 Sogatella furcifera
GCAGTTGTAAAAAAATAATGAAGTTCCATTAATCAATTCCAGGCGGATGAAGATGTTGACTGGAAAGTTGTTAAACCAGAAATTTTTGCAGTAATAATGGACTTTTTCGCTAGTGGATTGCCCCTACTGCAAACAGACGCTGTTCCTTCACCTGATACTCGTGAGTTTTTATATGACTGCAGTGTTGTAAGACTATTACTAAATAACTTTTTCCTACAGCTACCTCACAAAGTTGCGGTTTCTGCATTGATTTCAATACACAAACTCTACTTTTCCCGCATAGTATGTGGAAATAGTATATTAGATAATGAGTGTGGAAAAGGCGTTTTTTACAAACGAATAATCATGTTCTCCAAACAAGTGGTACGCAAGTTTGGAAAATAATTATGAGTTTGTAAACTTTTCCACACCAATTATGTACATTTTTTTCGTCATACTAGACTGAGAACGATTTATTAAAACCTCAAACAACTGAAAAAATTGACTGAAGTCAACATAACCTAAACACTACATTAGCACAAATTCACACCGTGAACTGTCATGGCGGCTTGTTTGACTCGTTTATTCATACATTGGAGTTCAGAAAAAAAACAGCTGGACTATATTTTCAGTGCTGTAATTATCATTGTGATGATGACTAGTGCCGTAATAATCATCAAAATGATTATTCCTGCATACAGAACAGCTGATCTTTGATTCTCCTGTAAACGGCAATTTTCCAAATGCAAATCTAGCTTGAAAAGTTGTGTATTACATACGAGTATGGCAAAAAAAGTTTCCGCAGGCTTGCAACTTAACATCAGTTTTCTGGAAAGTTTCAGGCCAGAAAAGTCTATTAAGCTCTTAAAATCACGTTGGCATCACTGGCAAAACATAACCTCTAAAGAACCCCAATGGCAAAGTGGTTAGCAACGTGGACTAGTATTTCACTGCTTACCGATCAGGGGGGGTAGTACGGTGCAATTAGACTTGAACCTCAACATCCAAAGAGAAAGGACGATTCCTACGCCAACTTGTTCTATACAACCCCTTTATTGTTTGGTAAAAAGTTACACCCTTATGAGCGTCGGGTTTTTGGGAGAGGGGGGGTGAAAGGTGCAAAATTTCAGTTTTTCGTGAATTGTAGCCAAACCAAGCGTCGGACGAAAAAATTCCATGCATGTTTTTTCTAGAAAACAAAATTTGGAAGAGATTGAGGCCAATCACAACCCTGTATCATCAACCGTTTTCAAGTTACAATTTTTTGAAAACTCCATATTTTTTCACAGGAGTTATTCCGTTACTTTAAAAGTTTGTAACTTCGAATTGGAAACACTTGCATCCGTATTTCAAAATCCCTCTCGGCGAAATTCATTTCTCTTTAATTTGAGACCAAATCCACACTTCTATGTTCAGTGGTTCATGTGCTACAGCGATTTTAAAAAAATCGTTCCTTCTTTTGACTCAAGCCCAAAGTCGTTGCCCGTCTGTTCGTTTGTTTGTTTGTTTGTTTGTATGTTCGACAATAATTTTCGAACGCCTCAATTAATCAACCTCAAATTCAGAACATATATTCTTCATACTTTTATACAGGTCAAGTTCGTTGGACAATGAAATCGACCGACTCCTTCATCCTTTTTCAGGCGAAAAAAGGATAAACTGTCAGCAACAATATATCTATATATACTCCCGTATATTTCAACACAATAATCACGGCTGGGGAAAAAAATGTCATATGGAATTTGAATAAATTATTTTTTTGGATCCATCTGATTTTAATAAAACAGCTGATTTATTAGCGGCAAATTTGAAAGAACTATCATAAAAATAATGTTCTCAAATGAAAAGTACTTTCATGTTGAATTGAAGTCATATGTTGAATATTGATCTCAAAGTTTAAACATGTGATAGGAGTCTATTTACTTAAACAGCTGACAAGAGGCGGCAAATTTGAATTATTTTATCACAAGACATTTTTCCAGTATTTTTTTGGTAAAGAAGGGCTTTTATTTGCTCTTGGGCAGCAAAAAAATGTCACAGTAAAAAATTTGATGAGAAATCATGATTATGGATTTTTTAAAATCATAATTATCCGGTTCAAATTTAGCAAGCAATTGATAGAAGACAAAAATTGAAAATAAAAATACAATAATTATCCAAGAAGCAAGAATCTGTTCAGAGCTAACAAGATTTTAAAAACAAATCTGATTGTTATTATCACACGATGTTTTCAATGTAACAGAAATTGCGGTTGGCGAATACTCAGCTCTCTCTCAGGACAGTCTGTAAGTTGTCTGAATGAGCAAAACGGTTTAGTTCCGCTTGCTCTTGTATTGACTCAATAATATGTTCTTGCAGATTGCTTGCTGACTGTCTTTCCTGGTAAAGTTCCTTATCACTAATAAATATTCTTATGGCTTTTATTGGTGGGGAGACCCTTACGGGTAGTTCCACCTCGCCAATGTGTACTTGGCCAGAATCGGTCACCCATCCAAGTGCAGTCCACAGTGTTCGTGACTTAACCACGTTCACCGATAGATCACCCTCACCGAGAGACCAATTGCCAGTCCTTATCACTAACAGCTCTTCAATCGCCTTTTTCGTTGGCGTCTGCTGTAATCTTGTGTAACACCATTATTTACTGTATCACTCTTGATGTAGGTTTCAGTTGATAGAACGTACCACGGCGGGCAGTCGCGACTGTACAACAATGGTTGAGAGCATACATTTTATTCGTTTTGCTTGATGCGGCCGCGACTGGATTCGTTCAAGGAAGACGAATGCTTCAACAATGGAGCATTCAGCTATTGTTGACAACCGCGATCGACAGCAGCTGGCCGCAGTCACTTCAAAAAATTTCCTCTTATAGCTATGATCAGCTGATTATAGAAATTTAAAAATATCCTCTTATAGTTATGATCAGTTGATTATAGAAATGTTTTAGCTTCTAAGCTTTTGAGCTTGAATAAAAATTTTTTTTCTTAGCTGTATTAAAACTAATTTATTCCACGGGAATATAATTTTTTATGAAGTTTTATGAAATAACAGATTGATAAATATAAATCACTAAAATAAAATAATATTCTTTAATAATGATTAATTTATCAATCTTGAAATTTTGTGAACCTATACTGATTGAAACATAATAGAAGGAACATTCAGTATTGTTTAAATATAGGGATTGATAAGAATTTTTATTCATATTCTACCTATTCGCGGCATCCGACGCATCAACAAACTTGATCAAGTGGACTTGACTGCAAAATTTCATCATCAAGTTATCAAAGCCATAAGTTAACTTAAAAAGTTCGCACGCGAGTTCTTCAGCCCATGGGGCTTACTAGTTATTTTCTATTTATAACAATATTTGTAGGAAAAATATGATTTAAAAATGCATTATTTCAATGTTGGTACTTGAAACAATTTCTCAATCTAGAATTGAATACTTATTTTGAGAATTTCATTTTTCAAGAACTTGCAAATTTGAAAAATAATTCATTTGTTAAATTTTATTATTTCCGATTACTCATGTTTTGAAATGATGTTGAATTCATCATAAATTATGTTGTAGCTTTGAGTACATTGTTCTTCATGAAATGTATTATTCATTGACTATTCTACTTAATTTGTCAAATATCTATAGAAATCAATGAAGACGATGATGAAACTGTGATGATGATCAAGGAGCTGCTAGATACTAGAATTCGTCCCACTGTGCAGGAAGATGGAGGGGATATCATCTTCATGGTAATCTATCTCTTTCTCATCAATTTTTTTCTTATTTATCGCATGTTTCTCAACTGTTATTGGAAGAACATAGAGTGAGATTAAATTTCAAAAATTTAGTATTGCTTAGAATCACGAAAACTTTCAGAAAGTTCCATCTTGTTTTACTTAAGCATATCATTATGGTATTTATAATTTCAACCTCTTATATAATACCTCCTTATATATTGTGTCGTGTAGAATAAGGGTTTCAAATAATATTTTGTTTTTTTTTTGTATTGGATGTTGATACAGTCATCTTCCACCTACATTATATTATATTTATATGTATAAAATCATAATCAAACTTGTTGTCATTTTCTTGTGAAACTACATAGCAGTAACTAAGCATTCTTGTAAATACTATTGGTTTGAACTCAAAAATTCTTATCCCAGCCACGCCGAAAATAGTGAATTATGTGTAATGTTTTGTTTGTTTGGCTATAAAAATTTATCTATTCATTTAATAGATGAATAAGATTCTCATTGAATGATTACCGTAAGTGCATCATTTTTTCAAAGTTGACTGATTTTAGTCAAAGTTAAGTAGCAAGATTGCTCACATTCAACATATACCTAACTTACTATGTGGAAAACTATTTATTCAGGGAATTTTTCAACTTTTACTATTTTCAGCCTTTAGAAATTGTAAAAAAACATTGTGTCGAGTTTTTGTGATATCCACTGTGTTTTGATTACTTTATCGTAATGTATTCAAATAATAATTATTATCTTCAGTGAGTATTGTTTGAATTTTTCAGGGATTTGAAGATGGAGTTGTAAAATTGAAGATGCAAGGCTCCTGCACAAGTTGTCCAAGCTCTGTAGTAACGCTGAAAAATGGAGTTCAAAACATGCTCCAATTCTATGTGCCAGAGGTATAGTAACTAATATAATTTCCTCGCTTTATGATCTATGTCTTTGCTCTACATTGCTTGGAAAAACTCATCTAAATGTGGCCTACTCCATTTCAATTATCATATTACCTTCATTTCTGTGTTATATAATAATTCATTCTGTTATTGATGATTCAGTGAACTTTGTTTATTATACAATTATATCCAGTCCATTATTCGCTCACTATTATGTATAAATTATCATTCTTGTAATTATTGTAAACTTAGTATAGTGCATATTAAATAATATATGCTCCGCGCGTGCTAAGAACGCGCGTGCATCGTCACATTACACTCCACATTATTACTGCGTCTCTTCTTAGCGTGAGCGAACTCCTGCATTTCAGAAAAAAAACAATGAATTGTAAATAAATTCAATAGTTGTCTAACGTGACTGTACATTGTAAAATGTAAGTCTATAATTTTTTTCCTCCATATTTAATTATATTTAGCAGTTCCAACTACAATCATTGGAGGATTATTGAATAAATTTTGAGCTTTGTCTGTTTGAAGTTATAAAAATTTATGCTGATTATAACTCTGACTGAAATTTCAAGTGTCATCCGCCAACTGAAAATCAATTTCAACAAATATGACTGCTTGTATTATAGCATCAATTCGCTGTTACCAATGAAATGCTATTCATAAATTATTGAGGACTAAAAATTTGAGTCAATCTTTGGAAAAAATAGCTCTTGAAAAAAATCAAAAGCCATCCTATTTATAAAACAAGAAGGGCTTATCAAATCTTGTCACGTGTTTCCATTATTCAAGGGAGTTTGGTTGTGGAGACTTCATACTCTTCCTTTTCTCACTCATATATTTTGAAATTTCACTTTTCTTGATCTCTTTATATTTTATTATTAATATTTGTGTGTTTTATCGAATTTAGGTTATTTCTGTGGAGCAGATAGAGGATGAACTTGAAATTGTTACCAAAGCTGAATTCGAGAAATTTGAGAAGAAATTGAAGGAGAAAGAAAAATCAAATGAAACATGAATTATTGGTCAGTCGCTAATGTAAAATTGTATGAAATATTTTATTCATTTAGATCTAAACATTTAAATAGATTCTTTAATTCTATTTGTTGGCAATAAACTATTTCAGACTGCCAGTACTCTAATTATAATCTATTATTCCTCATGGAATTGGAATTGCTCTCTTCTGAGTTATGGATGCGATAAAAGCTCGGAAAACTTATTTTCTTGTATATTCAGAGATTATGGCTCTAAAACATTGGAAGCACGATCCATATTAAAACTGATTTTCATTAATAATACTGATTAATGATTAATTAAAAAACTGATTTTCATTAATAATTCAGCTGGTTTTTAAAATGATGATAATGTGCTGTTCTTTAATGCTTTTTAAACTTTGAAAACAATCATTAGGATGAAATATTATATTTGTAAAAGTCGTACGCAGATGTATTCAACATATAGAGCTCTGTTTAAATCTTCTTCTTTTTTGTGATGCATTCTTTCTCACCTATTTCAGCGTAGAACTGTATATTTCTGAAAAAGAAGAACATTCCAATTCTTATTTCTCCTCTTGAAATTCATAATCCTGATAATCGGAGTTTCTGTACCTCTCGCTAAAATAAGGTTAATCACTTTTCCAATGATAACTTAAATCCTTATCATAAATTAAAAATTAAAATTCACAATTAGGGCTACTTCAAATTTAATAAATAAATATTTAATATTTATTGAATAATTTAATATTTTTAAAGATTTTAAGAAGGGTACTTTATTTTTAATCCTTATCAGAAACCATTTATTGAATTAAAGCACTTGAAATATTCAAAATCGACCTACCACTGATTGAGCATTCTCCGGGTGATAATAATCATACACTGATATTCGACCTGGCAAAGTATATGTGCTCGGATAGCGTCTAACAACCGTAAATTTGAAGCAATATGGTGTAGCAGTCACTTCTTCTAGATATATTATAATAAAACTTTCATCATGTCCAATCTCCCACCGCTTCACACCTGTAATGCATCAAGATATTTCATATTGTCTTTTTGTTGAAGAAAACATGTCAGAAATCAAGTTTAGTAGCGGGATGAAGTTTTTTTAGTGGAACTAGATAATATAGACTACTGAATACAGGAAAATTTGGCCAACAGCATTGGTCTATTGGAAACAGAAAATATATAGAATTAACATTGGTAAAGATAAATTTGATCTCAAATTTATAACACGTTAATTAGTAAAATTGAATTGTTGATTCTATGCGGGGAAAGAAAATAAGTTATTTCACTCGTAGAATCTCATTCTTTTGTTGCTGATAGACACATAAGAATTAACCTGAACCTTGAATTCAAGAACGAATAAATATATGTGTTTTCATCATAAATCTTTGTTCTATTTTTGTGTGAAGGAGAGCTGTTTTTAATTTAGATCGTTTTTGGTTTTATATGATGATCATAACCTACTTTTAATCATTTCGAATAATAATTGTACTTGGTTTTATGCTGCCCTTAAGTGTTCGTCCACACGAGTTCGTTTTTTAGTCGTCCGCTTGATCAAGAAGATAGTCAAACTAGGTTGATTGTACAGAAGCTGATGAAGTATTCAATATGGCAAAATCAAAAACTACAAACTAAGAACTGAAACAGCCTTGAAGGAAGGAACCATTTGTTATGATAAATATTTGTAACATATCATATTGTCTATTACAGTTTTGGCGTCATATTTTCTGAGAATACAATCTTTCTATAAATCTTGCCTCAATTCAATTTCGTATTTTTAAGTAGGAGAGGACTCCTTCGATTGATAATTATCAGTGTAAGCTTTTCATACCCGGTATTTTGTTCATTGATCTCTTTTCTACGGAGAATCCTGACTGGAAGTAGATTGTCACCAAGGTCATATCCGATGAAGAAATTATTGAACTATTGTACTGGACACAAATCTTTAAAGCATGGCTGTCACAACGTTCGTATTGATTTTCACACAAAGCAACTGTTGTTGAGTTCAAATTGAAGTCTCTCGAGTTGGTGTTTTCGATCAAATTATACTTCAATTGAGCCTATAAAATCAATAAAAACACATATAATTTATCATCTTTTCCGTTATAACAATCCTCAATAACTGTGCAGTTGGTGACTGAAAATCTACTTATTTCCTCTTTTTTGTAATTCCTGTAAGAGGTATTTTTTCTAAGTAGAAACTTCAACATTACGCAAATTAGTAAATACAAGTAATTCATCTTCCTTATCCATTCAATAATATCATATCATAAAACATATTCCATGAAATTGACGTAAATCTTATTTGTCACTTCAGCTCAATCATTCATCTATGTGTATGATGTAGAATCAAGTTAAGAATCAACTGAAATTATTCAAAAACTGGTTTAGTAAAGTATATATTTCCATGGTGAGACATTTTTGTTTCTTCGAAACTATGATAAATAATTTATCGACTAATTAATTGTACTAAAACCCCGTGTCATCAACGATCTTTTATAAAACCTTCTGAAGGTTTTAATATGGTTTTACCTTCTGAAGCTTCAAAGTAAATATTAGACTTTGTTTTACCTGAACCACTGCAGAGCCTTTCTTAAGAAGACTGATTGTTATAGATGAAGGTGGAATTGGCATTCTAATCTGTTGACTAATCAACCTATCATTGATATTGATAGGTATTGTCTTATTGATCTTATTATCTGAGCTTTGTACTCTGACCACCGTCGATTCATCGTTTTGAGGAAATTTAATGGCATATTTTGTTAGCGTTTCCAATCCGAGCATTGTGTCCTGTTGAAAAAAATTGGATTGGCCATTATTATAATCATGAATCGGAACTGATTGAGTAGACATAACATGATAATTATTTGAGGCAGTGGAAACGATTTATAGAAGAATGATCAATCCCTGGAGGTAGATATCTCGATTTTATCGTTCACCAGTTGTAAAAAGGAGGCGCAACTCGTAAATATCAATCAATCAATATTTATCAAGTGTACAAGTACATTTTGAATATTGTCACTTTACATTTTGTCATGATATTTATAAAATTACATTTTAAAAGAAATGAGTCAACAAATAAATAAATCAATACAGTCAATGCAAAATACTATTAAGTTACTATTGAACAAATTCCTGGAAAGAATACAAAGACAATTGCACTAGATAGTCCTTCAAATTATCTTTAAATTTTTTTTATATGTTCAATTGACTTTAAAGAACTGGGCAACATATGAAAGTATTTATTTCCCATATACATGGTTTTCTTTTTGAATAATTCTAACTTATGTCTTTGAACAGTTCTGCCAGATCGCGTATTATATCCATGTGAATTATTACTTCTCTGTTCGAATTCAGTAGATTTTCTGAAAAACATAATCACATCATAAATATATTGCCCATATATTGTTAAGATACTCAGCTGAGAAAGATTGTTTAACAGAGTCATTCCATTTCATTTTCACGATAATCCTTGAAGCTTTTTTTTTGCTGAAGTAATATTTTTTCTAGGTTTATTCTTGATGTGCAACCATATATGCATAGACCATACGCTAAATTGGAATATATCAGTGCGTGGTAAATAGATTTTAAAGCATCAAGACCGCATACATTGGACATTCGCCTAAGAGCATACAGACCCGGGGATATTTTTTTGATCGCATGACACACATGATCGTTCCATGACAAATGTTCTTCTATTAATAATCCGAGGAATTTTGTGTTATTAAGCTGCTCTAAACTTTGATCACTTGATACTATGTTTTGGCACTCTACATTTCTGCTCTGCCTGGTAGAAAAAGAGACTATAACTGACTTATGGGGATTAAGAAGGAGATTTCGGCGGTTTAGAAAATTATTTATTGCTGTTACACCCTTAGCTGATGATTGTTCCACATCCTGAACTGATTTACCCGAGAAAATTATGTTAGCATCGTCTGCATATAAACAACCGAAGCCTGTTCTTTGATAACATCAGGTAAACCCTTAATGTGACAAAGGAACAATAAAGGGCCCAAAATCGAACCTTGTGGGACCCCATAAAAAATTCAAAATCCATATTGGAGGCTTTTGAGCTTGGATCTATATTTTATTTTATAATTAATTGAATGAGTCTCGTCAATTCTCTCTAATTCAACATATTGTTGTCTCCCCTTTAAGTAGGATGAAAACCAAGTCTGCTCTTTCCCTAGCACTCCCCATGCCTTTGAGTGATTCTAACAAAGCATCATGATGGACACTGTCAAAAGCACGTGTCTGATCAAGGAATGTACCTATCACCTTATCGCCCTTGTCTATTGCATTTATAATAGAACCTATAAAGTCCACTCCTGCCGTGATGGTTGATTTGTTTGACCGAAACCCATGCTGCTCTCTGTCCAGTATGTTGTTCGTTTCTAAATACCCAACAAACTGATCATACACCACACGTTCCAATATTTTAGAAAATACAGATAGTAATGAAATTGGTCTATAGCACTTAGGATTTTTTCCATTACCTTTCTTAAATATTGGAATGACTTTGGCTATTTTTAGAGAATTAGGGAAATGTCCCGATATAAGAGAAGAATTTATTATATGCGTAAGTGGCTTGATTATTGTGGGTAAAACTTTTTTCCCAAAGTTAATATTTCAATGACAGGTAATAAGGGCGATACTGGCCTCACAGCAAATATACCACCAGATTGGGAGCTTCGCAGAAGAAGGAGGTCTTTATTAATTCCTATTGTTGATGCTAAGACTGCATTTGATGTAAGTATTCAGAATCATTCTTCCAAATATTATACTATTCGATATCGCTAAATATGATATCAATTCATTCAATGGATGAATAAATTTAATTTTTCATTTTTTTCAAATTGCGATTGACTCCTAAATAAGCACTTTTTCTTCGTGATAAGGTGAAAACGACCATGCCTACTAGTAGTACATGCCTACCAGCTGGGACTCGAACCCACAATCAGGCGTTGCTATCAGGTTGCAATCAGGCGGGCTGAAGGTTGTGACGCCCAAGACCACTGCGTAACCTCGCATGTTTATAAGCTAAAAGTCCTCCGATTATTTGAATTTTACTTGAAACTATTATTCAATCTTCAAGATCAAATGTATTTAATAAACACTCATTTTTCGCCACACTGGTATGAAATGGACTGTTTTACATGCTTCATACGGAGGCCGAAAACGCTCGTTTTCATGCGAGGTCGCCAGCAACTCGCCAGGAAAATGCGTTTTTCGGCCCTAGGGCTGTAAAATAACCTTGAATGTCAGCTGACTGTAGGTCGTTGTCAATGTAAGCGTTAGTCGATCAATAGGTAGCATCCCAGTTTGATTGCATCAAATGTCAGCTGTTTTGGGAGTCACTGTCGACTTATTGGTATTTCGATGTAAAGGTAGTCTTTCATCTGTTATTTTGATTGGTAAGATCCCTTGCCAAAAGAACTGAACGTTGAAAGTTTTCACATTAATCAGTAGTTGAATAATAAAGGAAAACTGCTTCAATAACTGATACTTCAACTTTGAGAAGATTGAAAATGTTTGTATTGATTAACTGTTGAATAATGATGATCGTGAAATCCATGTTTAAACAAAATTATTGTTGTCAGACTCTGTGTTACTTTGTCAAGCAGGTTAGCCAGCGCCATCTAGTGGGTTATAATGCAACTAGACTAAGCTTTTCTGTTAGCCAATATCTGTCGAAAATTAACAACTTTGAATTGATATTGTACAATTTAGGATGATTGTACAAAAATTATCTTGGACTTAAACGTTTCTGGACTAAGAAGATCGAATACACTGATAGTTATAAAGTAATATTCAGTCAGTTAATCAATAAACTTTCGACGCAAAGTTTCAATAGCAAGCAGATGGCACCTACTCCAAATTCAGCATAGGCGAAGAAAGCATAATAAGGTTACTGGTCTAGCTGTTCTTGGAACTGATTATTTATTTTGTTTTTATTTGATTATTTATTTATTGATGTTGTGTGCCGAAAAATTAAGTTCGACACCACGGGTCGAAAATGTACTATTCCGTCTCTCGATCTTTTCTAGTAAACCGATCTCGAGCCGGGAATCCGCCTTTTCCGACCCTAGGTGCGAAATACACTATTATAACTGCCATTGGTATATCGTCCGGCCCAGAAGAGAATTTGCTTTCAAATTTCATATTCAATTTTTAAACTTAGAGAACTATGAATTCAGGTCTTATAAAGTTGAAGATGAACTGTAATGAATATAACTCCTTTTTTCCGTCCGATCCCACTAGACGTCAAAACTGCAATCATACGAAAGTAGAAATCAAGCAAAGAGCAAAGAGTCTTACAAAAATAATTTATTCATAATATAAAACTGTGAATTATAAGTGAAATTGTTACCAAGATATTATAGAAACTTACTTGAGAAGTGTAAAATCCTCCTGCCATATTCCTGTGAGTTGAAAGCCAGCGAACTGCTGAAAACGCTTTCACATAATTATCTGGGCCTCCAACCAAGAGCAGTGTTAGAATAGCGTAGCTGGTGATTTCAACATTTGAAGCTTTCGTGAACTCTAAACATAAATTTCAATCAATTATAATAGAACTTGGTCTGTGTTTGTTAATGTTATCATGGTCATGATTGAGTAACATTCTAATGATCCAAGTTGGAATAGAAGAATTTTTGGGCTAACGCCTGTTTTTCTTTTCATTCCTGACTCTATTATTGTAGTCGAATGAATAAATAAATGAATAAGCATGAGTTTGATTACGTATTCTTCAACTATTTACTACTTGAGGATTAATCATTAGTCCAGTAGATTGGTCTTAACTTAATCCTTGTCGGAATAATTTAATTAGTATCTTAAAAAATGCTGGGAAAAACACATTTCTATCCCTCTTGGTGAACAATCATCAAGTTCTACGGTTATTGAGATAATTGGAAAAATATGCTAGAAAACGCCATTTCCCAACAATAAGGGTTATAACTGGATAAGGAATCATAAAATTGTATTTTTTATTATTTGAAGTTGAAGAGAGTCGGATTCTAAAGAAAATGTTAAATGGCGGCGATTGTGTAAATCTTACCCAAATTTCAGAAATAGCGATCAAAAATCGCAAAATTGACAAAACATAGCACAAGTGATGAATTTGTGTTTAGTAGCGATTTTGCGATTTTTGATCTCTATTTCTGAGATTTGGGTAAGATTTACACATTCGCCGCCATTTAACTTTTTCTTTAGAATCCGACTCTCTTCAACTTCCATTAATAAAAAATACAATTTTATGATTCCTTATCCAGTTATAACCCTTATTGTTGAAAAATGGCGTTTTTTAGCATATTTTTCCAATTATCTCAATAACCGTTGAAATTACAGACTTGGAACTGGTTTCATTGAATTCCTCAGCTAAGTTTACATAGGAATTGATTATTTTAGAGCCTCACTAAAGCCTCTAAAAAATTAGAAAAATTAATATTTTTTGAAAAATCTCAATTTTCCGCTATTGTTATCTCGGTAACAAAGCGTTTTTGAGGTTTGGTCCCATGGAACTTTTTTGTCTTCTCGGTGTAAGGAATCATCCTGAGAAGTATTGCACATTCCTCCTGAAACACCCTGTATAGTACGTTATGCATTGCAACCTAGATCGCAATGTTTTCACCTCTTCCAATGTCTATTAATCTCACAATGTTCTCCATTTTTTGTGTATGGTATCGATTTTATTCTTATCTATTTTCAAACGAAAGCCTCTCACCTGACGTCTCCCACCAAAGCAATCCATCTGCTGTTCTTGAAAGTTTCAGAAGTCTTTTCAAATGTTCATCAGTCCTTAATGTGTCATTCATCAAAGCAAACGAGTAAGTGATCAATGATAGAGTGTATGCATCGGTATGACCTTTTTCTGCTACCAAACAAAATTTGGCATTGTTTTTCATGTGCTTTGGAAGTGCAAGACCCGATTCCAAAAGGGCTGCAACAATGAACGCTGTCAAAGTGATTGTAGGCTCACCATTCTCATCAACATATCCTCTCTGCAACACACAAACTATCAGTTGAATATTTTCAAATAACCTGTGCACTGTATTTTTGGATAATATGATGGAGAACTGTTTCACATCTATCAAAAAATATCCACAATATTTCCTTTACACTTGCGGTAGGAATCTCTTATAGCTTGTCTGGTGTCAAATATTAAGGCGATTTCGTCTGTTCCGTGTGCGTTCTAACAGGTGATGTTGTCTTGAAGTAGTCTGCGTAATTGTACCGGACCAGCTGATTAGATAATAGAATAAAAAATTTACTTAGTCAGCTGGTCCACTTGCCAGTTGTTAGCCGTTAATTGGAACGTTCAAGGAACAAATGGAACCGCCTTAATATTTGCCTCCAGCCACATAAGCTAAAAAGAGTATTGCTGCTGAATGCAAGAGTGCTGAGAGTATGACATATGAAGACTCTAAAGTTATAACTTCATTCAATAGAGATTTCTTGCACTGAAACACTGAAAGTAAATAGGCTACAAAACTTCAGGTTTATCCTTCAAAATCGCAAAAATATAAATTATCTGAGGACTTAATTTATTGATGGTTTGTTAGTTGTAACAGATTCGGAAAGTAATCACAAATATGTATAGATAATATCTTACTGTTGTACCATCAGATCTTTGTTGAAAATGCGACCCACTACAGGAAAACAGCCGTTTTCTTGTTGTTTGGTGAGTACCCAGTCAAGAGATTTTTGTAAACTTTTCTCATCAACTAATATCAAGCCTCTGGCCTGTCCGAGATATTTCAGTACAAAAGCAGTTAGCCAAATTGAGCCCTCTTCCGAATCGACACTCGGCCCGAAAGCTGAGTAGGAGCCGTCAGGGTGTCTGTACAGCAGCTGCCGCTGGTATCCTGTTAATTGAATAATATTGAATTTCTGCCTTTTCAAACTTGAGTAAATTTTCAAAATTGTTGAATGTCTTCCTCAATATTGATATTTTTTATTTTAGATTGATATATGATACGATAAATATTCACTCCTCCTTGGATTATCCTCAGAACCAAATTATGCGCAATAAAATGGATATCTCTATTTTATTCTAGGAGAGCGAAGTTCGCAATCTAGATCTACGTAACATGTGATTTGTCTTTTACTTTCAAAATAAGTTACTGTATATAATTTCAGCTTTGTCTTTGAGCTATTGTCTTACAAATGTTTAATCAATTGATTTATTGTTCACTCTACAACTTTATTGTTCACTCTATTGTTTCATCGACAACTCTTTTTTATATTCAGTACAGAACAATTTTTTCTTTTTTATTGCGGATGATGCCCACATAAGCATTTTAGCTTGTGCGTGGGTAATGGATATTGAGTGCGAAGGTGATTGATGAGGTGAAAAACAGCCATGCCACTGGGATTCGAACCCAGACCTGGCAGTGCTAGCGGACTGAAGATTGTGACGCCTTAGCCCACTGCACCAACCAGGTCGGTAATTATTTCAGTTTGGTTCAAGTATTGGAATCCATTTCAATGCAGTACTACTCGTGAAATAGAAATTAATTATATTGTGTCTCTCAATAGGAGACTTGCATAATCAAAATTCATTTGATATTCACGAATAGCTTTCAAGTTTTCATTGACTTATTAAAATTGTTATATCGAATTTTTTTGGATGTACAATGTGATAATCAATTCTAACACATTCAGAAGACTCTCTGTCACTATCAATTTTGAATATTGTAAATACTAGAGAATCTGTAATTTCAACAGAGAAAATTCATGAAAACATTCATTTATTCAGTCTTATTTCTAGAAATTACCTTTCTGTATGTATTTCATAACTTTTCCTCTCAAGTGAATTGCACCTTGAGGTTTGGCTGCATCCAAATACTTGATGAATTGTATTGCTGGTGCGAGCCGTATCATATTTTGCTCTCCACATCCTACTGGCATTTCAATAAGGTTTTCCAAGTTCTAAAAATTAAAAAAAATCAATCCGTCATCTTAATTCTTTTGACTTCTAAAACAATATGGTCTATTCTAAAGTTCCTGTTTAAATATCCACTATCATTTTATTCAACCACCGTTAATTACCTCAGAAATAGGTCCAAGAAGATTTCCACTTATGGAAACAACAGCTTGAGCAGATCCATCAACGATATTCTCAGGAATCGATAGATTCCAATATTGTGATTGATGACCTGTAACAGTTTTTTTTCAATATGAATTTCCTGATGTCAAATTTATATTAAATATTAGGCTCCATACGTTGAATTTTGCAATAGAGTAATAAATATCCTTTGTAATTTTGTTATGAATTACTATTTCACACAGATCTTGTTTATTATTGGGTTTGGTTTGTAGATTCAATTTTTTACTTTGGAACAGTATCGTTTAAACGTTACAATAATTAATCCTATTTTATCCAGTAATGCAGTCATTGATAAATTTGAGACTAACCTTTTCCGTAGAGCAAAGCTGAATATGTTTTAGTAATCTGGAAACCTTCCAGCTCAACATTGATACTCTTCTTTACACTGTCTATCCTGTTCAATAGAATAATTCACATTATAATAAAATGGGTGAAAGAATGACAAAGAATAACCAAGTTGAGAAGAATAATACGCTGAATATCTTGTGGTGGATAATATATTTATATTAATCATTCATCTTCTTCTAAAGATTGTACCTGTGCGTTGAATTTTTTTCACATATTCATATTTCATTGCATAATTTTAGAAAATGCAGAGTTTGTTGAACTATTAGTAGATACATACTTGATGTATCTATTTAGAACTGTCTCTGTTTGCAAATTCAATGAAATCTATTATAAAATTTATTATTCGTTCTACAATTAGTTCTACATTTCCTCCCTCCATCCATTAAAACACTGATAATGTTTTTATATAATGTGAACTCATCCCAAGAAACGGTATTGAAAATTCAAATTGAAGCGTATATGTACCGGTACCTTGTGTTAAGAGACGAATACGATGACCAACAATTTGAATCCATGGTCTCAAATATTGCAGTAACAGTCAGATTGTGTTTACCAATCTCAACGCCTTTAATAAACAGTCCAAAGTGGGATACTGTGTGTTCTTCTATACATTTAATATCCATTCCCAAAATTCTCACTCGTAGACCAGCAGAAGTTAATACTGAAATTTTTACCTGCAATTCAAATTTATAATAAGTACAGTAATCATATCAGATAAATTATAATTTCGTACAAAAGATTTTGCTCTCTTTTAAGTGACCTTGATAAATCATGAACAATTTTCATGCAATATTTCATTACTACAATTCTTTTTTACAAATTGACTGGTATGTGGTTCTCGTTTTACAGAATATGAAAATATTGGATCCTACCAGTATGAAAATTCATTCCAATGAACAACTATAGCAGTTTTTGTAATTTGTCAGCTCTTCTCTGTGAAAAATACTTGATATTCTAAATGATATCTTACAATCAAAACCCTGTATGAATTTTTATTTATTTAATATTTCAAATAATACAGTACCTATTAACTATGCTGAATTCATATTCTTGTCTCAATGAAAACAGTTGAACTAAATAACCCCTTAAAAATTGTTAGAGTAGATTTCAACAACACCAGAAAAAATCAATATAAAAGTTTCTAAGTTTCACCTTGTAATTGTAGCCAGGTAAAGAACTGTGTTGAACTCCAATAATACCAAACTACATTGAATATAATTTTTCACTGTATTATAAATTTTATGAGAGGACGGAGTAAAAATTTTTAACGAGTGACTGAAATATCAAGTTAAGAATAAATGAACTGAAACTGTACAATGCCCGTACTTAGGAACTGACACAATATTTTTTTCAATCCTTAAAACACGAATCAGTGGACAAATCCTACGTTATCATAAGCTCCAAGTTTTGTTAAATACGAATGAAAAATTTGAAGAAAATATCATGCTTCTAAGCTCTTATTCTGTGGTACTTACTGGAAGCCGGTGAATGTGTCTGTTATAAATGACAACTTTGGCCTCCACTTCTTCAGTCCGTTTTATCGAACGCGGAATATCCAAATCCAGATAAATTGGTTGATAAGTATGCAAAATATCGGACATCTCATTCATTCCGAACCCATATTCTTCATTTACACAAGCAACCTTAGTTCTCCATCCAGTTATGCTATGTGGAGCTCTGGTCAGCAAAGTTGCTTCTCCAGACTTGCTAGAAACAAGTATTTCAGTCGAAGATCAATATATTAATTTTATTATTATATCTCAAACTTGATGTCTGAAACTTATTATATTTCCCACTTTGAATATCCCAGTTTGTTGCATTATTATATCTTGTATTTATTCTAACTGGATCATTGAATTGATTATTCCAAAACCACTCAATCGCGTTTTAGTGGGCTTTGAAAAATAAAAATTCTTCATAATTGAATTAATTTTTTTTGTTCAAACTCTTATAATACTTATACCCTTTTAATACTTAACTCTGATAACTTATAATACTTCTACTCTGATTTAACATTTGTGAGATGTTTTAAAAATATTTCAATGTTTTTTTTTTAAATAATATGAAAGGAACTTAAATCTGAGTTGGAAGAATTCATGGACATATGGATTGCTTCATATAAAAGTACGATTATTCATACTCTACTCACTCTAGATGTGTAATCTTCCACAGCCAGCTCTCAGGAAAATATTCTCTCGAATGCAGTATGTCTTTTGGCTTTGAATGAGGCGAATCTACCATGATGGAACTTAGAGAGTTCTCCATCTCCAAAGATAATGGAACCCTGGAATCTTGAGAAAAAATAACCAGTGTTGATCTTTCTTATTCATAAATTGATTCAAATTCTAATGAACCTTCCTTTAAACTATACTAATACTCCATACAACAGTCATTATCACATTAGTGTTTAAAGTCATATTACTTGAAGAAAAATTATTCATTACTGTTTGATCACATTTCTGAGTTTGAATATACTATTTGTAATTAAAATATTCAGTAAATATCAGCTTAATTCTAGGACCAAGATAAATGATTAGTGAACCAATGGAACTGTCTGACTCAATGCATGGAAATTTTTTAATCTATACATGTTTTCTATACATCAATTTTCAAACATGTATAAGAGTTTTGTATTCACTTGTTCAAGGCTTTTTGCTTTGTGTATAAATGCTGATTTTCAATTTCAGAGAAGTTGAATTATGACTTTTCTTGAATTTCAAGTGCGTGCTCATGTGCATTTCAAGTATAAAAAGTACCCTCTACGCCTTCACCTCTTCAAGGTCTTGATTCTACAGAACTTTTTAAAAAGTGCTAATTACTTTTATTGCTGCATAAATGTAATATTTGATGTCCGTTAAGTGGGTGTACAAACAGTAATAATGATTGTTCAGCAATAGATACCAAACTTTTACATGCTCACGCTTCCACAACCTCTAGTCTAGACAGTGTCTGTGCTCAGAAGTTATTTCAAAAATTTTCATTTGATATTAGAAACAAAAAGTTTTAGAGATACTCACATTCCCTAACAGCAACTTTCCTCCCAATGCCATTTTCGGACAACGAATTTATGACTAAAATAGATATAAAAGTTACAAATAGAATGAGTGGTAACTTATATTAAAAATGTTATTTCAATGCAAATTTTAAATTATTATTATTATTATTATTACTTTTAAATAATTCAGTGATTATGGACTTGAACTTTATTAATTAACTAGGTGTTATACTTTGTTGAAAAATGATAATCATGCTTGCTCAAGTTTAATGAATTATGCTCGAGTAATTCCTAGCTCCTTTATTTTATTTATGAAATTCATTCTGATTTATTAGTGATGTTTCACATTCGCATCAAAATAATGAAATGAATTAAACAATAGGAATTGACTGCCAGTGAACCACTTACCATTGTTTTGACATGGCTTTGTTTCCAGTGTTAGATCTGTGATGATAATGACTCCTAAATCCTGAGGGACAAAACAAATTATTTGAGATGTTTCTGTTTTGATAGGTTCATAGCCACAAAGTGATCGATTTGAGGTTCAATGGTTACCTTATTGAGTTTTTCATTGAAATATATTGACAGTTGACAGCTTTCATTAATAAATACAATAATGATAACTGAACTAGAAATTTACAGTTGAAGAAATTATGATCATTTTGTTACAAGATCTCTATTCAAAAAATTATTTCAAGTATTTATGAGACTTTATAATAATGTGATATAATTATGTAATATTTAATGCATATGCAATATTCAATGACATAGTCTACAACTTAATAGTATATTTCGAACCTAGGGTCGAAAAAGGCGGATTTCCGGCTAGAGATCGGTTTTCAAGTCCGAGGCCTTAGGCCGAGAACTAGAAAAGATCGAGAGACGGAATATTACATTTTCGACCCGTGGTGTCGAACTTAATTTTTCGGCACACAACATCAATAAATAAATAATCAAATAAAAACAAAATAAATAATCAGTTCCAAGAACAGCTAGACCAGTAACCTTATTATGCTATCTTCGCCTATGATGAATTTGGAGTAGGTGCCATCTGCTTGCTATTGGAACTTCGCGCTAAAAGTTTATTGATTTAGTGACTGAATTTCACTCTATAACTATCAGTGTATTCGATTTTCTTAGTCCAGAAACGTTTAAGCCCAAGATAAGTTTTGTACGATCATCCTAAATTGTACAATATCAATTCAAAGTTGTTGATTTTCTACAGGTATTGGCTAACAGAGAAGCTTAGTCTAGTTGCATTATCACCCGCTAGATGGCGCTGGCTAACCTGTGCACAGAGTCTGACAACAATAATATTGTTCAAACATGGATTTCACGTTCATCATTATTCAACAGTTAATCAATACAAATATTTTCAATCTTATCAAAGTTGAAGTATTAGTTATTGAAACAGTTTTCCTTTATTATTCAACTACTGATTAATGTGAAAACTTTCATCATTCAGTTCTCTTGACAAGGGATCTTACCAATCAAAATAACAGATGAGAGACTACCTTTACATCGAAATACCAATAAGTCGACAGTGACTCCCAAAACAGCTGACATTTAATGCAATCAAACCGGGATGCTACCTTTTGATCGACTAACCCTTACATCGACAACGTCCTTCAGTCAGCTGACATTCAAGGTTATTTTACCGCCCTAGGGCCGAAAAACGCATTTTCCCGGCGAGTTGCTGGCGACCTCGCCTGAAAACGAGCGTTTTCGGCCTCCGTATGAAGCATGTAAAACAGTCCATTTCATACCAGTGTGGCGAAAAATGAGTGTTTATTAAATACATTTGATCTTGAAGATTGAATAATAGTTTCAAGTAAAATTCAAATAATCGGAGGACTTTTAGCTTATAAACATGCGAGGTTACGCAGTGGTCTTGGGCGTCACAACCTTCAGCCCGCCTGATTGCAACCTGATAGCAACGCCTGATTGTGGGTTCGAGTCCCAGCTGGTAGGCATGTACTACTAGTAGGCATGGTCGTTTTCACCTTATCACGAAGAAAAAGTGCTTATTTAGGAGTCAATCGCAATTTGAAAAAAATGAAAAATTAAATTTATTCATCCATTGAATGAATTGATATCATATTTAGCGATATCGAATAGTATAATATTTGGAAGAATGATTCTGAATACTTACATCAAATGCAGTCTTAGCATCAACAATAGGAATTAATAAAGACCTCCTTCTTCTGCGAAGCTCCCAATCTGGTGGTATATTTGCTGTGAGGCCAGTATCGCCCTTATTACCTGTCATTGAAATATTAACTTACAATACATTATTAAATACGCTGCACTATAATCAGATTAAATAGAAGAAATACATTAAGAAAATAATTACTTATAAGAATATTGCTTACCTATTATCAACTGAATGTAGTTTCAATGTTCAATATTTTATTCATTCGTTCAATGAACGAATTCGTTCTTTTACATCTACTCTAATTCATAATTTATGGAAAAATGCTTCTTCAAGTTGGTAACAAACAGGTACCTAATAAAGTATAAATGAATTACATTAATAATTCTCTCTGGAATTTACTAAAGCTGTCAGAATCATATCCAGTTATTCGGATTCTATTTAACAGCAATGCATCTCATTAAACTTTAGTGCCATTGAAGATGTGATATTGAGCTGATTTCTGTACGTTTACAGCATAGGCATATTTTGCAGTGAAAATGTTTAGTTGTCCTGTAGGCTACTTGTAACAGATCAGTATGTGGATTACATGTAGTATTATAGAGAATAAATTAAGTTTTTCAAATGATTGTTGTCTTCTGAATATAATCAAACTGCATTGTCTTTCAAGCAAAGTTAGTGAGTTCCAAAAATGTCCTTTTCTCTTCTTGAATAAATTCATTTTAAATTGTTCGCTCACCATCGAAACAATAATCAGAAGTGTCTTGCAGAGGTTTGGTGATAAACTGTTTCAGTCTCTTCCACAGATCATATTCACCATTATTGTTCATGGACCTTGAGTCTATAATGTTTGAAGTACACAAAGAGTTTGGTGCAGCACGAATTGATAATGACACATTACTTCCAGGCTCTACTCTGTATTGAGACCAACGTGTGCTTACCTGAAAATATAAGTTAAACTTATAAGCTGAGTAGTTGAAATTATAGTTGTTATTTCTAAAGAAATGAAGATGTCTTATTAAGCAAACAGTCCAATTGATCTGACTCAATGAAGCTATAACTCCCCCCCTATCAATATGAAGCTATAAAACCTCTATCTCCGATTGTATTCCTATCAGGTCGGCTGGTCGTGTACTTATTTGCAAATCATAGACCTATTCTGGCTATAGAAAAAAAATCCAAAAACTTGTCAATCAATATAGAGCATAAATATTGGTGGAATCAATCTATTACTCACTCCATCAGAAATCATATTGACCTTTTATTTCCACAAGAAAAAAAACTAAATCCTTGATGAAATTACATATAATTCATGAATTACCTTGTTGGGGAAGCAGTGATCCACTAGAACTATCATACTGTCAGCTACTATTTCTCCATCAGGATGTGTGTAATAGACCAAAAGTTTGCTTTCTGGGGACATGTTCGGCGTAATTTTCAATGGCAGTTTGAATGATCTAGCCGGAGGAAACCCTACTGCCATCTTATGCAGGATTTTAGTTTCTTTTTCTGGCCTAAATGATCCTATTCGAATCAGGTCACCTTTTGATTCGACCTAGAACAAAACAGCATTGAATTTTCATCAATTTCTTCATCTTTGTAAATAAACAAAACAAAATAGATTGTAAAATGTAATGAATGCAGAAGATTGATATCCTTCCTAAGTTTATTTTAAGAATTGAAATGATTTGAAATATTAATAATTCAAGAATTGATTTTTATGAGTTAAATACTATCACCTACCATATAGGTAAAAGTGGGTGTTGCCTCTGAAAAGTTTTTGACTGTGTATTGTACATTGAAATTATATTCTCTATTGCAAGCAAGTGGCATGACGATTGATACATCTATATAACTCTGACTCGGTGAGAACCACGCTTTGAGAGGCTGATGAGCTTTGGGTTGCACCATTTGTAAATTCCAATGCTCTCCAGGATAGAACTTATCCTTGTGTTCCAGACTTACTGCCTGAAACAAAAATTTCACTGATTTAACACACATTATACAAATTACCACTCACATAACTGTATTAAATAGTTCTTCAATGTATAGGCCTACTTTTCATTCTACAAATTATTATTGATTTTTAAGACCGATGATCATCAATACAATACAATAATATTAATTGTGCGATTGTCTCTCCAAATAAATAAATACTAAATAGAGTACGATAGATGAGCTTACTTCTAGGTTATTTCTAATAAGTTATTATTGAGTTTTGTAACCTGATTAGACAAAAATTTTATGATAATTAGCTCCTGATTAGATCATACCGCAGTCAGCTAAAATAATTCATTTTAATTGGAAAAATTAAAATTTTAATCAATACTATTCATAAGATTGTCTGATAATGCTTGGTCTTTATTATTTTTCGAGTATTTTTTTAGTATAGTAACGAATTCATATTTCTCAACCAATTATCAAATGTTGTTGGTGACCTTCTTTATTCAATTAGAAGTTAGATTCGAAACTATAATATTATTCATTCGATCTAGCTAGAGCTCAACCTGATATTTATGTTGTTCCAGCAATATACATATTAATTGATAAATGAATAAATTAATTTATTTATTTATATTGCTACAACAATATGCATAATTCCAATTTAGAGTTCACTATCTTGTTAGTGATTCAATACATAATATACATTTATATAAAACATCTCATGAGAATAATTCAAGGACTCAAAAATACCTAGTGTAGGCTTATTTGATGATTCTGAATTCATCATTATTATACTTCTAAAATTTTAAATCTTTGGAAAATCTAAAAACTCGTTGAAGTTATTTATTTTGTCTTACTGTGAGTATAAGTGCACTTGAAGAGTTGAGTAATGGAGGCAGAGTGAACTGTATTTCTCCGTTGATATCGGTTGAGTAGTTCCAGCAGGAGACGCGATGAGTGGCAGCTGTCACCGCCACTTTATCAGTCTCTTGTGCCGCCCCTTCTTGCCTCAAACAAATCTCTACCAGGAGATTTTCCGCTCGAACGGCTGGGAAATCCGGCGGAGTAGCAGCAAGCTACAAAACAAAAACTGATATTTATAGGATTCTTGGAAAAACTCTTCACAATTATTATTGAAGAAATAGATGAAGCTATAGTATCAAGACTATATTGATTTGTTATTTTAGACTATTGATTCCTCAGTAGATAAAAATTTATTGATGAATTTATTTTAATCATGTTTGAATTATTCATGTTTTGATATTTTCATTTTTTTATGTTTTATAAAGTGTGGGAACATTGAGGCAGATGATTAATTATTGTATGCTCTACTGATATTACTGATACTAAATAATACTATTACTGATGCTGTACTGATACTAATGTTATTGTTATCATTTTCAACTTGTCTACTGAACAGTCTTATAGCTTATGATAGACATTCCCGTTTAACATAGATTTAAATTTGACAAAATATCATCACAAGCATCCATTTAAGGCCTACCTTGCCTCTGTAAGGTAATCCAGGTTTAAAATACTGTGAACATTGGAATTGAAGTTGAACAGCAGTATGGTAAATTTTCCAGGATCGAGATGCTTTAACAGACAACAGTGATCCTTTTTCGATGACAGTAGCTGTCAGCTCAACCACATCCAATTGCAAGCTATTGTCAGAAAGGTAGAGATCGCTACCCGAGAGATTAAGATGGGTGCAGCCTGAATTTGAATCCAACTGGAATTATGAATAATATATTATAAAATAATATATATTAAAAATTATAAATATTCTATATAAATTGTAATTTTTATTGTGATTCTGAATTGAAGTAATCAATCAATCACCAATTTTCCATGAATACAATTACAAATATCTATAATATGGTATATATATATTTTTTTTTGAGGGTGATGCCCACATGGGCTCTTGGGCCTGTGCGTGGGTAATGGGAAGGATGATGATGAGAGATGAATGGACCTACTGCTTTAGGTGGGTTCCGAACCACCGGGAAGCGATTTTTGAGGCTCATAAATTGAATTTAGAGGAACCGGTCACCAGTACAACGGTGCTGGCAGAGGCATGTCGCTTATCTTATCTCACCGATTAGACGCTCTCTACCACTGGGACAAACCGCTTCCCGAAGCTAATATATTACAACCAAGAAGAGAAAAACTAGTCTGAGAAAATAATTCCATCGTTTTAACAACAAGAAACGTTTATAAAATTTATGAAAAGAGTTTATATTCTGTCTTGTAGCCTACAAAATGAATCACGTCTGCAGGTGCCTCATTGTCAATTATTGATGAGCTTCCTTGTTATTGTTGAAATTAAGAAACATTCCAAATATTCTTTGATATACGTTTTTGAAAGAAATTCTTTCAGTTGTATTTGAGGTTTTTGTAATCAACCTCAATTACATCAACTCAATCTATATACTGTACACTGTATTTTGTAACCTGAATTATTTTTGGAACACTTTCCTTGGCACTTGTTCTGCTTATAGTTTAATTTCTATTCTATTGTAGCTAATACATGACAGGATATTTGTGCTTTGAGAGCTTGATGTTGTCATTTGAGAGGTATTATCTTCTATAGAACTGATAAAAATGTCAAATAGAGAAAAAATCTAAGTTACCTGATTCATAGTAACTGTAAAGAGAATTTTCAACTTATAGTCTTGAAAAAGAATGAACCAATCCTACCATTTTTGACATCACAACTTTGGAGTTATTTTTTTGATTGGTTTCTCCAATCATTGAGAACTCAGCTCTCACTTCTCCTGGGACTGTTGCTCCATAAATGTATCTGAAATTTTCATTTTCCAATCAATATTTGCTATAACCAATCAAAACTTTTGATCAATTTCACGAACTTCTAAACGTTTGATGAGTTACATAATATATTGAATTGATGGACGAAAAATTCATTCTCTTGTGAATTATCAACAATTTCTAAAGTAATAGATTTTAATGAATGAAACCCATAAGCACTTCTCTATTTTAGAAAATTACTATTTTCTATTCTCATAACAAAGATAATCAGCATAATGCATCCATTCCTCAATATGCTAATCTATTTCCTGATATGTTATCGCCCAATAACTTGTAATAATTGATTTATGAAACTCTACTTTTATTTCTCATAATATTTTTCCAGGGCCAGAAATTATTGTGTGAAGTGCGGTGAAACCATCACATAACTTTGTTTTGGAAATCATACAACAAAATTTAGGAAGAAATAGCACAGGCTACGCCTTTTTTCTATCCTAGTTCATAATAATTATGTTATGATTTGTGTAGCCTAATCATATCAATAAATAAATAAATTTTTAGTTAATCATGCAGTCTTACCACTGTCCTCAGTTCCCAACAGTCTTCAACATATACAATATACATGACTCTCATATAATATTTCAAATTACTTATTTCACTTGTACGTGAATTATAAACTAATTAAATTTTCTCAATCAAAATTAAATTGAAATTTTAATGAGGCTCAACATTGAACTACTTACTTGGCACAAACTTGAAAGGAAATAAAATCAGCATCAGCAAGTATATTGTTGGGCTGCAGGATGTTCACTTCAAACTTTGGCAACTCATATTTCTTTACTAATATTTTTCTCTCATCCACTGGGAATTGGCTTCCATATTCAACTTTGATTCTCCATTCGCCCTATCAGGATTCAATTATGAAAAGTTATTGGTTGGATATTGGATTAACATGAAAAGATGATTAGAAAATTATGTAAAAAAAGTGTCACCATATTCATTGTTACTTTTTGTAGTGTTTTTATTCCATTATTATTTCTGATTGTGTTTTTCGTATTACCATTATAGAGTAGCCTATGAATTACTACTGTATACTCTTCCTCTTGTAATAATCAATGTGTATGTATACCGTTGGAAAATATGATATCAAATTAATAGATGATAGATATAAATTAAAACATCCTATGAGCATTATTATAGTCCGGCCAAGCAAAGAAGAGCCTCTGGCAAGATGAGAAAATGACTCCAGCTCGGTCAATATTGGTTCAGAAATTATTGATTTGGTCTCAATTGCAGGAAACATTCTGATATACAATTTGAGACCAATTCTTAATTTATTACATTCAGCTTACAATTCTAATTTTTTTGGCTCTTAAAAAAGTATTAACGAATTTCACATTCAACTTCTTCAAAAATTTATTATTTTCATGATTAATATACTTGTAGTTGAAATTATTACTTATACTATAATAATATTATATACTTAATAGTTGAAATTACTGTTGAATGATTCAGTGAGCTTACTGTACCAGGAGAGATTGCTCAGTTAGTGTGAAATCAATTTGTAGTAGACCCTTCTCAGATTGAAGATTGTCTCCAGTCCACTGTTCAATTGCAATTCCATTAGGGGTCTCCATCCAAACTTTTTTAACCTAGAAAGTTTTAATTTATATCAATGGAAATCTCATCATCAAGAAACAAATGACTATTAATTGCTTGATAAATGACGAGTTGCTACACATTGGATAAACACAAAACACTTTGAATTAAGTCATCTCAAGTTAAACTCAAGGAAAATTGTCCTGATATGCTACTTAATACAAAATTTCTTGTTTGTAGCCTATCAATCATAGCAAATCTATTTGCTAAAAATTTCAAGAATTTAATATTATGAGTAGAAATATTGCTCCAAACCAAAACAAAAAAAAAGAAACCAATGAGCAACGTGTCGCACATAATTTGAAATGAGGATTGTAAAAGATTGATTTCTATGGTACGGTATTACTTTTCAAAGTTTATTAGGGTTGATTGAAATTATTTGTGTGATTCTTTCATCAGCTACCTACCTGTACTACTGATAATTTCAATTGGTGTGTGAAAGTGAGAATGCGAAATCTGACTGTATCTCCAGGGCGGTAAACGGGCTTATCTGGTGATATTATTGTTACCAAAGGTTGATGACTGAAAATAAGTCTTTTTTCGCTTGTAACGACCAGATTATTCTCTCCACTTTCTGCAATCTGTATCCTGAGTCTTCCTTCAACTTCACTTGTCCACGGAACAGTGATTCCAATGCATGAGGTAGAATCTGTAAAATGTAAAGTACTTATGAATAAACTCCAGGCGGATTTTTTAAATGAAAAGTTTCATGAAGATGATCAATCACTTTACCAATACTTATAAATTATTTTCATATTTATTCTGTTGGACTCTGAATTAAGTAGTAGTCTTGAAAATTCCATATTATAGCACTCATGCATTGTCACATGTGACAATTTTGATTCTATTTTTATCAATTTATTGTTATCAATCCGCCTTTTCTGTGAATGCCTACGACATCCATAAAAACTTTTTTTTTAATGAATGAACCATGAGCTATTACATAATAAAAGGATGGTTTTCTGAGAGAGATGCTTATATAAGCTAAAAGATTGTGCGTGAGTAATGAGAGGGGTGATTATGCTGATAGATACGACTAATTGAATAAATAATAATGAATTATTGAATAAAGATTGTATTGACTGTTGTATCGTTGTAAGTTACCAATAAGTGTTTTACAGGAAACTTAAATCTTAAGCCTGAATTTATATTTTTAAATTACACAAATCAACATATACATCACTGTATTTATGAGAATTATTTTTCAAGAGAAGCAGTTTACTACAGTGCTTAAATATGTTTTATTTAAAAAGGTTATTGCTGGTCATCTCTTTTACTACAAGCATACAACACAACCGCATACAGAGACTGCCGCATTAATTGTGAGCTATCCTTTCTTGAGGATATAACCCTTCATCTTGGAATAATCAACTTTGATCCAGAATCAAATTGTAGGCCTACTCGTGATAATGCACTCACTTTCTACAATACTTTGAACCCGTACTATGGCATCTTCTGTCGCCGGATGGAATAGTGAAATCGAAATAGGGGATCCAGTTGCACGATTGTGGAGACTGATGCACACATTCTCAATTGAACCAACTAGGAAGACCTTCGGCGCAATAATAACAAAGCCGCTGAAAATGAAAAAGACAAGGTTTTTTCAAATCGGGTTCTGACTAAAATTTATATTTCATTCTATCACAAGAAAAAATCTATTGAATCCAGAACTGGAAAGCTAGTCATATTATTTTTTCATTGTGTTATTAGGCTATTCATTTCATTTGTCTTCGAGACAATAGATGCATTGAATCCATAGTCTTATATCCATGGTCAATGATAGATGTAAATAACTTATTAAAAAATAGTATAAATTTTTCAAGTCAAAATTTCAATTTTTCAGTTTGAATATTTGATCTTCATTATTTTTGAAATATTTGATGAATTATAAATACTATATTATATACTAATTATAGTCTACTTATATTTCTAGTTACAATGATAGAATTCAAAACTGAATAGGAAAATTGGTAGAAATTCTAATTTATTTAAATTTTAAAATTTGACATTTCCTCAAAAATTTAAATTCCGTAAACTATAGCCTACACTACAGGCTTTCCATTATAGCCTACTGTATGGAACTAAAGAGAGTAATTATTAACTAGGCCTAGTTCTGGTATAAAGTTATAGGCATACATGATAGTCAGATGATAAAAATAGAGTTCTCCCACTATCCTGTGATGAATTTGTACAAATAAATCAGAGTCGCCTGCACATAAATCATGAATACTTATGGTTATCAAATTTGTAGGTCAAAATTATTTATCTTGATTGATGATGCTTTATAGCTCTAGCATGTAAACTTGTTTTGGCTGTCTTGTTGATGCGTGATGGAGTTATGAATCTCACTATAAGGTGTGATTTAGGTTTGTTCAAGGCTATTCCTGCGAGAATGTTTACTTTTAAAACTCCTATAATAGACTGATGTTTCATGACTTGGTTAATTATCTAGTGATTAAATCCAACTTTTCACTGCCATAAGTTTCATTAGGTTGCTTATAAATTATTTTAAATTAATAAAGAATTACGATAGTCATAAATTTTATTATCAGTATTGTTCACCGAATTCTCTTGAAGAAAATTTCCAAGATTTCTCTCTCAATTTGGTCATGGAGAAATTAGGTTGGCTTGTTAAAATTCTTAATCCTTCACAAGAATATTATTCTCATTATATGTTCTTCACACAACAAAATGTTATTTCATTTTTATTTACTATCTAGAACACTTATATTTGAATCAATAACTTATAAAATATTGCACTTCAATAAGGTTTATCTTACCTGCTTCTAGAAGTATCAACCTTTAATGAGAGTAAGACGAATATTTGAATTAGCAACAGTTTCATGTTCTCAGTTTAAACTCACAACTCACATAAAATCATAGCTGATTTGATCTCTTGTAAAATACTAATGTCAATTGATGTTTTGAACAGTTCAACCTTTGAACTACAGATTACACGTTTTTTGTTACTATTTTCTCAATGAATGAATTATACTTAAAATTCTGAGTAATTCAGCACTTGACATTCATTCATTAATTTTTACACAACTCTTACTGCATTTAGATAACAAGATTTTTTCGAATTCGAAGTCTAACTCAATATCAATAATATGGAATTTGATTTTCAATTTTTGTCTTCGGGCTTGAATAAGTCTCAATCAAGGAGCTAGCATAAATAATAAACGTTTTATCTTGTTTTTTATCGACTATGGACAGGTTGAGCAGCCTTATATGTACCATTGACAAGGTGTAGGCTATTGCATGTGTACTAATTATAACTTTATTTTTTGGTTGTTCCTAGATAAGATTGATTTTCAAATTCTCATTTCGTATTTTGATGCAGAACAGAAGTTTCCAAATATTTTTTCGTATGCTTTTAATTAAAAGATGATTAAAAGAAGATTAAATGATGATTTTTCTCTTAAGTTATTGTTATAACACTTGTTGAATCACTGCTCGCTGTATTTTTAGTTTAAGTTGTCTTCCTCATCTATGGAGCTCAACGTCAAAATAATTAGGCTTCTAATCACTATCGAACTATATATTATCACTTTCACTAAAATTCCAATTATGATTATGATGTATGATTGCAATGCTTTTGAATAAATCATCTTAGATTGTTTGCATTGTGTAAGTTACAGTGAGCTTATGGTAAGTTATTCAATAAAATTTCCATAAGTCAGTAATTAGAAATCTTTTCGGTTGAATTAGTTTTTTTCTAGAATAGAGGTAAATAAATAAGTACCCCAAAATTCCAAAATTTTGTATTGACAAAAAATCAATTCCACAAAAATTAGTTCAGACATATCTTTATAAACATTGGCTGTATTCTTAGATCTTGCAAAAGCGTTTGATACAGTCCCTCATAGTATTTTATTGAAGAAATTAGATAAATGTGGGATAAGAGGCTTATGTAATGATCTTCTAAAAAGCTATCTTCAGGACAGAAAACAAACATTAAACTTGAATGGTACATCAGTTACAGATCATTCATCTAGTTTCGGCCTACCACAGGGTACAGTACTGTCCCCGGTATTATTTTTGATCTACTTAAACGATGCTCTAAAATTAACAATACCACATTGTACCCAAATTTCATTTGCTGATGATACAGCACTAGTTTTTTCAGGTGAATCTTGGCGCCAAGTCTACCAATTTGCTAATGAGGGTTTAAAAATTATGAAGAATTGGATGGATAATCATATTCTAACTGTTAACTTGAAAAAAACAAAGTATATCACCTTTTCTCCGACACTAGCGGGTCAACCAGATGATTCATTGCAATTGAAAATGCACACTGATCCTCACTGCTTGAATACTGGGTTGAACTGTTTGTGCCAACAAATTGAAAAAGTTAATTCTATAAAATATTTGGGAGTGATGGTGGATAGATATTTGAAATGGGATTTTCATATGAATTACCCATCTTCTAAACTTAAATTTCTCGTTTATAGCTTCTACAAAATAAATCAAATGAAAGACCTTGATGTGAAAAGATCAATTTATTTTGCGTATGCCCACTCGCTGTTTCAATATGCGATTGAAGCTTGGGGTGGTGCATATGATTTCACTTTAATAAAATCTTCACATTACAAAAGCATCTTATAATAGCAGCACTGGGTAAACCAAGACGATACCCAAGCAAGAAACTTTTTGAAGAATTAAATGTACCAACACTTAGACAGATGTATGTAACGAGGGTTGTTTTGCACTTAAATAAGGATAGGAATAATCTAGAAATTAGGAATATACCTTATCAGACTCGATCATTAGCATTAAATAATTTCAATATCAACCTAATAAAACTAGTAGTTTGTCGACACCAGTTCACCTATGTTTGCAATATATATTCAAACAAAATTCCGATAAAATTCATTAATTCAAAAATTACTAAAGCACTAATCAGGGAAATAAATTTATGGGTTGGGCAAAATATATATTCTACAATACCTAAATGTTAATAAGTCTGTTCATGATTTATTTGAGTTTTGAATGTCTTTCTATCTTCTATATTTACTTTTGAAAATTGATTAAGCACTGGGATGTGCTCATAACTGAAAATTTATTATTTTTGTATTTTATTCATTAATTTTCATTTGAGAGAATAAACATGATTTGTTTTTGGTTATCACCGGTATATTGATCTCAACACGAAATTATTCAAATTTTATCATTGTATTATTTATAATAAGCATTATTATTGCAATTATCTTCATTTATTTTAAGTCTTGTTTTTTTCATTTTTGGGTATTGCTTTACTTTGTGCTGTTCGCTTTATGAACTCGCAGCTAGCGCACAAGTTTTCTTTGCTGGCTGTGCCAAATCATTTAGATATATTTTAATTTAAATTTATTATGCATTTTGTATGTATCATTCATATTTTGTAATTAACTACTGTATGTAATTTTTGGCGAAATAAATATATTATATATATTATATTATATTATATATCTAGATATAAACCATACTGACCTTCAATGTATCATATTGACATATGGGTACGGTACCTACAGTACCTATAATCTTCAATGGAAACTACTGTATTCAGTTTGTGCTCACCTTATTATTATGGAGAAGCTCTAAAACAAATCTGAAGGTGTATTTTTTTAGAATATTTCTTATGAGAAGCTATGGTTTCACAAGTGAAAAAATGTTATAAGAATAAGCAATGCTTTTATCTATAAAAAAACATTACTATGAAAATTCCTATAAATTTTTTGAAATTTTGAATTTTCTAGCTTCTTTTCCACCTCTCTTCAAACGTACCGTACTGAAACTGTATTGGTATCTATACTTATACCTTATACCTATACCTAATGGCTCTCCATCTGCATTCCATAAATGATTTTTTGCCATATAGACTACTGTCCTGTTACTAATTTCAGCAAGACATCAGATTAATTCTCAACTTGAATTCACTGTGATCGTCAGATTAGTTCATAAATGCTCAAACCAACATATAAGAACCGGTTAGGTCTAGATTTGGGGGGCTCCTATCGTCACTCATGCCGTTAGTTTGCTGATTGATTTTCGAAGGCCAATTGAACTAATATGGTTTTCCAATAAATCAAGAGTGAGTCGCAATCTCTGGTATCTTATGCTTTTTTCTTCGAGATACTCAACTATAGTATATCGTACGAAAAAACCATTTCTTGCTCATAAATCATAATTATTATCCAAAGGAAGCGTATTTTACGAGTGCAGTATAAATGTGGGGTAAGAGATCACAATTTTGTAAATTGGAAAATTACCAATGTATTTAATATTAATTTCAATAATCCGAAGAGAGGATAATGTTAATATTCTCTACCAAATGTATCAAATAGAAATCCCAGGACTAGAAATTAGACTCTAAACATCAAACTTTAATAATAATTTCATCTCTTTTTGAAAATAATTTGTGAGGATCTCAGTGGAATTTCTATCTCATTATCCATACTTTATGATTGTGGGATTGTGGTCTTCCATCTTTATTCTTCCTACTACAAATTATTTTTATGGACGGACTGTATAATTAAGTGAATATGAAACTGGCAACCAGCTGGTAGGCCCTTCAGGGGCTGTTGAGCCATTGACAAACAAAAACCTCTCTGGTCCAAACTCTCTTACACAAATAAGAATATTCCATTTAAGCTTGGAGTAGAAGGTCTTTAAAATATAAACTTGCCATTATTTATTGCAAAGCCTAAGTATAATAAATAAAATATTGAAAAAATAGGAAATTTATGGGCGAAACGCCCTAACATAATGTCATCTATAATATGACCACATGTGACTGCTAGCTCTGTACCTCCTTCCATAAAAAATGTAAGTGAACAGTGAGTTTCAGCTTATAAATGTAGGTCAGTCGTGGCAATATTTATGTAGCCTACACGCAGGAGTTGAATGAGGAATAAGGTTTGAGAGTGGGGAGAAAGGATTGACCGTGGTGGTTGGTGGCAAATGTTGTTGGTTGACAGGAGAACAGCTGATAACGGCAAACATAGAAGGAGAAGATGAGGAATACAGAACATCGAGAGGTCGGTAAACGAGACAGAGCAGCTGAGAGAGAATATCAACAGCCGATAGCGTACAGATCGATTGTAGAACTGGGTCAATGACAGGCAGAGCTCTCTAGCGGCCAAATAGGAAATTCGCAGCAGCTCGCTTGGACCGCAACGCAGCGCGTTCAGTCGTCACTCGTCAGTGTGTGTTGTTGAGAGCGGAGCGGAGAGCTTCAATCAGCAGTCAATGCTTTTGCACCGTCGCTAGTTCTCAGGCTTGTTTTCCTCAGCGTTCTTTCACCCCAGATTTTTGTCTGAGGCTTATCACCTCACACACTCGCTTCGCTTCATTGCCTTCAGCTGTCATCGCTGATACCAGGTGAGACATTAGTCAACTCTGCTACCTGCTATCAGTGCCAATTTTCTCCAACTCATGATGTTATTGATGTCTCATATTATTAGAGCTCTCTTGAAATGTGAGTTTATTGAGTAGGCCTACCTGTATTTTGGTAGTTGAAGGCGTTGAAGCTGAGATTTCAAATGTAAATAAGTAAAATAAACTTCAATTCCAAGTAAAAAAATCAGTAATCTATCAACAATTCAAATTTTCGAAAGCATAAATCATGTTTTTTTAATAGAGTATATACCAGGCCATTCATTCATTTGTCCAAAGAAATTTATCGATAAAAACCTAAAAACTGAATTTCTTATTATTATATTCTTATCAATGAGAACTAATTATAAAAATTTATTTTCAAGTTGTACAATGTACATGCCTTTTAAAATATCATAAGATTCAATAATGAAATATGATATGACTAACTTTAAATATGAATAACTTTGAATAACTACCTAACCTAAATATGAATAACTTTTATGTAATGGTAAGTAGTATGAGAGAAAAATTAGTTCCATTGTTTCGGAAGGACCATTCACAAAACTCTCACACACTCACTCTCTCCTTTTTCTCTCTCTTTCTTGTGTGATAGAGAGGACCAAGAGTCCTAACTCCGCCCTTAATAAAGTCAATCAATCTATCTCTCTCTTTAATCTAATTTTATCACTCTCTCCATGTGCCTGATTGTCTCGATTCGGAATTCCATAAACGTCAATTGTACGTATCTTTTATCCAGTTGTTAATTATCGTCATATTCTAATGGAAAATCCCTCAAACAAAAAAAAAGTAACTGGTAAATTACCAATTATTATAAATTAGGCAATGAAAGTGGTGAGATATCCTACAGCTATTCGGGACGTGTTCGGTTGTTGGAATCGTTTTAAAATTTTAGAACAATTTAATCTGATTGAAAGCTGACATTAGTTGATTGCCATTGCAGTTGATTTTCCAGATAAAACCTCAAATCTCCGTTCTCCGTTGCAATTTACTGTAAAATCTCCAAGGGTGTGAAATTGGATTGTCGTGGCCACTGAAATCACCAGCAACCGGGACAATACGATTCGGCTTTGATCTTGACCCAGTACAGTGTCGGACTGTGAAATGCTGTATCCGTTATAGTTGAGAGAACTACTCTCAATTCACTGTTCAATCGACTACAAACGTTGTTCTCTCATTGATTATTTACTGTTGCTGCTGTTGTTGTTATTCGTATTCGAGCTTGAACCCATCAATGAATAAGGATGAAGCTCAAACTTAATTGATTCATCGATTCTTTTTTATTTGCATTTGAATAAAGATGCTGATTTTTTTATTATTGCGGATGATGCCCACATAAGCATTTTAGCTTGTGCGTGGGTAATGGATCTTGAGTGCTAAGGTGATTGATGAGGTGAAAAACAGCCATGACACTGGGATTCGAACCCAGACCTGCGGCAGTGCTAGCGGACTGAAGGTTGTGATGCCCCAGCCCACTGCGCCACCGAGGCCGGCAAATGATTGAACTCATTAATATAATGAGTTTAAATTAAATGATTGAACTCATCAATTTTAGATTGGCATTAGATTCCGCATTCTCATTTTCATCAATGAATATTTTTCAATAGAGTTCTACCCATTATTGATCTCTACTACATTGTCTATGCTATAAAATTATTACACTATCAATTTTTAAAGTGTAATTCCAAGTAGTAAGTCACGGTTCTGTACTTCAAGGAGTACATAAATAGTCATCTGCATTAGAATTGCATTCCACTGGCGGCTCGTACCCACGAAACAAGTGAAGTGCTCTTATCTTTTACTGTACAGCACTTCACATTGTTGCATTGTGTGATTCCAGTGTTGCATTTGATGATAAACATATCTTCATATTTTTTCGTGACTCTCTTCACGATTGTAGATATGGCCAAAGATTGGTTATAAACAAATCATACAATATAAATTACGTACACTCCAGATTTTCAATCAACGGAACTTTCATATATCATTATATTGATTCTTTTCTACACGAATATTCCCGGTTATATTCTATGATACAAGAGAAATAATAAGTTCGCGATTCTGTAAATATCCCATTCAAAGCAAAATAGAGGTGCGTGTGAACGATCATTAATTTTAACAGGCCCAATTCATTCATAATACTGTAGCTTCTTCCAGTAGCACAACCTTCCAAAAGTGCAAGCCGTTAGAAGCGTTGTATTTCCGGCAAAGTTACATTTTTAGTTCTTGGCAAGTTCAGAGACAATCAATGTGGTGTTGACTCTGCGTGAACCCCAACGTAAATAAACGATTGCAAGTTGCGTTTAGTGACAGCGACTGAGCGGTGGCAGCAGTACTGTAACTGGAAAAAACCGGCCCGGTTATGCAATAAGCTTAACACGAGACTGGCTTGCCTTATGCCATTTTCCATATAGTTGGAGGTGGGTCAGAGCCGGAGGTGTCGCCATGTATCCATAAACCTATTACCATAATAATGCACGTGATGACATTTCTCTTGGGTCACTGCAAGGTCAGTTCACTAAAAGTTTGCATCTCAGCTCGTGTTAATAATAGTTTTACAAAATTTGTACATGAAGAAATTGAATGTAGATAGATGGTTATGAATACAGTAGATGGAATGAAAATTTCTGTGAAATATTTTCATTCGTTCAGTAGTGAATAAATGATAATGGACTTTTCCGAATTGAATAATCGTATTGATAATCAATCTTTGATGATTTTTAAATTGGGTGTCGTAGTGTTTAGGACAAGTAACTTTTCAGACGAGTAAAGTTTCCACCAATTTGGTCAGGCAGGTTTGGTCAGGGGACCGTATACCTGAAAGAGTAGTGATTCGTCCAAATAACAAATAACAAAAAGAAGAATATCTGCATTGACATGACAGGCCCACATAATAGAAACGTTCAGGAAGAAAATAATAGATTTCAAGCACTGACTATAGATATATCTGTAACAATGACTTAGCTTACAAATCACTCTACTGTCATTCACATGCTAAAAATAGTACACTTCAATTACTGAATGGGAATCAGCTTAGTTCTATTCTTTCCGAAGGGAATCCCCGAAGTTGTCAAAGATAGATTTTAAATCCTCAATTATTATTTTCCACAACGCACTTTATTCTAACCATTATTAGATTGATTTGACTATTGCTCGCCTGCAAATTCTATTCAAACTTATTTGCTTTGTTCATCAAATCACACAGTAGGGTTCATCTTCACTTGCCTATTATTTTCAAATGTTTTATATTGTAGCATACATAGGAATATATCATTCCATTGGCGTAAAAATGGACTTATTCAAATTAGTACATTACACTACAAGCACAGAAAGTAGGTGTTTACGGTATGAGGATAGTTTCCCAGGCAAGGCTTGCCGAGCCCGGGAATATGTTATCCAAATACCATAAACACCTTTCTGTGCAAGTTGAGTATGATACATTTCGCCACACTGCGAGAATAAGAATAATAAATATTGTATAAGAATGTTTTTGGCGATCGCTGATTTGAACTGAAGTAGGCTACAGTGGAAAGCAGTGCAGAAAGCAGTGCATTGTCACCCAATCTAGCGGCCAGATAGGTAACTACCAGTCTCTTTCTGTGCACTAGCTCCGAAAGAGCCCACTTTTGGAGCTAGTAGCAAAACCACCTGTAAATGGCATCTTTCAAATCTCTTTAGTGCACAGAAAACAGCTGCTTTCTGTGCAGTGTGGCGAAAATAATCTTACCTTGGAGATTGACGTGCCACAGTCTTCACAGGCATTTTTTTTGTCTTCTCAACTGCACGGAAAACATCGATTTCTGCTATATCTAGTATGCAAGAATGTTCTAATTGTTTTGTCACTTCTTCATCCCAAGTAAACACTTTTCCATTGCATTTATCTTTTATGCATACCCATTTCACTTCCCCACTTTTTAATTCATCTTTTTATAGTACCTAAATCCTTCATTAATCAAACACGGTTTCCCTCTTTTCGTGGTGAATAGTTCCATGTTGCACGCTCAGTGGAACTTTTACAACTGACCACTATAAAATATGTTCCATGACTCCTGATACATTGCAATGACAATTTCATAGTGATTTCCGGGTTTTTCTAGAAACTGGGAATACCCTGTTGATTAGCCAATAAGAGAAGGGTCTCTAAAGGAAGGAAGACAACTCCAATCTTTTGTTGTTATTATGGGAACTTTTGAGACTCATTGTCTCATTCATTCATAATTTCTATTCTTAGTTACACATTTATTTATTTTTAGTTTATTCAACTTCTACCTATATCTGAGCTTTCTCTGACAATGAAGGGTGTCTAGAGTCAGGTAGAAATTGGTTGAAAGACTACTCGTTTGTAATGCTCACAGGAGCGTGAAAACCCATTGGGGGAAACACTACTCATTTGGGCATTGGTCGAATCGCTACTCGTTCAAATCGCTACATAATCTTTAAATTGATTCAAAACATAGAAATACGAATGTGAATAACAATGTTATAATGTTTTTATTTGATACTGAAACCCATGTACAATTACAGAAAATTAATTATTTATTTCGAGTCTATGAATCGTAGTTCCTATGAGCTCATTATTGAAATGTAACTGCAATGTAGAAAAATTGCATATGATGGATTGATGGACCTGAATTCAGTTCCATTGAATTGTTGATTGATATATTATATTATTTTTGTCACAATATTTACTATCCTTCAGATCTTGGAACTCAGACTAGCTCTATTTAAGTTTTTGTAAGAGCTATCCCATCGATCAGTGCATTGAAAAATTTAACTACTTGTACATGAAAGGCTACAAAAGCCCTGCCACTTGGCTAAATAGCTTTCATACCAAATTGCGGTTGAAGCAAACTGAGATAACACTATCTCCCCATAATATTGAATTGATTTTGAATAGCAGTACTCTCAGTTTTATCGGTTTTGAAACAGCTGCAACGTACTTAAAACAAACGACATGCTGCAGTACGAAACAGCCGAAGAATGAAAGGACCTTTAGCTTTCAACATAGGCGCGTCAATAATGCAGAGATTCACAGAGCAATTCTATTATGAAAAAACTTTCACGCATAATAACGATTGAGTATTGTCTTTCGGCGGGTTGGAGCTCCAGGAATGGAACTAGATAATCTAGACTAGCTCTTGTAACAAAAGTGAGCTGCACCTTTTCCGCTTGAAAAGTTTTCCAAAACAATGACCTTTTTAGCAAGGGTGCACTTACGGAAAGTTACTTTTATCAACTCACTCACTCTGTGCATGAAACATGAATGGAAACTTCTGTGAAACTCTTATAAAGTTGTGGTAATTTTCCACGTGCTGGATTAAAGTGGTGCAACTCTCTTCTTCATGCAAATATTATGTTGATATTTCAGGTAAACAATGCTACTGTTTCATAAAATTGTTTCCATTATGATCATCGAATCAAATTTTTATCCATTTTTACATTCATTAGAGTCTTGCCATCAATTAATTTTGTGAATAGATTACCATCTTCATAAGTGTTTAATGAGAAATCATTAAGATTCAATAATGGTAGATATTAATGTATGAATTACATTACGAGCTGGGTGGCTCGTTGGAGGAGTGATAAAGCGCCGGTGTGATAACCAGGTGGACCCTGGTTCGAATCCCAAGCGGAGAACAATTTTTGACCACAGCACAATCACATAGATACGACCACCCCGTCTTTCGGAGGAGACGATAAGCCGTCGGTCCCGACTACCTAAAAAGTAGTCGTCATCTATCATCCATTTCATTACCCACGCACAAGCCTATGAGCTTATGTGGGCTTCACCCTCTTAAACAAATTAACAACAAATTAAACAATTGATTTTACAAGGAACTCATTAGGTCTTATTAAGAGGTTGAAAATTTCAAAGTAACATTTTCACTTGCGGTTGTTTCAATTAAAGAGACCAGCTCATATTTTGAGAGTAGGCTGATGAGAAATTTTATTAGAAAAGCTATCTAGACCTAAGCTCAATATGCATTACGCAACAATCTTTGCAAAAGTATTTTGACTCCATTGAATTATACAAGAGGCCGATAACTCGTAATTTCTGTATTACCTATTACCGGACTACCTATATACTAGACTACCTTTATACCAGGCTACCTATATACCAGACTACCTGAGAGGTAAGCTCAATGGCTTCGATTCTCTGCTTGTCATTCCAAAAATTTCTAATTTTTTATATTTTCGTGTTTTTTTTTATAAGAAAAGTGATGCTGATGGCCTGCTGCGAGTACTGTAATTGAAATAATGTGGGAACAGATTTACTTTTGTCATTGGATGAGCTTGAAGGTACTCAGGATTCTATTCAGAGGATTAATTCTTGAGACCTAGTCTTGGTTGAGAACAAGAACAAAACACCAGTTGAAAATCTCTTTTATGGCTTCTCGTGGCTTAGATGTCTGAGTAATTAATCTGAATTAATGTCGGATGAGTACGGTCAAGTTCTTTTATGGGCCTATAAATTCACGCTCGAGTTGGAAAAGTGCACATTCAGCCAGTACTTGAACTGGAGAGGCTCGCTGGAAATAGATTGTCAGTTCAACTGTCTTGTCTAGATTTCATGTGATTTTTGTGTAATGGATTAAGTGATCTCAACCATCTCAAGACCGTATTTTAACGTTCTTCCAAACTGTTTCATAAGGTTATTCAGGGTCATCTATGGGAGTCGGACGTTATAAAAATAGCCTACCGGTAATCATAAAAATTAATATTTGTTAAAAACCTTTTATTGATACAAAAATACTCATATCATAAAATTTTCAAATCTTGTAAGCCCAGCAGTATTCAGAAGAGAACTGTACAGGCAACAATTGCTGATCTCTGTAACTTAAATTTTGGTCCTGGGATGGATCATTTCCAGATTCGGTTACGTTCCTTGGTCCCCTCTATCCCCGACTTCAGTTATGATATTTTTATGAAGTAAGGTGGATACTAAAATGAGCCACGCACATTGAGGACCGGATAACAATCCGTCATCACTTCACCCAGATTGATGTAGCCTACTGCAAAAAGCTGAGTACAATTACCATAAAAAATTCAATAATAATGTATATCCTAAAATGGACATCATTTGCTAAGCATAATAATTATTTATTCGCTAGTGCATAGGAAATGCTAGAGTCTCTCTGAACAACGAAAAAGTTTTGAAAGCAAATATCATATTTTTCATGATTATTTGAAAAACAACCGACTTCCGTGAATGAATCGATATTAGTTAGGAATGGATCAATTGTCTTGTAGGCTATATCTCTATAATTAAATAGATTTTGAGGTTAATTTAGATAAACAATTTTTTATTCTTATAAAAATGACAAAATTGAATTTTTTTCTGAAGTATCATAAGAATTACTACTTTCTCTTGTAGATGTCTTGTTGCATAAGCTCCAGCTACATTATTTAGGTTAGGGTCCTGGAAAAGTACCTACTAGACTTGGGTTTGTTTAGGTTGAGTCTGTTCTGTTATTCTTGTGAAGTACTTTCCTTAATTATTGCTAAACAACTTTCCGACAACATCGTGGCTGCGTAGTTGTCCATAATCGACAACCCAGTGTGTTGAATTCGATTCTCTGCTGAGAGTAGAAAGAACTCAAATGAGGAGTCTACAAGGACTTGGATAATCTTATTTAATTCAACATTAGCTCCTAAAAATCGCTAGATACCTTTTCTTAGAAATCTATTTCTAAAATCATTTAAAGGATCAATGAGGATCAGAGATTACATTTACATGGGTAAAATTGATACTTGCATAAATCCTCGCCTATCTTACTTAATTTTAAACTATAACGGAAATTTCGGGTCAATATTTGAGACATACGCGTTATTAAAGGTTCGCATGTTTCAAATCATACAGAGGATGAAGTCAATCCTGATTGGAGGAATATGAGCATGGCATAACCAGATAAAATTCCAATCCTTTCTAGTTTAAGTCTTCAAGCAGGATTTAGCCGGTTTTTTTCTCTCAAATAATCTTGAATGAGCGATTGCAATGCAGGACGGGACTTCCAGGCCATTGTAATTCGGAAAAGTGATTAGTCACGCAATTCGTGATCCTCCTTCAACGTTGATTGGACTCGATCCATGTTTTATGGTCTCATTCCGAGCGGTTTGATCTGATGGCTATAGATTGGCCGTATAATGGTATAAGAGATTACCTTTTCGGAAGTATTAGTAGGTCATCATCACACCAGAGTCCAATTTTTTAGCGATAGTAAACAAAAGTTCAACGTTCATACTGCCTTATTCATGCAAAAGCAATACATTTGTTGAAACATTGTCGAAAATGCATTTTTCAACGCAGAGTGTGAAGTTCAAGGCTATCGTATCATCTTATTCAGCTCAGAGTCTCTAGTTCAAAAACTTGTAAATGCTTTCAAATGGTCATCTAATTCGGCGAAGGAGTCAAGTGATTTATCCACTCGTTCAATAACACGTTTATAACACGTTTATGGTTATGTAATACCATGAATAGGTTCAGTATATCAGCACTTTTTGTGAAGATTAGTGTAAACTAAATAAGTTAGGTGTTTTAGAGTTAAGTACCCTCTCCTTAGGTAGGCTTAGTCTGTCCAAGTAAAGAAGACACTCTGGCAAGATGGGAAAATGACTCCAGCTCGTTCAATATTGATTCAAAAATTATAAATTTGGTCTCATCATTTCAATATTGACCAAGCTGGAGTCATTTTTCCATCTTACCAGAATGTCTTCTTTGCTTGGACAGGCTATAGTTGCAACTCAATTGACAATTTCCCTGACCAATGAATAACAAAAAATGAAAATAATAATAATAGCTGCTGATTTATATTGAATTTTGAGCTTTTGTGATGAAATAAAAATATGTATGTGACTTGGATTGAATGTAATTTTTGCATCTGTGCTTTTTAATGATTTTGCAACCAACGTCTTTTAAATGTCTGGTTCCTCAAACTATTACTCAATCATCATTCCCATAGTTCAGAATCTAGAATAAAACATTGTTATCCCAATAGAAATGACAATCAAGTGTGTTTGTTCATTGTTTTGAATATTAGCCAACTTCGGTTTACTTTGGAAGTTTTTCTGTTGAATGACAAAGAAAAGAAAGGGAAGCCATTCAGTCTACCTAACCAAAATAAATCTTCTTGTCAGCTACTGCGTTTGTGTGCGTGAACAATTGAAGCCTATTGTGAATTGGGGTCAGGATGGATGTGATGGCGGTATTTTATTGCCCGTCTTGTATGTGACTGCGATACAAACAATTTTAAATAATTTTGATAATAGGATTATCCTTCATATTGGTTTCTGGAATTGAAATAAAATGATATTGTCTCATTGGTTTTCGTATTAGTGTTTCAACTTGCGTCACTGAAAATTCTAGGCCTAGTTTATAATATTATTATAGTTCCCAAAGCAATAAATAAAGTCAATGATTAATAAAGAGATGAATGAATAAGGTTCATAAAGACTGCAAAAATCTCATAAATCATGTACCTTCTGACCTATATGATAATTCAACATCAATCAATCAATTTCTCAATATTCAACACAATGTTCATACTCTTATCTTCATCTCAATCATAATATGAGTTATTCAACGGATGTGTGTGTAAAAAAGTTTGTTAATTGAAATTATTTATCCATAATTTATTGATTATGGATACATTAATCTAATGATTGTACTCTCAGTTAAACTTTTTATAAGAATCAAGCTAAAGCCTTGAGGTTGAAACATTGTACTTACAGTAATCGATATTGTGATAGTAGAGCTATTAGCCGTGTTAGAAATGATAAGATTAATATACTTTGAAGTGGATTATTGAGTAAGTAGAAAGTAGAACAACTAACAACTATGGTGGTAATGGTAGACCAGCTTGAGAACTAATTTTTATGGAATCCAGTGATAAGAGTATTGTGTGTGGAGAATACTCTTTAAACTGTATTTCATATTAGTGAATTTGTGATTAGTCTCGTATTCTTGTTGATATGTGAGAAAAATAATCCTCCCACAGCTGTAATGACAATGTTACCAATGAGTGAACTGGGATGTTGAACGGTTCAATGAATATCTCCAGGCCAGTGGCGGTTCCAGACCCGAAAAACTGGGGGGCAAGGGCTCAAATTCACGAGTGATTTTCTAGGGGGAGGGGGGCTGGAGTTTATAAAAGGATATGTGGGTGCCCTTACCCCTACTCTAGATAGTAGGGTTCCCAGGCGTCTTTTTTTCTTGGAAAAAATTAAAAATATCATGACAAAATAAATAATTAGTCCAACTCAATTTGATTATTTTTCGAGCTAGGTTGAAAATTTTGATGCCTTGAAAACTTGTCCTTATTTTATTTTAAAAAAATAATACTCTTGAGGTTCAAGAGTAGATAATTTGGCAATAATTTCTACTAACAACTATTGAATTGAATCCAATAGTTTCATATACCAAGTAGAGAAAAAAGTACCATGGAACATAGGTATACCCTCGAAAATGCTTTGTTATCGAGATAACAATGGAGAGAAATTGAAATTTTTCAGAAAGTATTGATTTTTAGAGGTTTTATTCAAGTTATAAAATTATTTATTACCATGTCAAATTGCGTGATAAAAGTAAATTGCGTGATAAACTCAATCAAATCTTAAAATTGCGGCTTTACAGTAATTTTTCACCTGTTCAATGTTTTGTCTCCTTTTGATCGCGATTTATGAGATTTAGGTAAAATTTACACAATCAACGCTATTCAACTGTTATCTCTTCAGAATATCTTCTGATTCTCTTCAACTTCTATCAATATTGAAAATAAAAAATTATGGTAGCATATTTGCTCTATTATCTCAATAACCATTCAAGTTAAAAACTCCTCATAAAACAGTCACTGAATTCCTCAGATTCACAACTCCATTTCACATGGGAATTAATAATTTTAGAATCTGAATAAAGCCAGTGAAAAAATAGAAAAATGAATATTTCTTGAGACATTTAAATTGTTATCTAAGCGGTAACAAAGCGTTTTTGGTGATATGTCCCACGAAACTTTTTCCTCTACTTGGTGTAAAGAAACAGCTTAAGAAGTATTGCACATTCCTTCTGGAACACTCTGTGTAGTATGAAAAATTTGGAATTAACTCAATAGTTGGTAAAACTTATTGCCAAACTATCTACTTTTGAACCGCAAGACTACATTTTTTAATAAAATAAAGCCAGGTTTTCAAGGCATTAATATTTTCAACTTCAAAAAAATCATCAAATTAAGTTAGACTGATTACCGGTAGCCTATTTACTTTGTAATGATATTTTAGATATGATGCAATCATCATAATCCACTTCATTGTAGATTGGAGGACTCAATAACCTTAATTCATGGAAGATATCGGCAAGCTTCGTTGACTGAAGTACCAAACTATAACATGAGTGAGGATTTTCAATTAGGCTTAGAAAGTCCATATGAACTTCCAATAACAGATATTATCTATTCTATAAACCATTAAATTATTTTTTATGATTTTAGTCCACACTAAATTAATTATTTTAGAAATAATTATATTATGTGCGTCTAACTAGAAAAACAATTGGAAAAATTCCCATGAAAACTGGGGGGGCAGCTGCCCACCCAGCCCACCCCTGGAACCGCCACTGCTCCAGGCTTTAGTAATGCAGCATTTGGGTTTGAAAAAATATCAATAATATTCATCTTCCAACATCAATATTCATTTTCGAATATATTGGGCCCTCTCTTCCAATATCATCTCTCAATATTTGATCATAAGCATTCAGTGTATATATTCCTATCTCTCAATATTCAATCATGAATATTCAGTGCATTCATGCCCAAAAATTTAATATTCCTCATGAATTGTGAACATGGCTTACCTCGAGGCTTGTGCTGCTGAGTATTTGTGTTTCAGAAATCAATAAAAATCTTTTAAAAAATCAATATCGAGTATCCCAGTATCCCTGCCTTGTTCGTGTAATAGAGTGATTCTATAACAATTCGCGCCACTTTGAGAGTAATTTACAAAAATTTAACATTTTCTCACGTTTAATACATTCGAATGCCAGTTGCACAAAGGTCTCTTGAACTATTCATTTAAATGATGTATAACCTACTCACTTTTATCCTACTTCTGTGATACCCATAGGGTATAGTCTGTCCAAGCAAAGAAGACCCTCTGATGAGAAAATGACTCCAGCTTGGTCAATATTGGCTCAAAAATTATTAATGATTCGGTCTCAAATTGTAGATCAGAATGTTTCCTATACGATTAAGACCGAATCAATGATTTTTGAACCAATATTGACCGTTCTGGAGTCATTTTCTCATCTTACCAGAGGGTCTTCTTCGCTTGGACTGAGTATACTGGATGTTGGAATGTAGGATCTAGGATATAGCTATTGACAGTCATTTTTCATAGTGTCTCAGTTTTCCAAAAAATTGTCTAAATCTAATGTTAAACTCTTATTGCTTGATCATCAGCTTCATCAAAAAGCTCCTCAAAACAAACACAGCCTTCAAGTCATAACTGTAATATGTTGATAGTGAATGAAAGACAGTGTCATAAAAAAGTGACGGCTTTCACAACTTCTATTTCACAACTTTCATCATCATTCCAAAACTGTTATGACCCTGTGATCTGTGTTGACATACACTTTGCATTAGAGCGAGCCGCCATGACAAAGGCCGTTTGGAAAGGGTGGTTTGGAAATATTGAATTGCCCATAGAAGCGAAATGTCATTGGATCTATCAATTGGAATAGCAGAAGGCTAGTCGAACTGGGACACCAAATTTCGGGAAGCTTCATTGTTATTACAATGAAGCGTGGCATTGCGCGTGCAGTAGCACTAATAAGGGAAGCTCCAAACAACGCAGCAATTATTAAATGGGTCACTTGGTCGACTGCGCTACGCACCGACGAAATACGACTTCACTTCTAAACAGCGACTTAATTCGGCTAAAGCCTCTCAGCTGGGGGTGGCATTGTTCTTTCAATCTACTCTCTACAACAAAAGGAGAAACGTTTTTAACGAGCACTTTAAACCACGAGTACAAACCACTATTGTACCTTGCACGGTTGCACGTGCCCGATATTATTTGAGTTGACTGTTATATTTTCAATTTGCATTCCAACTTACATTACGTTACTGCTGTTATTAGTTGCTTTTTCTTAAATAGTACGTGGTCCACGGGTACTTAATGAATTTATCGAGGTTACCAATAAGGAAAACCTAATAGTGGTAGGATAGAAAAAGAATTATTAGCTAAATTATATTAGAAAAAATACATCATACATTGATGAATGAGTTTAATATTTTCAAGTTTGAATAGCTTCTAATTTTAGTATTATAAATATGTTAATTTCTTTCTCATCTTACTAAGTTTGGAAAAATTAGAAACTATGGGTTGAATATGCTGAGATAAGCGTAAATTATCATATTATATTACTTAAGATTAAAAATTGATAAAGCAGCATAGACTGTACTGCATTTATTGAGATTACCTGAAAATTGTAGGACATGACTAAAAAAGTCATTTTATGCTTCACCTCAAATCTCTAGTGTGACTCACAGCAATCGTCTGTCTGCCTCTGCTTCTATGTACTCTTTCACAGTAGGATGAGGTCAGACTCCATAAGATTCTGTTCCATGTCGCTTTGACTAGTTCCAGCAACATGAAAGAGTTGTTTTTATCTGAATATTTTATATAGAGTTATTATAGTTATATGAATATTGCTACAGCAATGGAAAATCAGTAACAACCTGCTTTGTGTCTATGGAATGGAAGCATTGAGCTGGAAGCAACGCCCACATCTGATAATCCAATTATGGGCGCATGACATAAGGTTTCTCGATTAGATTCTAGATGATGAGAATTTTCACTCCATCCATCAGCTATACTGATATGAAGTAATTAACTGCACTTCAATTGAAATAGGGCATATCTGGTTTTCGTCTCTATTCCAACATTTCCCTGAGAAAAATTGCAAATCTTATCAGATTTATATTGCAGGACACGGGAACCGCTTATAAAATTCATCTGCAGCCTCATATCCCAAATACGTTGTACCCATACTATAAGTTGTACCAATTTTAATCCTACATTTTTTAATCTTATTCGAAACCAACGGGTTGAACCGAGCACAAATATAAATCAGTTATGTAGAATAAATGGGGAAGTAGTAAATAAATGAAAAAATAAATATTTATATTTCAAATATCAACTTGGTTTGACACAATCCTCTAGTTACGCTCTAGTTTAGCTCAACGACCGTATCTTAGTAGGCTATTTTGTTATAAGATTTTTACGGTATGGAAGGTGTTGAGATAACTCTCGTAAATCATGATACTAGAGTGGTATGCAAGTTTGTTGCACGTGGCATCCTGGCAAAGGGGTCTAATCAAATGCAAAGGATATTTGCTCAGCTTAAATTGAACAGAGATAGCCTACGTTTGATAAGCAAGCAGCAGTCACACACACCCATCTTCCCTCAAGGAATTGCCATGTACCGTATGTTAAGCATGGGAATGAGAACTCAAAAGTAAACAAGGAGAAGATTCCAGACACATCTCAGTCAGATTTCTTGGTATTTCAAGTTGTTTACAATGTACTTGGGAAAAAGTACTTTTTCGAGTGACTTTTCTCGTGATCGTAGGCTTAGGATAATCTGATATTTTCCAATAATTTCCTGATTGTTTTGAAAGTTCTTTCCTTGGTAGTATTGAATTTTCCATACAGTAAGCTTTTACATTCCAATTACACCTTAATTGATATAAAGTAGCCTGCAGATTGGGGATTCTATCTGCTTGAACAGTTCATACAAAATACAATACAGGTTGATTCGATATTAATGGGTATGCCTATGTATCGTAAAAATATAGTATGTATGTAACACTCTAGAACAATTTATTCAGTTTTGAAGAAGGAAAAATTTTGTGTTGAGTTTCAATACGAATCCAGATCAAGAACAGTAGGTACAGGTAGATTTGAAGTGCAGGCCTATATAGGTTCAATTCTGATCTAATTCAGGCACGTTGACATAAGCTTTATGGAGAGTGTTTTTCATGCAATATTCCTTTCACTAACGTTACGAAATGATTACGATCTAGACCAGATAATGAAAAATTGCCAAGACCCAAGCCAGATACTCTGTCAAGACACAATAAATCTCTCCAAAGCTTTAAATGTTTAGTCTTGTGTGCTTGTCCTTGAGACAATGTCACTTGGTTTTACCACGCCTAAACAAAATTTACCGAAATTGTTTATTATAATGTGTTATTATTTCAATAAAAATAGAAAGTTAAATACTTAGAAATTAATCATGGCTCTTCATTTTTGGAATATTACTTTCACGGTAGTTAATGTCAATTTACTATCAAATAGCCTACAACAAAACCTATTTCATTGGAAATAAGACGAGGGTGGTCCCCATGCCCAATTATTATTGTTAATAGCATACCAAAATGTATAATAAAATATAAACTAAACTTTCACTTTTTGTAAAATTGTAATATAGTTTCGGCGATGGCTGAGATCGAGATCTAAGATTTCAATTCAATGTAACAATAACCGATTACACGCGAACCATTATTTTTGTTTTCATGATTTTCAGCACATTGAGCTATTAGCTATTAGTCGCAATAGGTTTGTATTTCATTAAGAGTTAATATTACATAGATAATTACAAAAATGGTAGCTGTGTTACACGCCTTTAATCTCATAGTAATAACTCATAATATTCTTTCGAACAATAGGAAAATTGAAACTTTTCAAATTAAGTTTATATTCTTTAAATTTCAAATTCATCCTATTTTATTTACCTGGTTCAGGATCAGAGTACCAGGGAGTAAGAAGCAGATTCATTGTATGATAGTCTAAACCAACACTTTAGCCTGAAAAAATGAACGAAAAGTTCTATAAACAAAATATTATCATCAGCTATGCACGGCCTTAGATAATATTGCAGCACAACACAGTTATTATTATATTACTTTTGAAGATTTTTCATAAATTAGCAATTGCGTACCAAACAATGCAACGAAAGGCGTGTTCAGTTTATTATCTTTAGTATACATCAGCCATCAGACAGTTGACATGTGTCATGTGCCTCAGTGAGTGACATTGTCACAAGTGACAGTGACAATCCCGCCCTAGTTCATTTCAAAAAGTCTTGTATCGTAGCAATGCCATTTCTAGTGTATGATTAAATAAATTATTGTGTTGAAAGAGCTAGAGCACTCAATCATTAACTTCCTCGAAAGGAAGGTGGTAATAAGAATAAGAGGATAGAGGAGAATCCATTGCCAAATTAGATTCTTCGTTTGTATTCAAGATCCTACTCACTGACAAGGAAAATAGGAACATATTGAACTATTTAGATTATAATCATAATTCACATCATAGACTGTCATTTTGTTACAGTATACCAGATCTTGTCAACATCATCACTTGAACAAAATTAATAATCTACGCCGTACAAAATTCAGCAATTATGAATTTTCCTACTCCGCATTACAATATTAGTTTTATACGAAGGTTGTCGACCTTAAATTCACCTTTCGAACATTGAATTTCACAATACCATCAAATAAAAATATTGTTTCAAATTTAATCAATTCAATTGCTTATTCAGTGTGCGAGAAATGCAATATCTTACAATCTAAATTAATGGAAAATTTGATAATGTATGATTAAATGTGATGATTTATGATTCTACTGCTACACTTGGAAAAGTGCTGTTTTGGATCTGTGTAGTTGTAGAGGAGTCTACTAACACTTCCTTACCTTGGACTTTTGGAGTATAGTTATCTTTATAGACACTAATGATATGCTAAGTAATATTCTTGCATTGATTGATGTTTTTAATTATTGACCTTTGTTGATGCAAGATTGTAAATAGTTACACAGTATTGATATATAGAGACTGTACAGGGTAGATAGAAGTTGTTCTGGCAATATGCCCCCTATAAAAAATCTCGCGAGATCTTCCTAGAATTTGCATCAAGTATGAACGGAGCTGTTCTCTATTTTTCTATATAGAGCTGTAATAGCTTTACGGTACGTACGTTGTCAAGCGTTGTGACATTTCACATTTTCGGAGTTCAGCAACCAGTAATAAATCATTTAGCCACGCTTTGACTCGATTCCTCTCCATTTGGTGTTCTATTTTCAACCTTACCGTTAATAGCGTTTCAGTGAAGATGAATATAGTAGTTGAAAATGGAAACTCACGTCAACTAAGTTGCGCTTCAAACAATAAATTCATTTTCAAGTCCCGACTTCAATAATTATGTTGAAGATACATTACATGTATTTTCATGAGTTTGTCCGAAACAAATGAATCGAACGAGTTATTGATGATTACAAAAACTTTATTGAGCTCAACTTTTTGGCGTCAGCTATTCTACAACTTGAGTTTAAATTTCGATTAAGTTATTGCAGAACCTGAAAAATGTCAACTACAGAATTTTCCATGATTGATAATTTCAATTTTATTATTCTATTCCATGACAGATGACAACATCAATACACACTAACAGAAATATCAGACTTTTGAAAAATACCTACAAAGATAACAAATCAAACGAACATACAAGATAAAACCTCTATGAAATTCAAGGCGCATTAATAATTTTGCATAGAAAAAGAAATCTAAGCTGAGTTGTATTGTGTTATTTTCATAGATAGCATTCTAGTATATTGATTTATAATTTTTCTTGAGCTTTTACCGGTTGTTAGCCTGTATCGATCCGTCTCTCAAAGTTATTTCTGAATATCATCAAAGTTAATGAGGTTGTACATTAATATTAATATTATTATAATATTATACCTTCTAATTACAGTATAATGATATTTTCAAATTTCAGCTTTTTATAGCGGGACCAAGTAGACCGAGCATAGCTGTCTAACTGATTTGTAGTTGAATTTTTTTCCAAGTATGGGCTTCTTTTATTTGTATCATCTTAAGGAATTTAATTAATCGAAGAGCTTAGTTTCAACTATTTATTGAGATGCATAAATATTTTCTTCATCTACTTCATGAAATCATCATTTAAATCTATGCATAAGATTAGCTTCTATTTTTTTAATTTTATTGCAGTCTCTCCTGAAAAACTGCCACCTGCTGAAACGCTTATTCTTTCTCATAAATAGGCTACCAATATAGCTTCTTTCCACTCAGTCTGTTACGCTGTAAAATTATTCAATAATCCATGAAATACTGTATTCTTCATGTCACAATTCTGTGTGGAACGAAGCAAAAGGTTGAATAATCTAATTAGTTCCTAGGCTGTTGTATGAGCCAGATTATTACACAACGTCTCGTGACCTCCGTTCAGTTGGCACGAATCGATCTGATCGTGATCTGGCGCCTCACTGCGATCATTAGCTTCAATTTTATGGTTTCTGTATGTTTTTGACTCCAATTATTTAATATTTTCTCGGTTGTCAATCATAATCTCTCCTCATTTTTCATGTTGCCTGGGTTTTCAAGGCTTCGAATCCTCTGGATGATGACGATGATACAATATAATCAGATTTAATTGTAGTTTTGGTAAAGCAATTATACTTGATTAATTAATCTCAGTTTCTAAAATTGTCAAACGATCACAATGTACTGAAAGAAGTTTCATATCCCCAACGCTCGTTATCATTAGCCTCCCCAGTATCTTGACGCAAGCTCATGAGGACATCACCCTCCGCAAAAATGCATGCATGATGATTATCAACCCTACAATCATGCTTGTTCTACCTAGTCATCAATATAAATATATTTGATTTCAACTATCAAAACATATGAGAAATATTATTATATTACTATTCATGCTTTAAAAATTTTACCGTTATTGAGAAATTATGCAAGTTGAAGGGAATGAATCATTGGAAAACTTAGCCTAAAAAGCTAGCGTTCGACTTCAAACATCAGCTTACAGCTATGATAATAGGCCTATACTTGATAATTTTCAATGTATTATACATTTACAATGTTTCATCATAACTTTCATATAGAACTTTAATATAATACTTGAATTTTATGAAAACCAATCATCATCATTCTACTACAGAAATCGAAAGTTTGAGAAAATTGGCATTCTCTCTAGAGACTTCGATATTTTAGTTAAGATAAGTCAGTTAATTAAGGCAAACTTATAACAATTTTTTGCATAGTCATTCAAAAGTATACTTTCTATAGAAAGTCGATACAAGTAGAATCGACTACCTAATAACATTGAAAAATTCAATATTATTAGTTGACATTTAAAATTATGTTGGTGAAAATAAAAGGGAACAACAATTTTTGGGAAATTTATTGGAATTCATGCAGGCTTCCCTTCAGCGGAAATAGAAATGAGTGGGTGATGTAGTACGGAATGCATATCTTGCGCCGTCCGCGGCAGTAAAAATAAAACTTATTATCGATAATGACCACCGAAAAGCAAACATGGTCAAGGCCGTAAACTTGGAGAATGTTGGGTGATTTCAAGGTCAATGCTTACTGTTTTCGTCATGAGTGACAAGGGTCTGAAGACGAATGGAAAGTCGATAAACTACAGTACGGTATTCAAACTCCAAAGTGTATTTTCCATTATAATGATGAATGATCCACCCCTCTCTCCAACACAGAAAACGCGTTGGAAGGACTACTGGAATCGATAGAACCATAGAGCTAGAAACTTAGCTTCAGTATGCATGTAATGATCTTTAGCCATTTGTAAACGGTCAATATTCTTCTACTAATAAGGATTGTTTATAAAAATGCTTCCGTACATTTTCAAATGATTATTACGAACACACAAAATAAGTATAAAGATTTGGTATATTTCTCAATATCAGCTTATCAGTAGCCTATTCATCATCTGTTACTAACTGATGACTGAACTAGGCTAACTGAATAGGCTACCGATAAGCTGATATTATGGAGAAATAAGTTACTTACTCTTATTCCTCTTGAACTGATTTCGATTATTGACAAACGCTCTTCCTCCTGATAATACTGAAAAATGCTTTATACAGTATTACCTATGACATATCCACTATAAAATGACATTCATTGATAAAATTTACTAAACTTATCATTATTTCGATTGAATATTTCTTGTTAAGTGTTGATAATGTGACATAATTTTCATTGCTTACTCCACGGTACAATGAACTATGTAATTTAATTAAAGTTTTTTTTAGAGAAACTTACTTTATAGAATTTTCACCTTTTGAAATTCAGACTTTTTAAAAAAAATTATCAAATGAATGTTGAAAATAGTTTCGGAATACATAGCCTATTGCTGAATAGAGATTATTTTTCAAAATAAGTATACCAATAAATAATATATATTATGTATATTCGACTACGAATTTTCTGATCGTTCGGGAAATCTTTGGTCAATATTGATAAAAGTGTCTTCCTGACTTCCAATCATAATAATACGAACTTTTTGTATTCTACTCCGGATCATTCTTCGAGGACTTTTTTGTCTACGATGATATTCTATATTTTTACTAAACAAGTCAAAGTAAATAATAAATGCGTCATTCAACGTTCCTCTTAAAGACACGATGAACGTTGTCAGCCGATGAATACCTTAAAACAACATTGTCATCCAATCATTATCCCTTCTTATAATACAGACACGATAGGTAGACAGATTATTATGTAAGATTGAATGAATAGAATAAATTAGCACAAATTAAAAGAGCCAAGCAAAACAATGAGATGACCTGGAGAAATTCTTTGCTACCAAAGTTGAAATGCTGCTACTCTACTATGTCTACAATAACTATAACTATAGTTATAGTTGTAACTATAACTTATAGTTGCTGTTCCAGGGACGAGCCTGGTTATTGTTTTAATGCAAAACAGAAAGCAGAAATGATAATGCCTTGTGCCTTCTTGAGTCGATAAAACAGTGGCTAAACAAAAGTGAGAATGCAAATGAAATCAGATGCACATAGATAGATTATACACATGATATACAGTGATGCGAGTATTGTTATAATAATTATGATAATGTTCCGTACACCATAGAACTGTACATTCACCCAGCGGATATGGAATTTGAATTACATTTTATGAATATTCTCCTATTATATGGCACTCAAGACGTTGAACTAACTGGAGATATGGTTGAAAAATAACATAGCTTAGCCATCTTCCCGTCACTACTTCCGTTTGAAATTTTTCCTGCAAATTATATTGCGTGAGAAGTATTCTTATTATTGCAAGAGTTTCCGTAAAGAATTCCAAAGATATTAAAGAAACTTACTATAATCTATAATTTTAAAGTCAGGTACCAGAGATTCGTTTTAGACTTTACAATATAGGCTTCATGTCTTGCGCATTCAAGAGTAAAAATTATAGAAACAATAATAAGTCTATGTTTTTCAAGGAGTTGAAATAATGAATGTGGTTATCATAGACCGTCAAATATCAATAATCCAAGAGAATTCTTTTTTTTAGTTTCTAAGCTTTTCCACAGAGGAGGAACATTCCCCTTATCTGTGGTTCTTGCACAGAATAATAAATTTTCTTTGTCTACGATTCTGGACGGTTTAACTGGTCACGGTTGTATTGACCTCAAAATTTTCGTATATATGGGATTGGAACATTCATCACACGGTTTCCATAGAAGGTTAACATTTTTGAATAGCAATTAAAGCTGCACCAAAAGGTTTTTTATTACAAAAGGTGAATTCAGGGAGAGATTAAGGGGCCATTTCCCCCCGAAATTCTCAAAATATGAGCTTTCATGTGAGACGATATATGTTACCAAGGGGAGATCTCCTTCCCCGAAAAATATATATCCTCCCTGAAAAAAGTTTCTGGTTTCGCTCCTGTTTAGTACTTCTACTATATAATACCAACTTATTGATACCTGAGAAGACTGTGAGTGTATGTAAGATTACTGTATCCGCTTTAGGGTATAAATCTATGATTTACCAACACTATACAGTAATAATTCTTACAAGCATGCTCCTATAATGTTAAATCCTCAATAACGAATTTTCAAAATTATATGATGGTTTTCAATAGATAATACTGAATTATTATTGTCATCCAATATTCTAATCAATCTCTCATTGTTTGTTACAGGAACACTTCAAACATGACTTCTCCCACACCTTCACCACAGAAGCCCCAGAACCAGCAGGCACAGCAGCAGCAGCAACAGGCAGCACAGCAGCAGCAGACAACGAGTGACACAGCTGCAAGCAGCGCCAGTGGCAAGTGGCAGCTGCTGATCCGTCACACGACCATTCCGACGTCCAGTCTGGTCGGATGGACGCGCGTCTGGCGTCTGTCGCGCATGCTGCTCTACACCGGCTGCTGAACGCGCAGCGCACCGCTAGTCACTAGTCAGTCATCGCAGTGCAGCTGCAGCGCTGTGCAGTGCAGCCCGTAGCTAACATCACCGACTCCCTCCCTAATTAGTCGCAGTTATTAATTACTAAGCAAAGTAATGCAGTATCGATGCAAGTAGGATTATTGTGTACATAGCTACCAACACTAGGGCTACTAGGCTACAGTATGAAACTAGCTACATCCAGCACTGGTTATGTTTTCAGCTGAGGGTGTGGGAAGCAGATTAGAAGAAGAAAGAAACAACATTGAATACTTGAACATTATCTTTGATATTTTTTAATCAAATAATTACTGTATTTGGTTTTGGGCAGTGTGAGAAGGCTTTCACCATCGATAATTTCAAATCATCATTTCGATAGATGAATATTAAAGGAATAATTTTTTCAATCAAAGTTTTATGATTGTTCAACAGGCAAAATAAATGCGAGGAACTAGCGCAGTCCAAAACGCCTGTATCCCAATTCAAAATAAAAATTGTGGATGCTCCCTTCTTGTTGTTTAAGGAGCATACAAGTTATTTATTGTGTTTCAGTCACCTATGCATTCCATGATTATTTCATTTGAGGATTGAAAACACCTTCTCAACGGTGTACACAGATAAAATACAATCTGCAACTTGCAAAGCTTTTAAAGAAGGGACAGAGCTTTCGTAAATAGGCTACTTTAGTAGTAGTCTAACTACTTTGTTCGGCAATCTTTGATGCATTATTCATAAGCGTTGCATTATTCAGTATTGTGAGATATTCTTACAGGAGTATGGTGTATATGTTGAGCGTGGGAATTTATGATGAGCTGAAGAAAGGAAGACTTCTATTATAATTTTATTTAACACATTCAGATGGAGTTTCTGTAAATTTCCTTAGAAAGGCAGCGAATTTTCTTTAATATTGAAGTATGCGATTCAGTCTAAAGCTTGAAAAGAATTGAAAATTTCTGGAAACCCAAACAGAGAGCAGTGTAGCCCACACAGTTCAAGAAATATAACACCAGTCATTAGTCGTAGTAGCCCCATTACAACTTAGCAATGTACATACAATGATGTTGCAAAAAAAGACAAATAATAATCATCCAATCACTTGTTATTTTATTGTTATTGTAGATTCAGGATCCAAACTGATGATACACATTTACTTATAATTTTATTGCTGTAATTGAGCTATTCAGAAAGTACTGATTGATAACATTGGATTCCCAAATGAGAAAATGAAGCAATAAGGAATAACAATTACTAGATTTAGAGTGATGACTTAAATTTAAATAATCAACTTGTTGATTGATGAAATATTGAATTTGTTTGGTGTGAGGGAAAGGATCATATTATTAATTCGGTTGATGCTTTTGAACTTGGTTTGAATATTTTTTACTAAATTTCTACACAGAACTTATATTATATTTTTCAACCAGAGAAAGATGAATCAATATCTGATTAAATTATGAAAAATCAGTTAACCTATTGTTATTTGAGAGTGTCTTCACAATCACCCTCATATTATCAATTGATTTTGATGTTTTTCATTCAGTATGATAATTGACTCATTGAAGTGATAACTCATTACAACCGCTCCATTCTAGCTTGATATTTTTAAGATTTAGGTTTTCATCTTTCTTACTTATGCCTATATTTTTATTGAGTTTTTATTAATCTTACTTCCTTTCCTTTCATTGAGTATTATCTTACTTCCACAAAATGCAACAACAACAATGAATGCAGTTAGTGATGAATTACCCACTAGGATATAATATAAGATGTATAGAAAGGGAGGTCTGTCTATGTTATGATCATACTTAAGAGTAAACATTCATGTAATAGATAGAATCATATTCGTTTATGTTATCTCTTTGTAATAAGTAATCGGTGAACCTGGCAGTTTTCTACTGAAAGTGCTGTTCCCAAAACATAACATACTAGTTTATTAAAGTTGAACCCTCTAGATGAATAGAACTGTAATTTCTTCTTTCAGGTTTCACAAATTATTCATTGATTTTAAGGGTAGTTTATCCGATATAATTTTAAGATGCATAATTTAAGTAATTCTGGTTACAAGTATCAATTTTTATCATTGATTGAATTATCACGATTGGAGAGATCAAAATCTTATTTTGCGCAGTACCTATGCTATTATATTGTTTAATCATAATTCTGCAGCAGAGTAATAATTTTTCTGTTAATTTTATTCGATTATAATATTATTGTTAGAAGCAAACATAGTTTATATAAGAATGTTACCAATGCAACAAAGTTTTCCAGGGTTGAAATTCAATAATTTAATTGTAATAGATATTATTTATTTAATAAAATAAAAAGTTGTCTAAATCAACCTTGCTTAGTTTTTTATTGCTACCGTATTATTTTGAATAAACCTGGATGTAACAATAATTCTATAATGAGATAGCTTTTACTGTTTATCTATTCAATACAATTATTGGATATTGTTCCAAGCTAGATTCCATTGCGATGGGAAAGAATAGCCAAGTAGCCTACTCCTTGCAAATTAAGCCTCTCCTACTCTTTCAAAATAAATAAATAAATAAATGAAACTCTTGCAGACTCCTATTGGAAGACGATAAAAAGTAAACGAAAACTGATTATATTAATTCTTGTGAATGGTAGTCCTACATGAGAAACAAATGTTTTGAGAAATAATTTTGAAACGTATTTAATGTAAGTTCTAAATACTAAATGGGAAAAGGACTAGAGGTTGTAATGGTCGAAAACAAAATTAGAATTAAAAAGCTATCTTAGCACTTTAGCAGTCTCACCATGATGGGCACCAGCCACAGTTATTTATTAGATACCTTTACTATGCTGGATTGTTTTGATATTTGAAATTCACCCTTCCTTTGAAATGCAATTGAGAAATTTAGAATTGTTATAACAATAATATAGTAAGTATTATTATCTGAGTAATAGGGTAGTTTTACCTCAGTGGTAAATTAGTGGTTAATGTACTAACTACTTATTTTTCGTCTTGATAATATCGCTATTGATTTCATTGGAAAAAGGTTTATTTTGATGCAAAAAAATGTTATTCTCTCGTCATTTCCATAGACAAATGAAATCAAGACAAACCAATTTTTCAGAAGATGCATCAATAAGCAGAATTTTGACTATTTCAGATTTTTAAAACAAGTCACAATTATAGTGCATAAATCTACAATCCATCTTCAAGTCAATAATCATAATATTTTTATTCCGTTATACTCTATTATATTAATTTTCTTTCGATATAACCATTTTAATGAGAGACTATAGCCTAAATGAAAAAGAATTAATGGTATTATATACCGCTCAACATCGAATAATTGGCTTCTATTCTGCATCACTAAAATAGTACCTGAAAACTTCTTATCTTATTCTATCCAAAACCTACTGAATACATAAATGTATCAGTAAGTTCCTGTTCCATCAGTCTTCAAATCATCCATATATTTATGGATTGACATCCTGCAAAAGTTTAATAATTCGAAAATTTATTTTGTTGTAAGACGGTAAACGGTAGGTATTAATAGTGGGATAATGAGAAAAGTGAGATTTTATCCAATAGTTATTACATTTCCTGACTGGCCGCATGGATTATTTACCAACACTTGAATAATTCCAGTTATGCATCAAAATAATTAAATGTCTAATACTGGTGACCGAAAAGAATAAAGGTCAGGAGTATCCTGAGGATTCTCCCGCGAGAGTCCGGAGTTTCCACCAATCACCGGTGTACAATATTTATAAAATCAAAATATTAATAACTACATTATCAGTACAGTATGTACCTATGTACTGTATATACATATAAAAAATAAAATACTTGATGCGGTACTTGATGTTTTCATCTTCGACATCGGCCAGCAGTAGGCCTAGGCTAAGCTAATAGTATGATATACATTTGATTCGATTCATTTAACATATCGAATTACATTTTTGTAAATGCTTCAGGTCTACGCAGTTAAAAATAATCATTTGTGATAATTTCGCCTAGCTCGGCCGCAGACAGCTTCAGAGCGGAGCTCGGTACCAGATATTCCTATTGAAACTACATGATAGCCCTAATGGTGCAAAAGTGATTGAAAAAAGGAAATGTTCATTGCGTATTGGTAAAACGCTAAAAGTTTAAAATTATACAATAAATATGCTATTGAATTTTCAAATATATAATATAATTATACAATATTGTATCATTTTAAACCAATATGCAACTATTAATTATTATTAACAACATAGCAAAGATGAGTGAGAAAAGGCCACAAGTTTTTCAAACAGCTACAGCTGCTATAATATATAATATTATAAAATACCGGTAACCAAGTTTAAAAGGTAAGATTACTCGGGATCAAACTCTCTATCAATATATCAAATTGATTCGTATTTGGACTCTATTTTACACACAATATTTGATTTAAATTAGAAAATTTGATTAGTTTTCAAAGTGTTCACAAATTTACTGATTTTCAAAACAAGGCGTCAGGACGATGGTGGCGATCTCAAGTGACAAGAGTGCCAGCTATAATCTGCTGTGTATCAGCTGTTCAATGGCTGTCCGTTCAGCTGATTTGAAACCAACCTGCATCCTTCAAGGCCGCAAGCTGCAAGTTCGTTCTTCAATGTGCGTTTTGCAGTGATTGGACAATGTGCATTAAATATTTTGAGAATTAATTTAATATTCTATTTGTGTGAGGTTTGGTTTTGTTCTGTATTGAAATTTATATTGTATTGTGCATCAATAAGTAAATTTTGATAAGAAATCGGAGCTAGCAAAATATTACTTTAACGATGCTTGTTTTCATTCGCAATAACTCAGGATTATCAGTTCAAAGTATATTTTTTTAACGATTTTCTGAATGTTCAGAATTTCTGAACTATAGCTCTGATTACATGGATAACAAGGATTGAAGTGCCTTTTTGGTGAGTAGGCTAATTATTTTACAATTGCTTCGTGATATCCAAATAACGTTCTTTACCTACTTATTCCCAAGCTGAGCCGACAAGTGATATTGCCTGGGCCTATTCGACAGACTGAGATTCAAACGAGTCTAATTCTTAGAGTTTGTACAATCAAATAATGAAAACCCTTGACAGCCTACTTTCGAATGGCAATTTGGTCATTTGGATACCAATATAAAAAACATAACCTATAAGATAACGGTGTAAGTGTCGTTTACTGGCCCACCTCGCTAGAGTCAAAATTCTTGTTGAAATTGATTCAGTATGTTATTCTGATGTCAAATTAAAAAAAATCCAGTAGTTTTTAAATAAATCAAGTTCAAAGTTTGGCCTGGGGGGCACTTACAAATCTGATAACTCTGTTATTTGAAAACTTCTTAAATTAGTAATAACTGTAAAAAATAGCAAAAAATTAGTACTAAATTCCTTATTAGAGTTTATGACAATTTGAGTGATAATTGGGACCGATAAAAGAGGTTATGATTGAAGCAAATCAATAAAATTAATAATGGAAGGGAAGGCGACATTCTGTATCAACGACATTGTAAACTAACGTCATTCTGTGATACTTTCAGTCAAAAAATATTGTACAAAATATCGTTGAGCACAGCCTACAGATTGTACCATTTGGTACACATTGTTGAGACATGCAGGAATATGGAAAAATTGACAACCTCACCTAAACTAACCTAACTTAAGCTCTAACTAACCTAAACTAACCAAACCTAAGCTCCAACTAACCAAACGTAAGCTCTAACTAACCCAACCTAACCTAAGCTCTAACTAACCTAACCTGAGCTCTAACTAACCTAACCTGAGCTCTAACTAACCTAACCTGAACTAACCAAACGTAAGCTCTAACTAACACAATCTAACCCAAGCTCTCACTAACCTAACCTGAGCTCTAACTAACCTAACCAAACCTCCAACAACTAACCCAACCCCTAACATAATCTAAGCTCTAACTAACCTAACATACACTCTAACCAACCTAACCTAAGCCCTAAATAACCTAACCTGAGCTCCAACTAACCTAGCCTAAGCTCTAACTAACCCAACCTAAGCTCTAACTAACCGAACCCAACCTCTAACTAACCTTACCTAACCTTTAAACTAACCTAACCTTGGCTCTAACTAACCTAACCTTACCTCTAACCAACCCAACCTAAGCTCTAACTAACCAAATCTCCAACCTAATTTTGAACAAATCCAACCTAAGCTTCAACTAACCCAACCTCTAATTAATCCAATCTAACCTTCATCAAACCCAACCTAAACTTCCATCAACCTAACCTAAATTGACCAGAAGCAAAAAAGTAACTGCCACAAAATGTTGATTCAAGTTGTACAGTTTGTTTGTGGTCAACTTTTGTAGCATCTTGAAAAAATGTATGTAAACATTGTGGAATGTCAACTTGAAAAATGAAGGAACAGAATATCAAAATGTTAATTCCATAAACAATTTATTAGTCAAATTATTAATTGAATTATATTTTCAACAATATTTATTCAAAATCTTATTCAATTTTAATAGCTAGAAGGCATTGATTCAGTTCACATCGATATTATTATTCAATCAACTCGGCAGCCATAGTTTGAGGTTAGTGACTTGATGAAGTTGAGTTTGTGTATTAAAGATATAAAATTTTTCAACATAATTTAAAATATTAATAGAATGGTTATTCCAGTACTTAATGTGAGTAATTTTGTACAGTTTGGATAAATTTCAAAACGTTCAGAATAAGAGAGTTAGTGTAATTGTGAGATAGTTTCATAGCTCCTGCAGACCAAACTTTGAACTTGATTTATTTCAAAACTACTTGACAGCGACGGCTAATTTTTTAAAATTTGTCATCAGAATAACGTACTGAATCGATTCCAACAAGAATTTTGACTCTAGCAAGGTGGGCCAGTAAACGACACTTTAGCCAAGATAACTATTACAACTGGTAATTATTTTTCATGTATTGTTTTATCAATTCCCTTTGTAAAATATTGTTAGCTCTAACCATAGCCTCCCTATCAAGGTTTAAACATCATCAAATATTTTGTACTTTCTAGGCTACATAAAACCATAGAGAAATTAAGTCTACAAAAAGAAATGATATTACTCTGTGATAAAACTTTCTATGAACAATTATTAATGAAAAACTCACTGAAATATTCATAACTATTTTTATTTCCAATATTATTATTTGTTTATTATTTGTTGTTACAATTGCGACTTATATAAAGTATTTTAAGCAAAGGTGATAAGTGGATGATGATGTTTAGGCTACATAGTGAATGAATGATGATGGTTGCTGAATGTTTACATTACAATTTTAACTTTAAAAAACACTTTTCACTTTACAAAATCCTGAATTTTGATTGAGTTCACTGTTAACAATGAAGAAACACTGAATAAAAATGTTCAAGAACTTTGGGATTTTTGAATGAACTGGAAAAATTATAGAACCTGTATTCTGAGATTATTAAAGATAAAAGTAATAATGACATGATGCATGAATTATGTTTTCCAGATTATAACTCAACAGTTAACGAATCATCCACCATGTCGAACGCTTTGCTGCAGCAGTTTGTTGCGGGACTCAAGTCCAAGAGTCAAGAGACTCGTACCAAAGCCGCAAGGGACCTATATCTATATGTGAGTTATTGTCCTAGCTTTGAATAACTTTTTATGAGCATCGTCTTAATTTTTAAAATAATTGAGTAAAGGTTGATCAATCTGCTTAAAGAGCGAAACGTTATAAACAGGGATTGAGGATGTAGGCCTAAGTACTGTAATTGTATATCCTAAAAAATTTCAAATATTTTATCAGATTAAAGGTTTTCTGAAGTATTACCAAGATCATCGGAGGCAAGTGGTGTCAACTGGTGGTACTGTGTCAGATTTTCAAGATGTATGCTGCGGTGTGCCTCAGGTTCCAACCTTGGACCTCTCAGCTATTCCGGATTTTCATTGATGATCTAGTGCTGGATGAAAAAAACCTTCTTTTGGCAGATGACACAACCCTTGTTGACAGGGATAATGATGCCGATGCAGCAATCCAAAAGTCTGCCCAAATGTTTGAGGTTGCCAGAGCTTGGTACCAAGTGAAATAACTTCCAATGGATGAGAGAAAGACTGAACATCTACACTCTTAAGAAGGAATCCATAAACTTTAAGAGATTAAAGTGTGGAGCTGTTTGGATTCATCAATTAATTTAGCCAGAAGGTACAGACATACATAAGGCAACGTCACAGATAATGATAGAACGAAAAATGTCACACAATAAAAAATCGAATCAATAATAAAAATTATTTGCATTAATAGAATAAAAAATAATGATAATCCTACCCATAAATAATAAAGGCAACGTACCATAATTATCTACTCGTATTTAGTGATGTGGATGGGGAATATTCCCAGCGTGAAGGAACTTATGATTTGGGAATATTTCCCTGGCCAAGAAATTTTGGGAATTTAAGGGAATTTATAAAATTGCTTTAAAATGATTGAAATTGATTAATCTGAGTCTCTTTTCACGTTATTAAGTGCTTCAAAATGATTGGAATTTATCAATATCAGCCACTTTTCACATTACAAGCTATATAATATAAATCATCCTTATAATGCCAATTTTGCTCACTTTACTGTATTGACATCACTTTCTTGTTATTTTCCAATGAATGTGTTAGTGTTGGGCTCTTGGTATTTTTCCTTTTCCAATCCAGCTATACAGGGTGTTTCAGGATGAATGTGCAATACTTCTCAGGCTGATTCCTTGCACCAAGTAAACAAAAAGCTTCATAGGACAAACCCCCAAAAACGCTTTGTTACCGAGATAGTAATGGCGGAAAATTGAGATTTTTCAAAAAAATATACATTTTTCTAATATTTTAGAGGCTTCACTCAGGCTCTAAAATTAACAATCCATTGCAAAACTAAGCTGAGAAATTCAATGAAACCAGTTTGAAGTTTGTAACTTCAACGGTAATTGAGATAATGGGAAAAATATTCTAAAAAACGCAATTTTCAACAATCACGGTTATAACTGGATAAGGAATCATAAATTTGTATTTTTATTAATGAAAGTTGAAGAGAGTCGGATTCTAGAAAAATTTTGAATGGCGACGATTGTGTCAATTTTACTTAAGGCCTGGCGTATGCTGAGATGCAAGTGACGCAGCCCACGAAAAATAGCCAATCACAGCTCTTATTAATGACAGGAAAAGAGCTGTGATTGGCTAGTTCGCGAGGGCTACGTCACGTGTGCCCAAGTATACGCCCGGCCTAAATCTCAGAATTAGCGATAAAAAATCACAAAGTAGACAAAACATAGCACAAGTGAAAAATTTTAGTAGCGTTTCCTTATCCAGTTATAATTCTTGATTGTTGAAAAATTGAGTTTTTTTTAGAATATTTTGCCATTATCTCAATAACCGTTGAAGTTACAAACTTTAAACAGGTTTCATTCAATTTCTCAGCTAATTTAAAATATGAATTGATAATTTTAGAACCTTAGTGAAACCTCTAAAAAATTAGAAAAATCTCAATTTTTTGCCATTATTATCACGGTAACAAAGCGTTAGGGGGTTTGTCACGTGAAACTTTTTTGTCTACGGCTCATACATGAATATAATTTAGATACATAATAATAGAATTAGGACTTTGGAAAAGACATTGAGAGAAATTCAATATTCTATAAATCTTGGGATTAAATTGTACTATCGGTATTACAAAGACTCTTTATTACAAGTCGAGTAAGTCTCAATGATTCTTGAAAATTTCTAATTTCTGGTTTTCTATTCTATTCTTTGTTTAGGGGGTTAATTATTTTTTGCAAAGAAATAGAATAAACTTACTTCTCAGTTCTCATGCAATGGAGGTCGAAGTACACCTAACAATTTTTTGACTTATGTTTATAGTTTATCTGACTCACAGTTACAGGCATTTATTAGTGAAGAAAAAAAAGATTCAACTTGTAAGACTTGATGAAGGTAGTAAAGTATTAGTAAGATAATAGTAGTTCCCGGTTCATACCCAGGTCAGACCAGAAATTTTTCTCAAGCCACTTTCCCGTGTTTCGGATGGACACGTTGAGCCGTCGGTCCCGGCTGCCTAAAAACAGTCGTTAAGTCATGTCAGAGGCCCTGAAAACTTGATCAGGAGCGACCTGAAAACTCTGACACCAGACCTGAGCCAGCCAGGTTACACGATGCAAGCAATAGTAGTTGACAATTGAATTACTAAAACACTTTAATTGAGTGCTCATTCTTCATCACATGTTCCATGAAAATAATAAGTATATGAACTTAAATTACTGTTTTATTTCAACTTATTACAGTTTTCTAGTTATTCATTCTCATATATTTTACTTAAATGTATTGTATAACAGGTGTTTGAGACTTTGTGTAGCAAAAAACGCATTTTTTAATCATTTTAGATGGAAAAAATCGTATATTCCCAAAAATTCCCGGGAATTTGTGATTTTTGGGAATATTTCCCTTAAATTCCCTAGGAATATTTTCCCTGATCTTAAATTCCCGGGAATTTTACATCACTACTCGTATTTAATATAATAGTTGAAATTTATTCTTTATTCTACCTAATTATATCCTGCATTCATCTACAGAATAACATGGATTTGCAACAAGCCATTTTCTTAAAGCTCTAATGAAGATGGACAGGGGAAGAGCACGGTAGTTCATGATGGATACCACACTGTCAATGGTGCAGCATATCTACATGATCTGCCATAGTCATTGTCAAGAGAAACCTATATGATGCTCGACCTTGAAGTCATGTTTTGAGGCATAATATTATTGCCTCTTCCATAGCTATTCAAATTTTTATATTGTGCGGTGCCACTTTACCATGGTAAATGCTCACTTTTATTGGTTACCCATGACTTATCGATCTTGAGTTTTTGAATATTATATTTGATTAGCCCACTGCGTACTGGGCATCTAAGTTATGGAGAAATCTGAATTATCGTACTAATCTTTTTTTCTAGAATACAGAATATTGTTTTAATGGTTGATATATGTTTAGGTTGAGCCATAATTATTTTATTTCAGTTATAAGTATGAAAAATATCTTTCAGTCTTCCCAGAAGCATGATTAATGAATTTATTTTCATTTGATCATCAGTGATAGCTTCTAGCAGATGTACCATCTACTTCCTGAATTCTCATGAACTTCTATTTAAAAAAAGTAGAATCTAAAAATTCTCATTGTTTTCTATCAAATTATAATGTTTGTTTCATGTTTCAGGTTAAAACAGAACTGCGAGAAGTCTCAGCCGAGGAGTTGACAGCATTCATGGATGAATTCAATCACCACATTTTTGAAATGGTGTCTGGGTCAGATGTCAATGAGAAGAAAGGTGGCATAGTTGCTATAGGTAATGGATTTTATCAGTGAAAATATTATCAACCGCAATGGGATTAACAATTTTTTTCAAAGAATATAAAAAACACACATGGCGAAGGTATTTGTTGAATAAATCTTCGAAATAACTGATCACTCTTTAGAGTATTTTATGTGACTGCGATCGTATGGATTCTATTTCTATCCACAATCAATTATTTTAAATTATGTGTAATAAACATTGAGTGTTATATTTTCGATTATGTTGACAATCTATTGTTCGAATTAAATAAACTAAATCTGAACTATCAAAAATTTGCTGTTACCATCATGCATTACACATCAATTTAATGAAACTCCAATCATGTCGTTTTCAGTTTGCCTGATAGTAGCTGACGTAGGAAATATCAACAATCGGATCAGCAGATTCGCAAACTATTTGCGAAACCTTTTACCATCGAATGACCAAGGAGTGATGGAGCTGGCTGCAAACACTGTTGGCAAGCTAGCATTAGTATCGGGAACTTATTCAGCCGAATACGTTGAATTCGAGGTGAAAAGAGCTTTCGAATGGCTGGGAGGAGATCGACATGAGGGGAAGAGACATGCGGCTGTAAGTGTACTAGAACTCTTCTCTCACTCGGTTTATAATGTGTACAGCTCATTATTTTAAAATTTAAATAAGAAAATTGGGAATCTGGTGTGACTAAACTAACATTTGTTCAATTTGTTGAGAAAAAATTTTTTGAACCGATATTTTAGTAAAACCGAAATTTGGTAAATTATCTGAAAATTAATAAGTTTTCAAAAAGAATAAAATATTCGTACATAAATATTCACAAAGTTTTTCTCTCAGAAAGCTTCTCCACATAGAACGGAATATTATTCTTTCCTTGGCTTGTAACCTACTTTCATTCTTTTTCAGTAATTAAAGCTTCCATTAGTAGGCTAATGATAATTTATGTGTAATTAGATATTGTTTGTCATTGCAAGAACAGTGCAATATACTGCGATTCATATCTCAAGTTATACTCAAGTTATGACTCAGAGATAGTTGATTTATTCCAAGTTAATAATTTCAAGAGAGAAATGAAGCAGAAATTCATTTAATTTAATATGGGTTTTTTTATTTTCTATAGTTGAACAGATGTACTTAACATTTGTAATTCGTTCAATTTTAGTACATAATCTATTACATTATCTAACATTATCTATTCAATTATACTTTTATAGTATCATTTACCAAGTACACATTGGCGAGGTGGAACCTACGGTAAGGGTCTCGCCACCATTGAAAGCCTTACGAAAATATGTTTTTTTTCAACTTCCACGAATGTTTCAGGTACTGGTGTTGAGAGAACTGGCGTTATCAGTTCCCACATACTTCTTTCAGCAAGTTCAGACATTTTTTGAACTAATTTTCAATGCAATTCATGATCCAAAGCCTTTTATTCGCGAGGGCGCTGTCGAAGCACTCAGAGCAGCTCTTGTTATCACATCACAGCGAGAAACGGCTCGACAAACACAAAAGCCTACCTGGTTAGTAACCTTATAATAAAATTAATTTTGTTTGTTATTAGTACTTTTCACGTCTGAACTTTTGTTTAATTGATTCTAACTAAATTGCGTTTAGTCATATATATTTTGGTATACTTTGACTGCTTTTGGTTTTTATCATTCTATGAAATTAGCACTTTCATGTATTCACTAAATTAGTGATAAACACTCTCTTTTCACTTGAGAAAATCGTAGCTGTTGCATTCTTTTAATTCATTGCCAAGTGGTGCAGTGGCCTGGGGCGTCAAAACTTTCAGTCTACTTGCACTGCCTGGTCTGGGTTCGAGTCCCAGCAGACTTGGCTGTTTTTCACCTCATCAATCACCTTCGCACTCAATATCCATTACCCACCCACAAGCTGAAATGCTTATGTGGGTATCATCCGCAATAAAAAATTTAAATTCTGTAAGCCCTGTCTTTAGAATAGAATGGAATGATAAAAGAAACTTTTGAAATAGTGAATTTTCTAAGTATGGAGAGGTTCCACAATCATCAATATTCACTCTACAAATTATATTAGAGTAGAAAAGTTTTATTGATCAACAAAAATTTATAAAATATTCATGGATCTCGTCAAATGTTACCATCATCAGTGGCGGCTAGTGGTTTTCGAAAGTGGTGGTTACAATAATAATTATTCAATAACTAATCCTTTAATTTAGGCCCGCCCTGAACGACAAGAATTCATTGTCATGTACAGAATTCTAGTGCTCTTCTAGGGTCGTTTTTTGCCGTTAAAATGGATAATATAATCTCACTATTGAAATAATAAATTTATGAGACTTTGTTGTAGACAAATTATAAAATAATAAAAATAGGAATTTTCAAAAGAACAAATAGCGACTTATAAGAAAACTTTAGTTAGTCGCTGAAGAAAATGAAAACTAAATTCTGATTAAGCAGGCTAAAAATGAGGTAAACAGTTCATATTTAGAAGTTAACAAATTTATATTCAACATTTTAATACGACAAGATTCTTATTAAATGAAAGACAAGGTATTGTCAAATATTTATGTATTTTCAAATATAAATAAATAAAAATAAAAAATAAAATATATAAATAAAAAAATAAATAAATTGTCAAATCACAGATTTATTAAAAATCTATGTTCCTGTTTTGGTTGCTACACCATTATCAAATCCTCTCAAGCTAATTTTCTTCAGAATTAATCTTTTGTCACCTTTCATTTATTCAAAACATGTTGATAAATTTGCTGCGACTGAAAAAAACGAATTCTTTTTTCAAGTTTTCAAATTCAGCCAGTCTCTAAAGTCTTTAATGTTTGAATGTTGTAGAATGTAAAATGTTTAAGGCATTCAAACTGAGTGAATGAACTCTTCATAAATTGAGTTTTAATTTTTTTAAATGAAGTTTTGTTTGTTGGTGTTAGGTATTCTACATGCTATTTCGATGCGATGAAAGGATTCGAAGATATAGTGGCCAAAGGAATAAACAAAGACGATCGAATTCACGGCTCAATGCTTGTGCTGAATGAGCTGCTGCGCTGCAGTAACGTGCAGTGGGAACGCTCCTACGAGGGCCTCATGCAGCGCATCCAGTGTCAACCGCAGCAACCGGTTACCGTGAGTTGACAATACATATTAAAGGTGTCATTCATAAATATCAGTACAACTGATGCATTTGGAAAAATAATTTTGTTGTTCCATTTCTCATTATTGTTGAATATTCTTTGGAGAAAATAACTAACTTATCTTCAACGAAAGGAATAACACATCTGCTGTGAATATCGTTTTACAATAATACTAACCACTTCCTCTGAAAACTTTCCAGAAAACCTGTTGAGGAAAATATGTAGTGGCTGTTTTGTGGAGTAGGCGTACGTGAATTGATGGTTGTTTTTTATTACCAATCATAGGAATTTGCACAATAGCTTTGACTTTTTCTATTGTTTATTGTAACTTATCACTAAAAACTTATCCAAAAATTTATCTTTTATTCTTGAAGTTTTTAATAAAATTCAAACAACATTTACAGTTTTTCTACTAGAGATTAGAAACATGCTTTTTTATCCTTCACATTAACTCATGAATAAAAAATTATCAAACACAAAATATTTCTTTATTTCGACACAATACAATTTATCAAATAATGAAACAAATTATTAGAAAAATAATATATCATGAAAAGGTCTATCAATAATGTTTCATATACAGCGCGAATGCTAAAAATATGCCAAAATAAAAAATCCTACTTTCTAAATTATGAAATTTGCTTGCAAGCAACTTGGGACATTTACGGCTTGTTCACATGATCGCCAGCCAGAAAGTCGGACATAGATACAATTATTGTGAAAAAACACAATGATCAAGTGCATAATAGAAGAATTATGAGAAATAATGATCTGGTAAGTGTTGCAGTAAATAATACATTGTGGTGTACTGTTCTAGTAAGTAATGTAAGAAATATGGGAGAGTTTTTAGGGACATTTATGGGACATTTTTATAGTTATTTTGTTGTATAAATGTTTTGTTAGTAAAATATTTAAATAACTTGAAAACTATAAATATGATGATTATAATAATAATTGATAAAGATATTTGTGCTCTTGATTTTAGGATTCAGTGAGCCTGCTGCCTCGACTGAAGTCACCTTTGGTGAGTAAGACGCGCAGCAACGTGAGCCTGGCTCGTCGCGGCGTGCTGTCAGGAACGGCGGCAGAGGGCAAGGAGCAGTCCTTCTACGAGAGCTCGGCCTGTCGCACACTGGTCGTCGAAAACCTCTCCAAGATCTGCTACTCGGTGCTCAACCAGCGCTCGTCGCGCAGTCCACACATCCAGCACACGTTGCTCACCATACTGCCCCGGCTGGCTGCATTCAATCGCGAGAAGTTCGTTCAACCTGTTCCGATAAGGTTAGTTTGAACAATTATCTACTCCCTATTGGTACTCGGGTTAACAGTTATCGGTGAAGAACAAAATAATGAATGAGGCAGATTTTGATGATTATGGTGTGTTTTATCCTAGCGGCTGGGATCGCAAAGCAGGCAACTCTGTTATAAAACAAGAATTGTCTGTCAAATAAGCTTATCTCTTGTAAATTGAGAAAAATGTCAATTTCTCAGTTTTCTCACCTTTAACCTCAAGGTTGCGATTTCTTTTTGACTCATATCATTGTCATCTCTCATCTCATTACCCACGAACAAGCCTATGAGCTCAAGTGGGCTTCACCCTCAAAGAAAAAAAAGGACATTATTGAAGGTTGAAAACTTCAACACTGCTTGAAAATGTTACAATTTATTGAATGAATAAATTGTTACTTTTTAATTTGAGAACTTGCAAAATTCATATCAGCCAATGCTTTTTATTTACTGTTACGTGTTTCCACTATAATAAAAGACTTGAGGCAATTTATACTGATTAACTTTATTTATTACACTGCTATAACACACTGAAAAAAGATAAACTATAACAGAACAGAAGATAGCACAAGAGTTTATAACGTTTCACAATACAAATTCCACTAAGATTAACACTGCACTGAATTAAGAAATGAGAACAGTCTTTATCACTAAGAAGAAATATGAACCGACTAATAAACAGAATGAATATAACTATAGAGTGTCTATTTACAACGGCTGGTCTGTCACACAGTATAACTGACACAATTAGATTCAATGCTCGAGTAAGACTGTCTGGTAGTTCAAACACTCCAACATTACATAGGCTAATAAAAGGTTTGAGAATAAATAGAGAGTGCTTGAAAATGCTGGTAGGCCCATAATTACTTCCAGAGGCTTCCAGAATGTTGTTTGTTTACAAAACAAGGCGGTTATTTGTTGACACAAAGCCTCCTATCCCCCCGCCTGCCCATCACTTGGCGTCTCACAGTCTCAAGGCCATCAGACACTGTCAAATTCCGTAACACTACTTTAATTCCTTGTGTACTTATAAAATGTGAAATAATTATGGGCTATCTTTTAAATTTTGATAGAAATCTGTAAATAGTGTGAGTTTATTACCAAATTGGCATTTCATTTTATTTTGTAATAGTATTTTCCCATGTTATCAAATTTGTATTATTTTTTATCACGTATTTTAAAGATAATTTCTATTTCTGTCAATAAAAACAAATTCTTATTATTCTTTTTTTGTCGGAGAATTGCGAATTATTCTTCAAGTTTGGTAATAGAATCTACTGATGAATGACGATAGATCTATCGTAAATGTAGGGATGTTTAACAATGAATTCTTTAGAGCATGGTCCCGCTCCGTTTGTTGGAAAAAATTTATCAATGTTTATCGAGATATTAATATAATTTGTTTATTGAAGATAGCCTAAAACACTTTGAGGTGAAAGCACAGTAACATCCAAACCGTCTTCTTTCCTAATTTTGACGAAAACATTAAAATAAGTATGTTCAAATTCACTATTTTGAAATCACAAATTTCCAGTTCCGAATCGTAGAAAATGATGATTTATTAATTTATAATTTTAAATGGATAAAATTGAAGTAAAATGAACATAAAAAATTATAGTTTTTTTGTATTACAGAAACTTCAATGTGAATAGTGAGAGTATGACTAGTTGCCTGATTGAAAGCATGAACTACCTGCTGGCCACATTGCAAGGCAGAGAACGTGCTGACAGAGCCCTCGCTTTCACCACTATTGGTCTGATAGCTGTAGCTGTTGAACATCATATTCAACCGTTTCTTCCGAAAATAATGGAGGCGATTCGCTCATCTCTTCCTGCCAAGGTAAGTGCTATTATCATCAATACTCATGATTATGAATACTCATCAACTTATAATTATATTATATTTTTAAAAAAATTAAAAAGTCGCAATTGGAAAATTATTGTATTATCTACAGTCTACGCCATCAGAACAAGTTTATTCATTTCAGAGCCGGTTATACGTATACTTACAGTCTATACATTGTCTTCGCAGTCGATCATTTCTTATAGAAATGTTATTTTGCTAATCGTTTTATCCATTAATCTCTAGAGACTATGCTCCAGTGACTTGAGACCATTGAAATAATTGAGAATTCGTCGAATAAAACATAATTGAATCGCGGTCAAGTTCAATGTAAACCCGGCCATTTGAACTCAATGTGAAAATCTTTCAACATGATATTCTCAAATAACTTCCATCTCACAGCTCTAAAACTGAGGCCGCACTGCCAGTGGGTGGTGAGTGGATAGCATGGAAGGTGAATAAGCTGGATGGTTTGGATAGTGTTCAGTCGCCATCTTGACATTCTTTAATATGAACAACATTCATCAAAAAATTATGAAGTCATACTATTCATAATAAGAATTAATATTGATGTTGTTTGTTCTATTGATAATCATCCTCCCTTCACGCTATCTACCCTCCATCCAATTACAGTGCGTCCTCAGCTTTAAGCTTTTACCATGCGAATGCTATGACGGCATACGGGTTTTTAGGTTTTGTTGTCCATATTTAATAATTTCAAGATGGTGGCTGAACACTATCCAGATCATCCAGCCTATCAACTCTCCATGCTATGCGATCCACCGGCAGTGCGGTCTCAGCTTTAGATCAGCAAAATTAATCAATTAAAATAAATAAATTATTAGAATTTAATTTAAAGCAATGAATGGCTAGATCTTTTTTTAATTGATTTTCACATTCACTAATTAAATTATAACCAAACAGAAAGCATACGCGATCTATGCAATATGCTTGATGTATAAACAACTTGATTTTATACAGGAAACGCCGAGCAAGAAGCGACTGTCTGGTTTGGAGCCGAATGTGCTGGTGTGTGTGACACTGCTCAGTCACGCTGTGAAAGCGCTCATCAAAAACGACGTGCAGCAACTGCTCGAACCCATGCTGGCCACTGGACTTAGTCCTGCTCTCACCACTGCTCTCAGAGAGCTGGCCGCCAACATTCCACAACTCAAACGTGACATTTCTGAAGGTTGTTTTTAGCAAATATAATTATTTGTGTGTTGTTTATGTTCTTAAATGCGTTTCTGATCAAAGTTCTGCTAACCTACCTGGATTGTAAAAACACGGTTTTTTTTAGTGTAAAGTGGTTTTGAGAATATAGTCTTTATTCTTTTCCAGTTTTTCTTTATTCTTTCGTGAATATAATGTTGAAAAGTGGTTCGCTTTGTGGTCTTGGAGGCATCTGATAGCTATGAGAATCAGAATACAGTAGCCTAATCATGATTCGAATCAAAATTTTAATTTGAATCAAAAGAAATAACTCCTGGGTGTTCAGAAGCTACAAATCTCTTCCTTATAGCCTACCTATTATCTTCTGGTGAACATGAACTTCCATAATAATTGCCTCATGCACTTTTTATAATGATTGATCACATCTAAAATACTGATAACTTGTAAACATTGTTTTTTTATTAAAATAATGTTTTATTACGATTTGTACCGTATTACATTCATGTTTCTCAAAATTCTTGATAACCAGGTAAACTGACAATACTGATAATGATACTCACAGAATACAGAGCTATGAAGCTTTTGATCCATTGTTTGTTGACTTCATCGTCTCATAGTTACTATACTCATTGTGCATTTCACAACCAATTCCCATAATAATTTTTGATACAATTTTTCCCAATCTTGATTGATGAGATTAACAATTTCCCCCCAGTCTTAATATTTAATTTAAATTTGCAGGTCTCCTAAAAATGCTCTCACAAGTTCTGATGCAGAAGCAGCTGCGTCACCCAGGGATGCCAACACACATTCCTTCTGCGCCATCCTCTCTTCTAATATCAGTTGATGCTCAAGATGTTCCCTCAATAGTGCTAGCTCTGAGGGTTCTTGGAAGCTTCAATTTTGATGGTAAAGCTTGATTCGATGAAGCATGAAAATCGCTTCATTTATTCAGCTATTATCGTTCATAGTCTAACTTGGTAATAATTTTGTTCAACTTTAGAAATTTCAAATTTGGGTTGTGAACAAAGTTTGGTGATCCTTGCGTTGATGCTGACTTTATTCAATTTCAAGTTTTTGATTGGCTTTTTAAGCCAGATAAATATTGAGAAAGAAGTAAAAAAAAAAACAATCCTGACATATTATAAGAAACAAGCAGCACATTATGAATTTTTCAAGTTATAATTTCAAATAAAATTGATTGATTGAACAAGTATAATAACTTCATATTTTTTTGTTTTGACGTGACAACGTCTTATAAATTGGTTTGCCGGGTGACACTTCAAGAAACTGCGTTACGGAAGTGGAAGAGCGAGAGAGAGTGAGTGAGAGAGATAGGCATACACACCTGTTCATGTTAGTGTTTGGCCATCGAACCTCAACTATCGATAGATCGGAGAAACGATATATCGCACCCAAAACATCGATGTCAAAAAAATATCGCCAGAAAACTATCGATATTTCTACAGTGAAAATATCGATATTTCCGATCGGTTAACGATACCAAACACTAGTTCATGTGTAGTGATAATGTGAAGGTAGTTTCGTTGTCACGTAAAACTTTCGCCCGAATGCCGACTTTACAGGCAACCATGCAATTTTTTTATTATTAAAAAATATCAATATTAATATGATAAAACAGTCCCCAAATAGTTTATTTGTCCCAAATTTAATAAGTTGAACGGTGAAAATTTATTGATGATTCAAATAACAATCAATTAATTCGAAAGTTTAATTGAATAATTTATTAGAACCAAAGGTAATAATAGAATAGAATAATATTCACAAGAGGCTCTTATTATTTTAAAACCAATACTCACTACAATATTAGTTTGAGTCACATTGTTATGTGTGTTGTTGTTGTTTTAGGTCACTCGCTGCTGCAGTTTGTTAGGAGATGCGCCGACCACTTTCTGACGTGGGAGCAGCAGGCGGTGCGCATGGAGGCGGTGATGACGTGCAGCCGACTGCTGCGGTTGGCCTTGGAGTCGAAGTCGGCCCACCACTCGCACACCGTCATCAACACCGTCGCCGACGTCCTCGGCAAGCTGCTCGTCGTCGGTATCACCGACACAGGTAGCCTGTTCTAAAACATTCATTCTCCTAAAATTTTCACTTGCAAGTTGAATATAAAAATTGAACCAACCAAATCAAAATCTTGGAACGTATTTATTATCGTTCCCTTCCAAAACGTAAAACATCGAAATGTTAATAGATCACAATAAAAATCGCACTACCTTTTTGCCATTTTATCTAGACACAATATGTAACGCACTCTCCAGAATGATTCAAACTTGAAAATGCCTCCAAAGATGTCGCAAAACATGTTGTGATGAATACTAAAAAGGTACTGCGATTTTTATTTTCATCTATTATTGATAGTAGTCCCAGCCAAAATAGAAACATCATCCGAAATATATATCTGTATGGCTTTCTACTTTGGTTGGAGGAAAACCTCTTGTCTTATTTGGTAACGTAGCGCTTTGAATTGAGAGAATTTAATCCAGTTACGGGTTTCTGTTCAGGGTGAGAGAAGAGAATATCCATAAAAAAGAATATATACTGATATTGTCGTATACCAATATTGTGATATTACAAAGCATGGATGCCACCACACAATGTATTGACATTCTGCCGTAAGCTGAAGTTAATGTTGAATACTAACTCAAATTTTCATGGTCTTTCTCCATATAACAGAATAGATCGTCCTGGCTGGAAATTATCATGATTATTTAACTCTCATATCTTGATTGAACTCTTGATTCAATAATTTTATTCATTTTGACGAATCATGTTCATTTTATTGGTCATTTCATTGACTCATGGTCATTTTATTTGAAATATGGAATAATACAAAATGAAATCTCCTACCTAAAATTAACCCTTCAATTCCTTATCTCTAGAACTCTGGACTCCAACGTTCCATTTTGAAACGGCTGATATTCATGATTCGCGAGTATTAGAAAATACAGTCGAACAATTTTGAAATGGAAATAAAATTATACAACTCAAATTTGAAACCAAATGTTATACATTATAAAATAATATATTATAAAAATTTTATAAATAATATAATGGTAGAGTTTTAAAATAAAATAGATTGACCAATAAGCGGGTTTTAACCATTTTTGTGTCATTTCAGATTCTGATGTTCGTTATTGGGTGATGGCATCGTTAGATGAGAGTTTTGACGAGCAATTGGCACAGGCCGAAAACCTGAGTGCTTTATTTGTGGCCATGAATGATGAAGTTTTTGAAATCCGAGAATTGGCTGTCTGCACAATCAGTAGGCTGTCTTCCTACAATCCGGCTTATGTGATGCCTTCTCTGAGAAGGACTCTTGTCCAGGTTAGTCATTTACTTCTACTAATTTGATTCCTTAATTTAATTGGAATCTCTATTATTTTAATTCGTACATCACATAAAATTCCTATGATGTTTCTTTTGCAGTTTCTGACTGAACTTGAGTACAGTGGAATGGGGCGAAACAAGGAGCAGAGTGCAAGGATGTTGGATCACTTGGTGTTGAATGCTCCTCGGCTGATTCGGCCTTACATGGAGCCCATACTCAAAGTACTTGTGCCAAAGCTGAAGGAGCCGGAGCCGAATCCTAGTGTAGTAATCAGTGTTTTGACAGCTATTGGTGATTTGGCTGAGGTATGTAACTATTTCCTATAAGGATCTGTAGAGGTGTTTATGTTTTCTGGAAGTTGTTCATAGAGCTCTGATTATCTAGTAACTGCTTTCTGCTTCATGCGAGTCAAGCACTAATAGCTTTTTGTTCTTCATCTTAATTACAATGATTTAATAACCTTACTATTAACAATGAAATGAATGAGATCAACCAAACAATTTTCAGTTTAATGTGACTTTAAAGTAGTCTACGTCGAATTGGAATGTGAAACTCAGTTTAAATATTATAAATCAATTACCAACGAAGCAAACGAGATGGAGTGGCAGAAATGGCAGTAGTTTATTTTTCATCGAGACTGATTGTGAATAGATCCTATTTATTGTTGAGAAAAATGAAAACCAAGGATCTCTTGCCATGTCTTTCAAGAAACTTCTAATCAAATAACTTTTATTGAAACCCATTCAATAGGCCTACAACTCTTGTTAATTAGCATTGAAATAAACTGCTTTGCCTATTGTCCACTTCAATAAGATCCCATAAATTGTGGTAATCTATAGTGCATCATAAAAATTCATCCTTCTCTAATATCAAATAATTATTCTCAATTAATCCCTCATTATTACGCAGGTGAATGGACATGAAATGCAGCCATGGATCGGGGAGCTATTGGCGATTCTGCTGGAAATGTTGGGCGATGCCTCGTCGCCAGATAAGCGCGGAGTGGCGTTGTGGGCGCTGGGACAATTGGTCGGCTTCACTGGCTTCGTGGTCAAGCCCTATAACCAGTATCCGGCTCTGCTTGACACACTCATCAACTTCCTCAAAACCGAACAGCGTGTCGTTATCAGGTAGCTCAAATATTTTTATCAGTAGCTGAAATATTCCCACTGTGTTGTTTGTACTATAAATGTGTAATTTTTTAGCCTTCAGACACCAATATTTTCACACCATGCATAGTTTCCACCATCTTAATTGTTTGATTTAAAATGATAACAATCGATAAAAATACATTATTGTCTTGGCTGTGTTAAAACCGTATAATATTGCTGTGTCAGAAATTAGAATTGTATGCTTCCTTATTCTAGTTCCGATGATGTATTAGTTCAATTTTGTATCCAATTTTTCATGTTGTTTTCAGGCGTGAGACAATACGTGTTCTTGGATTGCTTGGTGCCTTGGATCCTTACAAACATAAAATGAATCTTGGACAAATCGATTCTCAGATCGATTCTACTGGACTCCTCTCTATGACCGATGGCAAATCTGAAGCCGAATCTAGTCTAGGTACGATGCATTTTTCACTTGAGTATAAGAAATTGAGAATATCTTCAATAATTCCAATATCACCACAAATTATGAACATCACTGCCTCTTTATCTTCCCAATCCTTGTCTTTGTTTATTTGCACTCCTACCTTGAAATCAGATATTTCTTCAGTGAGTTTTGCATATGATTTTTATGGAGGAGTAGTGGTGTGGACCGGGTAAATACCCAGTGGGTAGTGTGGAATTGCATTTCAGGAGAGGCCAATTGAGCCAAAAATAAAGATAAAACCCAAGTAATCAGCATCAATCTGATAGCATTGATAAGAACACTCACCTGCATATTTGTCAAAACGTATTGCTCATTGTTAAAATTTAATTATTTATTGTTCATTACACAATTATTTGGCATTCTAGTCAGTGGCCAAACATAACCCTCAATCTATTATCATTGTTTTCATAGTTCAGGATGGCCGAATTGTTGAAACCGGCAAGTATAGTCAGCTGTCACTGGCATGCCAAGAATATTATATTATAAGCTATTATTGTAATCCTCTCTCAAATATTATTTTCTGAATTAGTTATCTCAGCAAAAAAATTGATTTTCTTCATCATTCCTCATTTAAATTAACTCTCTTGAAAAATTTACATCCCCCACCCCTTTCTAGAAACTTCTAGAAGTTTAGGAAGAAGTAAGTAATGTACTTCCTGAAAGGGGTTGTAACACTCTCTCTCTCGGGCGGGCAAAGAGAAATGATGAAAAGTGCATAAGTGATTATAGGCTGTGAATTTTTTTTGTGGAAATTTAAAAGTGTCAAGTGCGACGTATTAATTAACCAAATGCTCTACCGAAAAATCCGAGGCTGACTTCAATAGGTGAAATTCTTCCACCCAAAGCAAAATAAAGGACCCGAAGGTTAGTAGTGAAAAAATAAATGTTATAGTAGGTAAATATAAATAGGGTATTTACTCGAGGCCCGGGCAAATACCCAAAAACTGGGTATTTATCATTTTTATTGAATTAAGGAAAGATTTAGTTGTTTTTTTTCATACAAACGCCTTCAATGATAGTGAAATGATGATAAAATGCCGATATCATCAATGCCGATAATAACATATTCAGGGGTACAAACATCATTGATTCGATAAATACCCAATATATCCGGGTATTTATGAATTTTGGGCATTTATCCGGGTAAATACCCTGGGTATTTACCCCGAGTTTTACATACCCGGGTATTTTACATCCCTATCAGGAGAAGTGATGAATTTGTTATGTATTTTCAATAGATAACATTTCAGTCTTTAGTTTTCGTTCAATAATTTCGAATTTGAAAGCTGTGAACTATTATTTTTACCAGTTTGAATTTGATTAATTGATATCAAATTTATCGGTGGAAGAAATCTTTAGTCTGTTCATACTATTTATTCCTTTCAGAATTGACAACCAGTGAGATGCTTGTGAACATGAGTACATCTACACTTGAAGAGTACTATCCAGCTGTGGCTATTGGTACATTGATGAAAATTATCAGGGATCCAACTCTTTCCCAACATCACACAATGGTAGTTCAGGTGAGACGAAGATTTCAGATTAATTTCAGATGTGCTTGATGAACTGGAGTAGTGAAACTCATTTACTGTCCTGATGAAGTGTAGAATTGTTATCAAATTAGTCTAATATCATGAAAATAGTTCTAAGTTTGAACTTATAAGTCCTGTTTATTCCTTCTTATGTGGAATTATCACTGCTGCTGTGAGAGGCACTGACAGTCGTTTCAGCTCAAAGTACCCAAGCAATAACAATCCATTAACCATTAACTTGAAAAAGAAATAAAAGAAACGTATTTCTTCTTCTTTCATCAACGTCTTTTGTGTAACAGGCTTTTTTGGAACTGTGTATTTTTCCAAAACTGTGTTTTTATCAAAAATAGTGTGGATACTAATGCATTGCTCAACCAATATTGTGAACATCCTACTGAACCACTTCATAATTATTCTTGGTAATTTCAGGCTGTCACCTTTATCTTCAAATCTCTGGGAATAAAATGTGTGCCATACATTCCGCAAGTGATGCCATCTTTTTTGAACGTTATCAGAACAGCTGATATCAATTTTCGAGAATTCCTATTTCAGCAGCTTGCAGTCTTGATCGCTATTGTGAAACAGCATATTCGCAACTATCTGGATGACATTTTCACCCTCATAAAGGTGAGTTTCAGGTAGAAACACTGGATTAGAAAGATATCCAATTAATCTGTACTCAAACATGAATTGAACTTAATTTCACCGAATTCTTCTGTTAATCGATTGATAATAAATCCTCATAGATTTCCCAATTGATAATGAGTATCGATACTAACTCCATGACACTACAGCCCATTTAGGGCCTTGGCCTCCATCCCCTGGCGCCTAGTTTACGGAGATCATCATCTGTATCTTCCAGTCATCGTTTTCGTGGACGACGTAATGAGTGTTAATAATTTTGTATAATATGTGAATGGAAGCAATTTTGTCATTTACTTGATCTCTCATAAAAATTGGATAGAGATATAGTTCAGGCTAAGCCTAGAAATCTATTGGTTCTCTATTCACCGTGGCTAAGCCTAAATCTCCTATTTCAAATTATTATATCTATTTTTTTATTATTATCTATTATTATAGATTATTGTAATATTTGTATTAATAAATAGATGATTTGATTGATATCAAATTATTTATTCTGCTTAATCGTTTGTTTCTGAAAATTCTTCTATAGTTTTTTAAAAATTGAAAGTAATGATAGTTTATATGCATTGCAGGAATTTTGGACTATAAACAGTCCTCTACAAAGTACACTGATCCTATTGGTTGAACACATAGCGGTCGCATTGGGAGCTGAATTCAAAATATACCTTTCGCAGCTGGTTCCCCACATCCTCAGGGTATTAGCGCACGACACTAGTAAAGACAGGATGGTCACTGTCAAGGTATTAGATATTAACTTTCTTAGATATTAAAATAATTATAAATATAAATAAATATCTCATTATGATACTTATCCACTTTGTTTTGATATATTATCAAATGAGCATGAATAAGCTTAAGATAAGCATATCCGTTGTATATTCCTATCCTTGTATATTCATATCAAACGTTCTCTTGAAGGATTTTTTAAAACATACATATCATTCTAAAACATTCTGTTCAAGGTTTGTTATGGTATTAGGTTGTAGTGATATAGGGTTTTACTCTTCTTATTTTTAAGAGGAAGAAATAATATCTGTTATAATAGAAATTGGGCTCCTAATATAACTTTTATGGGGCCCATACACCAAATGGCATTGGTTGATGCCAAATCAAACCATCCAACCACGTGATACCAGATCGGTTGAATGATTTGCTTGCACGGTTTTTCGTGGCTTCATGAAAATTTAGTCAGCTGGCTTAGTCATCAGTCAGCTGCATTCATATTCGTAATGTTTTATGATTTTCTGGAGTTGTTTTGGGTTTACATTCGATTTAAAATAATTTAACATAAATCTCAATTACTAAAATGTCTGAAACGAGACGAAAATTTTTAGCACTGTTAATTATAGCCTAAGTGAAAATAGTAAAAAGAAAGGGTTATTTATTTATAATTCAATGGTTCTGGAGATTATAATATTTAAGTTTCAAACTAACGGGTGTTTTTTTTAAAGGTATAGAACTTTAAATTGCAATAAAGCAATAATGGATTATTCGATTGACAAGAATTCTTTTTTATTTGAAAGATAATTTTGTGGCATTACATTTAAAAAATTATTTATGGCATATGACCGCCACGGCTGGCTCCGATGTAGTCCAATCTGTATGTCCAATTTTTTATTACTTTTTCTTACATTTGTGGTCGATTACACCAGCCTATTCCATAGAGCGCACCAAACAGTCAGTTTTTCTGGATGTAAAGGTGTTTTGACACACACTTCACTTCAAATGTGACAGTTTTGTTTGTTGATGTAGCCATTCTACAGAAGCACGCTTCATCGCTAAACAAAATTCTCTTATGAAAATCGGGAACAATGGCTATCTCGTTTTGAGCCCATTTGACGAATCTATGCCTTGCTTGATGATCAGTCTAGCTTCAATTCTTGCACGAGTTGAATTTTGTAAGCACGCAAAGCAAAATCTTCCATAAAGTGGATGGACACAGATCCAATTCCTGTGCTCAATGGCAAATGGCTCATTCGCGTTTCCTCAATGCTACGCCCTAACTTACAGTAGGCCTATAACAATAGCTTCTTCTGCACTCTGGGGATGCGAGTTATCAATAAGAGTGAACGTGGTGCGAAAACGGTCCATGGTTAATCAAATCAACTGCTCTCATAGACGAGTTTGTTGATGATAAAATGGACGTAGTGAGAGATACGTATACCTCACAGAACCATAATTTTCGTAATAATATTGCGCTATTTGCAAGCGTTGTTCAGGAGCGTTGAATCTATTAATGATGTATTGCCAAACCAAACTGATAATAAATCACTCGTCAAATGTTGAATCTGTCACCATCTTGAACAGTAATGCCAACTTAAAGTTCTATACCTCTTAAAAAACACCCTTTATTTTCGATATACTTCCCAAGGTTAGGCGGAGAAGGCGAGCGAAGCGAGCCTGCCGACTAGTATAGAATGAAGCTATAATAAAATTTAAATTTAAATAAATAAAATCATTCTCTGTCAATTTCCAAGTTCTTCTTACTTTGTTCTTCATATTTTTCCTTATACGTGATCAATAAATTATTGTTACAATATCACCCAATGCAATAGCACTGCGCTTTTGCATTTCTAAATTATTTTTTATCGTTGGTTTTGCATATTAATGCACTTTAATGAGATCAGCAATAACCACAAAATACTCAGCCTGACTTCGAAAATAGCAAAATAATAATATTAAAATAATGCACTGATGATTTATGACACTGGTAGTGCCTATGAACAATGATGCTAGTAAAAAAAAAACGTTGTAAAATTCTGTAGACCTATGAAAGGGGAATAAATTTCATTTTAATTTTAAAAAATTATAAGCATCATTCACCCAGGCTTAAAATACATTTTCGCCTTTGTGAAAAATGAATAAATTAATGAATAACCGACAAAATTTTCATATAAAACCTTCTCAGAGAAAATAAAAGTCAGTCTTGTTCAGCTGGGTAATCTCGGAATCATTATATATATCATTAATAACATATATGTTGGTAACAGTTTTGGTTGGATGAATATTGGTTGGATGGTATATCATACGTCACAATTGGTTAGATGGTATTGGTTTGGTTTAGCTTGGCATCACCAGTGTATTAAAGAAATAACATCATTATCAATAATGCGGAATTGAAAAACTTATTAATTCTAAAAAATATTTATAATTTGAAAAATCAATCTCCTTGAAAAACGCATGCTCTTGAATAGTTTAAACTGATTTATGATCAGATTTCTATAGTTCTATTAAGTTCAGAAGACACGTAATTACTATGTAAAGTGTAATGCAACGTTATGTCTTCTCAGCTTGCCCAAGCTATAAATATCACCTATAACACATAAAAGAGACATTGAAAACTGATTATCAAACTGAAAATGAATATTGTGTATTGATATTTCAGCTATTGAGTGCCCTGCAGAAATTCGGCAGCAACCTTGATGAGTACTTGCACCTGGTGCTGCCGCCTATTGTCAGGCTATTTGATGCCAACGACTGCTCTGTGGCAGTGAGTCGAGCAGCCATGGAGACCATCGACCATCTCTCCGAGACATTGGATTTCACTGATTTCGCATCCCGCATCATACATCCATTGGTATGTGCTTATTCAACCGGTTGATTATTCGAGGTTAGATAATACATTATAACATGATGATCTAAACTTACCTCTAATCGAACTTGTCTAATAGAAGATTTGGAGGATTTTGAGTTATCACAAATGAATGAGATTCTGCAGAAAATTTTCAATTTACTGTACTTTTCTATTAAAAAAGTTTATTGGATTTTTAACATAAATTATGCGTTAAATTATTACTAGAGTATTATATTTTGTCTTGGAAAGCAAGGGCAATGGCCGATCGGTTTGATGGCCGAGCTCTATTAATGAGAGTTCCACTGTATATGGTTCCAATATTGAAACCACATGAGAGATATGATGGTATCGAGATAGAAGAAGAAAATTCACTATTATTAGTGTATATTATTCTAATCTATGGAATTACTATTACTACGGAATATCACCGTAGAATTCACTATTAGAAGTGAGTAATTGATTCAAATTACTATAATGTGTAAAATTTACAGAAATAATTTACTCTGTTTCTCCCCCAAAAATTGGAACAAGAAACTAGATAATTAACTTTTTAACTGGCTAACTAACTACTATCGAATAACATTGATCTGGAATATTTCTATGCGGTTCATTACTTTGTTTCGAATCTTTTTGAAGACGATAACTTTGTAAATAACGGAGGTAGTTCGCCTGAAGTAAATATTTTTATAATTTTTCCCAGGTAAGGAGTCTTGACACAAATCCTGATGTTCGAGGAACGGCGATGGAGACTTTGTGTGCAATGATGGTGCAACTGGGACGCAAGTATCGTATCTTTGTGCCTCTTGTGAGCAGAGTTATAGTACGCCATCGAATTCTTTGTCCAAACTATGAGATGCTCATCAATAAAATTCTCACTGTAAGTTTTCCAGTTCATAATACATTTCATTCATTTAGAGACAAAATCCTGGAACGATAGGGGAATAAAAAATTGGTTAAGGCCTGTACTATACTATCTCAATGCCAATTTTGATGAGATTCAGTTAAGATAATTTATGTTAGTTTGAGTTAATTCATATAACATGATAAATTATTTTAGTCATGTTCGTGTATTGAACATAGTTTTGAAACGAACATGTAATTGAATTCTCATAAAAAGTGGAATAAAATGAATTTATTATACAATTTACATAATTAAACAATAATATCCTTTGTTACAGAGTATATAAGTCAGTACGGTAGGCTACAGCTTAGTGTTCGTATTTCAAGTGTTCGTAGCTGAATCCAAGTAGGCTAATATTGCTCATGACAAATAAATAAATTGATATTATAGGTTGAAGATGATTTGCTTTAGTCAAATTCTATGATTGAGTGCTCTATTTTGAAAATGAACACTATAGGTTTATGTGAGATCCATGATTCACATTTTCCAGGAATCAACTGTCGCCCCAGAAGAGGACCTTCTCCTGAGTAGACATAAGATAAATCGAATCAAGAACAGAGAAATGCCAGTTTCGTCGGAGACTACCACAATAAAAAAGGTAAAATTGACATAAAAAATTATTTATAGAAAATTCAGATTAATGAATACTGTTTCTATCATGCAATTTGAGTGAATTCTCCGTGCATATAAGTTTTAAAGGCTCAAAGTACATCTCATTATACCCTGATAAAATAATTAAAATATTAGTTGATCATAGTTTACAGCATTTGTGAGAAAATAATCATGAATACACTTGAATTTTCAGATGAAAACTTTTCCTAATAATCTTCAAAAATCATGGACGGCAACTCGTAGAGTATCCAAAGATGATTGGCTTGAATGGCTGCGAAGGTTATCAATTGACTTTCTTAAAGAATCTCCTTCTCCAGCACTCAGGTAAATTACAATAAAATTTAATCATAATGAGAATAATGAAAAATATTTTAATGTAATTGTCCACTCTTAATTCTATTTGAAAACTTCCGTTGCTAGGAAAAAAACATTATTTTGAAAACTGTTAATTTCCAGACTTTCGACTTTGTCGAAATAATCTTTCATTTTGATGTTCATCTTTCTTTTTGCTTGTTCTTTCGTCTGTGTTCTTTGTTCCTTCTGTATTCTTTCTCCCTCACTTTTTTTCTCAATGTCTTACCCCTTCCATTCCTTCCTATCTATTCACCCTACCTGCCTATTACGTGGGAAACCATTACTTCTTTTCTTCTAGGGCTACTGTATTTTTTTTAAAACTTTAAAATTGATTAAAATCAGAGTACCGTTTAAAAAAAATTAGCCGAAACATGTTGTGTGTGAAATAAAAAATATTTTTTTAAAGGGTACTCTGATTTTAATAATTTTTAAAGTTTCAATTAAATGGGAAACCATAGTTGGTTAGGTATTATTTCTTCTCTTTTCTTTCCAGCACACCCAACCATGAAGCCTGTGTTTTGTTTAATGTGTCATTGTTATTGTATATTTGTTTTTTGAAATTTATTGTATTTAATATTGCCTTTTGTGTGTTTTAATAAATTGAATTGAATTGAATTTGGACTACACGGCATCCAATCCAGTTTCTTTGGCTTCTATACTCATAAATTAAAGATGAAAATTGTTGCTATATTGTCTCCATTTGAAGATTCAATTCCCAATACATCAAGTTGTCCTAATTTTAATTAATTCTTACAAATCAGTTATATTACATTATGTTAAAATTAGGAATTGTATTGAAGGTGATTTAAATCAATTAAATGTGGTTTATTTTCATTTTCCAAGTGAGAGCCATTCTTAATCTTGATTTGTAATCTTACATTACATGCTTATTTTGATGGCACGTGGTGAATACCTCAATGTAGTTACTCAAATGTTACTGATAAAAATTTCTTATAGAAAGCACCTACTATTGATTGGACGTAGTTATGCAGAAAGGAACCAACCCACAAAAATGAAAAAATTGGATTTTTCAATATTTGGGTTGATAAAACTCTCATTTATGTTGTGAAAAATGAAAAAATCACTGGAAACAACTTTAATGGCGATTATGTGGGTTGGTTCCTTTCTGCAAAACAAATATACTACTATATGTGTTCAGCAGAAAGGAACCAACCCACATAATTGCCATGAAATGGGAAATTTTATTATTAGGAAACAAACAAAAATTTTAGTTTCTTTAAAGAGAAAAATCATATGAGGCTAATTTTCTACCCATTGAATAATATCCCATTAAATAAGAGGGGTGGGGGTGGGGACTTCGGGCAGGACACTTGCCAACATGCTAGTGTTATCGATGGGGAGAAAATCAACTCCATATAATTTCTCCTGATGAATTATTTTGATATTTAATGAATTAAACGGGGTATTTTAGCACTCCTTTGATGGACCATAGTATCAGGTCATCCGCGAAGCGCTTTCGAAATTGCGCTTTTTGTTTATTAACTGACTTACTCTTATGTTAAATTTCATAAAAATATAAAAGTTTCTATCATTCAAAATGTAAGTCTTGAAAAGTTCTACAATTTTCATATGAGACATTTCCAGCAGAACCATCCTGTAAACTTCCATTTAAATAAGATAATTAAAATTTCAGGCAGAAATCTAGGGATTCCCTTCATTCTTCCATTTATAACTTTTAAACCGCAGGAGCTACAATGAAATTGTAAGATATGATATGTAAAGAAAATGTAATTTTCTGAAAAATGAGGAAAAGTTTGATTTCTTATCTCTAATTAGTGCTGAGATACATTTAATGTAAGAAACCCACATTACAAATGGAAACTTTGATGGGGTAGCAAGATGGAAGTGGGGAGGGATTTTGGAAGAACAACTTTCTGTATTATATATTAATCAATGAGTAAAAAATTAGCCTCATATGATTATTTATCTCTGAAAAAACTAAAATTTTAGTCTGGTTCCTATAGCAATTATGTGGCTTGGTTCCTTTCTGCATAACACATAAAGTAGGATATGTTTTTTGCAGAAAGGAACCAACTCACATAAAAGCCATGAAATGGGAAATTAATTAATTTTTCGTAAATAAATATCTAGTTTATGATATTCAAAGCACATATACGTTCCCAAAATCAGAAAATCTTATTGGATGATAGAATGGGAGGTATCATTGCAGTTTCAACTTTGGTATGCGATATCTCAAAAGTAGTTGATTGTGGGTTGGTTCCTTTCTGCATAACTCCGTACAATCTAAACAAATGAATTAATAAAATCATTTCTCAGTCTTCTCACATCACTAAACCATGGTATTCAAATTCCAGGTCATGTTGGGCGCTAGCACAAACCTATTCACAACTTCCCAGGGATCTGTTCAATGCGGCCTTTGTCTCATGTTGGACTGAACTGACTGAAGATCTTCAGCCGGAGTTGATAGAGACATTAAGACAAGCACTGCTAGCCCCTGATCTTCCAGAAATCACCCAAACCATCCTTAATCTTGCCGAGTTCATGGAGCATTGTGACAAGGTATGTACACTGAAAGTTAGTTCCATGAAAAAAATCTACATATATTCTCTTGATGAGCTGCTTAAAACCTGTGCAACTAATAGATCTGTTTATATTGTCACCAAAAACTCAGAGCATTTTGACAAGGGGCAGAGTTTTCTCGATGATCATTTCTCTCATTTATGTTGACTCTTCTCATAGATTTTTTTTATTTTTCTGTTCTGCAAGATTTAAAATTGAAATTTCATATGCACTTGTTACAAATTTATGGTTCTAGTACATGATACTATTTCTAAGCATTGCACTTTTGGAGTACAAGGATGCCAGATGTGTGTGAAAGACAGCGGAGGTCAATTTCATGCAAATGTAGCAATTATTGCTGATAAATGGCAACAGTGTGCCATGTATTTACATAAGAATGCATTACTATAAGTGTATGGTGCACGATGAGATTTAAAACTAGTAAGAATCTTGTACAGTACAGAATTCTTGTTAAACAAATAATCCTTATCAGTCGAAAGCAACTTTGTAGCCTAATTCAATTTGTCCATCATAATAAGCAATAACATCTGGAAGGATCTGAAAAATTACAGCTTGCTAAAAATGTTATTTTATGAACGTTTGGATACTTCGTGATAATCAATACAACCAAATTTGAAAATCATCGTAATTCTTTACATGTTTTTCCATTGTGAACAGGGACCTCTTCCTCTAGACGCGAAAATTCTGGGTGAAAGGGCCATCCATTGTCGTGCGTATGCAAAAGCTCTCCATTACAAGGAAGAAGAGTTTCACAAAGGCCCAACTTCACAAGTGCTGGAGGCGTTGATATCAATCAACAACAAACTCCAACAGAAAGAAGCCGCCGCTGGTAAGATATTGTGTAGTTTACGTAATAAATCTGCAGTTTTAAATAGAATAAGAATAAGAAAGACGAATCTATAAAACAATTGAGGAAGACCACTTATTTTACAAACATTTGTATGAATGAATTCAATTGGATATTCACAATATTGATTGAATCAACTTTTCGTTTCGATTTTCTTAATTATGACCAAGAATTGAAATTTATTTCGCATTTGGCAGGTCTTCTAGAGTACGTGATGACTCACGGTGGGGATCAGTTCAAAGTCCAAGAGCGCTGGTACGAGAAGCTGCACAATTGGGAAAAAGCTTTACATGCCTATGAAGAGAGACTAGCTGAGAATCCAAATGACATTGAGATCACTCTTGGACAGATGCGATGTATGGAAGCTCTTGGAGAATGGTCAGTGCGCTCTTCATCATCAATCATACAATTTTTTCTATTTTAGGTTTTTTTTGTCGAAGTTGGATCTATTTCCGCGCAATGTTGTACCACAATGTGACAATTGAGCATCATTCATAATTATTTATTTTAAATTGATTAGTGTAATGTCCTAGGAGCATATCATGCATAATGGTAATAATTGTGTTTCATGAAAATCATTTTTGTCTTTCTTGACAATTTGTTAACTGCAATTCTTAAATACAATGCATTTTTCAAGTATGTCAAATGATAAATTACTAAGAATGTCCATAAGACTTCCGGGAAAATCGGGAATTATACGGGAATTTTGTAAAGGTGCGGGATTTTCAGGGATTTTAATTTTGGACATTGCTCCGTCATTTGATTAACTATAGCTATGTTTTCAAAAACAAAGTTCAATTAATCATAAAATTTTTGGTACAACATAATTTCAGCACTCAAGTTCACATGACTTTTTTGTCTATTTCAATGCCAGAGAACCACTCTCTAAATTATTGTTCTATTTTCAAACTTTGAGAAGTTTTCAATTGTAAGTGACTGATTTTGGAATACTTTTAGGGGCCAACTGCACCAGCTGGCCGACAAGCACTGGCAGTGTGTGTCGGAGGGAGGGCGGGAGCGAATGTCACGCATGGCGTCGGCGGCGGCGTGGGGCCTGGCGCAGTGGGACTCGATGGAGACGTTTGTGTCGTGCATTCCACGTGACAGCACCGACGGCGCCTTCTACCGCGCCGTGCTCGCCGTGCACCGCAACCAGTTCCCCACGGCGCAGGTACTCATCGACTCGGCTCGCGACCTCCTCGACACCGAACTGACCGCCATGGCTGGCGAGAGTTATCAGCGCGCTTACGGCGCAATGGTCTGCGTGCAAATGCTCGCCGAACTCGAGGAGGTCATCCAGTACAAACTAGTGCCTGAACGACAGCCGACAATACGCAAGATGTGGTGGGATCGATTGCAGGTAACTTGTTCTAACAGTTGTTATCATTTCATTAAGAAACTAGAAGCTTTGCCAGTGAATATAGAGAAAATCTTTAAATTCTTCATCTCTTTATATTCACTGGCTTTGCACTGGAGAAACGATAGGGTACGTAAAAGCTTTTAATCATGAATCATGGAGGTAATGTGGCGACACAGATACTAGTCTACATATTTATGAGTACATATTGAGTTATGATTGCCGAAAATTTATCTCTATAAATTTATTTAGATCAATTTCCAAAGTAAGTATGTCGAAAACAATCCTTTGTATAATAAAAATCTGTGTGCAAAATTTTAGGTTTGTACGATATCTGGAAGTCAAGTTTTACGCGCACATACTCAAAACCAAGCCTGTATTCTATCAAGTAGTGTGAATAAAACTTCCTGCATATTATTAACCGAACGTAAGTGAGGTCTAGATTCAAGACGACGATGTTGTCATCTTGAGTGTGACAATGAAACTTACAACCCAGTAAACCTGGTGTTGAAACTTGTTGTTAATGTCCAACGTTGTTAATAAAATTTGTGATAGTTGACTAAATTTATTATTCTCATCATAAATAAATATTACTGTATTTCACTAGACACGGTGACAGAAGTGAAAATAAACGCTATTTCCGTTTGTAGAAAATCCTTGAAACCCATACTTACTTTTGAATATAATATGAAAAAAGAGTTATGCTTACAAAAAGGTGATTTAAGTCAATTAATTGTTTTTTATTCCTATAATGGAAATTTCTGCTGCTTCCAGGGATGCCAGAGAGTAGTGGAAGATTGGCAGCGCATAATTCAAGTGCGAACTTTGGTTGTGAAGCCCCATGAAGACATGCACACCTGGCTCAAATATGCTTCTCTCTGCAGAAAGTCTTTTCGTTTGGTAATGCTCATTCTCTTGGCTTTCTTTGGGTTACGAATCCTGCTATCCTAAGGCATTGAAAAATATCAGTCTTCTAGAATCTGGACATCATGAATTCCCTCAATCAATATTCAATTTGAAGTTTAAAGCTTTTGTACGAAAACTTAAATTGTTTCTGTAGTTAATGCTATACTAACAATAATCTTCATTTGAAACCTTTCAGCTTCTGGCACCTCATATCAAAATGTGAAAACCCAATATTCCTGATATGTAACTTTTGTCGTTACATAACTATCATTGTTATTGGTTATCAGATAATAAGATAAACAATTTTTTTTATTATCTTGTCTTGTTGAAATCTAATTAATTCAGTGAATCAGTAGCTTATGAATATTCTAGGATGTTTTTGTAGTTGGAGAATTTCTCTATTTCTGAATGATACTCGATTGATTTCAGAATCTTTCCCATAAAACCCTGGTGATGCTACTGGGAATGGACCCCTCTCAAAATCCGGATAAGCCGTTACCAACCAACTACCCTCAAGTGACATTCGCCTACACAAAGCATCTCTGGGCTACTGGCAACAAGGAGTTGGCATTCAGGTAATCTTGAAGATAACCACTCAGAGTGCAATAATATACATGGTAAAGCGCGTTTATAATGTATTAGTGAATTTGACTAATTTGATATTATTAAAATATCAACTAAAATAATTAGGGCCGGTTGCACGTACGTTCTGTTAGTTCAATCGCCGTTATTTCACCATGTCAAAGTGGAAAAATGTTCAAATTAATAAAGTATTGAAATGTGATAGTAGTAGCAGAATATTCGAATGTACTTATTCCAAATAGATATTAGAATCAATAATTATCTCATTATTCTATAAACTATTCATTTATTAAAACAAAACATGATCTGGAAATTGCATGCTGATGCAACTTAATTGTTGTCAGGTTGGTAGTACCACAAAAATTGAAAACTTTCAGCTGCTATTGTTTTCAGATATTGAAAATTTAATCATCAGCTGATGTTAGGTAATAGTATATTTCGTACCTAGGGCCGAAAATGTGCGTTTACCGGCTCGAAATCGGTTTTCAAGTCTGAGGCTGTAGGCCGAGGACTAGAAAAGATTGAGAGATGGAATATTACATTTTCGACCCATGGTGTCAAACTTAATTTTTTGGCACACAACATCAATGCAAAGAAAACAAAACAAAATAAAAAATTAGTTAATCAGTCCCAAGAACAGCTAGACCAGTAACCTTATTATGCTATCTTCGCCTATACTGAATTTGGAGTAGGTACCATCTGCTTGCTATTGAAACTTTGCGTCAATAGTTTATTGATTTACTGACTGAATATTACTTTATAACTATCAGTGTATTTGATTTTCTTAGTCCAGAAACGTTTAAGCCCAAGATAATTTTTGTACGATCATCCTAAATTGTACAATATCAATTCAAAGTTGTTAATTTTCGACTGATATTGGCTAACAGAAAAGCTTAGTCTAGTTGCATTATCACCCACTAGATGGCCCTGGCTAACCTGCTAGACAAAGTAGCATAAAATCTGACAACAATAATTTTGTTCAAACATGGATTTCACGTTCATCATTATTCAATAGTTAATCAATACAAACATTTTTAATATTATCAAAGTTTAAGTATCAGTTATTGAAGCAGTTTTCCTTTATTGTTCAACTACTGATTGATGTGTAAACTTTCAACTTTCAGTTCTCTTGACAAGGGATCTCACCAATCAAATAACAGATGAGAGACTACCTTTACATCAAAATACCATTAAGTCGACATCGACTTGCGAAACAGCTGACATTTGATGCAATCAAACCGGGATGCTACCTATTGGTTGACCAACCCTTAAATTGACAACAAAATTTTTTTGCCACACTGGTATGAAATGATCTGTTTTACATGCATCATACGGAGGCCGGGTTGGTCGATCAATAGGTAGCATCCTGGTTTGATTGCATCAAATGTCAGCTGTTTCGCGAGTCGATGTCGACTTAATGGTATTTCGATGTAAAGGTAGTCTCTCATCTGTTATTTGATTGGTGAGATCCCTTGTCAAGAGAACTGAAAGTTGAAAGTTTTCACATCAATCAGTAGTTGAACAATAAAGGAAAACTGCTTCAATAACTGATACTTCAACTTTGATAAGATTAAAAATGTTTGTATTGATTAACTATTGAATAATGATGAACGTGAAATCCATGTTTCAACCAAATTATTGTTGTCAGACTTTATGCTACTTCGTCTAGCAGGTTAGCCAGCGCCATCTAGTGGGTGATAATGCAACTAGACTAAGCTTTTCTGTTAGCCAATATCACAGTCAAAAATTAACAACTTTGAATTGATATTGTACAATTTAGGATGATTGTTGTAACCCTCCCTTTTCAACAATCCCCGAATGTAATCAAAGTAACAATTAAATACATTCAATAACCACTCCAAACACTGCTGAAAGGAAGTGTCCAATTAGGAAGTTACCATGGATCTGGTTGAGATGGATTGAACCCCAACTTAACATGATCTAAAATTAAAGTTTTACTGACCAGGTTATGAAGTCATTAAAATACAAGATTGAGCCAACAGAATATATTATAAAACCAGAAAATAAAAGAAAAGATAATTTACAAATTCAAGAGCTGATTACATAATGATTTTAAAATTTCATCGGACGAAAGTTTTTGATCACTGAAACTGTAGCACGGTATTACATTATAGTTGAGGAAGTTACGTTGATTTTGTCATTGTTTGAATTTATAAAATCGTTGTTCAAAACTTGATAATTGTAGGTTGAATTTAGATAATCGTTGCTGAAGGTAAATAAATTCTGGTCACCTTACCGGTTGTTGTTGTGAAGAAATTGTTACCAATCCATTTGTAATTATTGTGGTTTGTTAGATTTCCAGGTTTCAAATATCCAAATTTCAATCAAAGTCCATTCTATTGTATTTTGGTGGTGGAAAATAAAATTATATGTTCATCTCTTAGAGTCCTGTAGAATAATATAGAATTTCATAATTTCAACATAATTAGACAAATTTCATTACAAAGAACTACACGTCATGGTTGTGAGTTGACAAGAATTAACAAAGGTATGCATGAATATTCCAAATAAGATAAAAAAGTTAACACGTTCCATTAAATTTAATAATTTACTAATTAAAGCAGCAATGTGATTTGGAAATAAAAACATGTTGGTGGAACACCCAACTATAGAAATATGGAAAAAGAAGTACAGAAAGAATAAAAGTTATTACAATACAGATTTAAAAAGGGTTCAGACTTGTAAAGGTATAGGTTAGGTCAGGTATAAGTTTTTAAATACAAATTTGAAATGAATAACTCACCTATCTAAGTAGAGAAGAATGGCTAATAAATATAATATATTCAATCAGGCCCAAGTGTTTCACATATTATTAAGTTTTTAAGTTACATTTTAAATCTAAAGAAATAAAAATATTGGGTCCTTTTAAAGTTCCATCTAGGAACAAGCCATTTCAAGAAGTGAGACCAGGCAAGAGACTCAGTGTCTCGGCCTACCGTTCAACTCAGCTGTTGCGGTGGCAGGTCTGCCAACGCCAAATAATAAAATATTTATAGAAAGTTTGATTGGTTCACTCAAAACAAAAATTTAAACTAATAAAGATTGAGAAGAAAATTAATAAAATAATTAAAATAGTATTTCAGATATTACAATTAAAATTTTGGTACATCGTGCAAAAATTATCTTGGGCTTAAACGTTTCTGGACTAAGAAAATCGAATACACTGATAGTTATAAAGTAATATTCAGTCAGTAAATCAATAAACTATTGACGCAAAGTTTCAATAGCAAGCAGATGGTACCTACTCCAAATTCAGTATAGGCGAAGATAGCATAATAAGGTTACTGGTCTAGCTGTTCTTGGAACTGATTAACTAATTTTTTATTTTGTTTTCTTCGCATTGATGTTGTGTGCCGTAAAATAAAGTTCGACACCACGGGTCGAAAATGTAATATTCCGTCTCTCAATCTTTTCTAGTCCTCGGCCTACAGCCTCGGACTTGAAAACCGATTTCGAGCCGGTAAACGCACATTTTCGGGCCTAGGTACGAAATATACTATTAACGCCTCAAACTCTGGCCGATTAGTTTAGTACTGTGAAATTAGTATTCAATTCTAATCAACCAGCTGCTGACCTGTTATATTTAAAAAAAACCGCCATTGGAATTTTCATAACCTCATTTATATCATTGCCTGGATGATAATAAATCTTAACTTGATTCATTTAAAGGTTAGTAATATTTTTAGGCAATAATATTTAATGTAAATGATGTGTCATCAAGTTTTGTAAACGAAACTATTGAAACTCAAGGCTTTTTTATAATTTATATGTTTCTATTCTCTATTTGAGTTGAGTTAGTTTGCCGTTGCTACAAGATGTCGTTATCCAGGCTAATCCCGGCGTTAAAAGTTAACGAAGTTACGAACAACCGGCCCTTTATCATATTTCTAGTTCTATATTCAAACAGCATAGATTAGGCCTACTAGATGAAATATTGAGATTTATGAATAAATTCCCCATGAAATAAACAGAATAAAAATGAACATTGAATAAGTTATTACCAAAAAATATTGCTGGTTAGTAATAATATTGAAAGATTTCGTTCATAATTATCATATCTAAGGTGATTTATGTTGATATTGGGATCTATGACATTAGACATTAAATCAATTTTCACTAGAAATAGCTGGCTAGTTCAATATAGAACATTTTATTTAAATGATTATTTATTATGTTTGGTGATTATTAGAAAGTATCTTCCATGACAAATTCAATAGCATCGGAATAATTGCATGTGAATGGTTGGCATCTTAAAACACTGGCTGATAATCTTTCAGTCAAGATCTTTGTGTTCTTTCAGCTACCAAAAATCGTATTGTTCCACTGTATTTATTTTCCAGCCAGCTCCACAGTTTTGTTCAACAATTTCTACAGCAGCCAGTCCTTGCTTGGGCTCAACCTGAGGATGCCAAACATCAACAAGAAAACAATAGGAGGCTACTTGCCAGGTGAGTTATCATCATTCAGTTACTAAAACTTCAGTAAATGAATGGCAAATTCTTATTTGAATTATTAAGAAGAAATTATGAACTGATTGATGTAAAGCTATTTATGTTATCAAAATACTCCATTCCAGAATAATTTGCACAAAATTGGCTTATAAATCTGTCTGCACTAAATCATATCCTGTTGAGTTACTTCATTGAAGTAGTGATTTGATGAGGTAGCTGAGACAACCATGAGTGGCTTTGTTATTATATCTCCGTCAAAATAAATGGTTTCAGTTGTTTTTATCATATTCTTTCTAATATTATTTTCTGAGTTTATAGTTTCATCCATTCATTTTCAAGTGTTCATTATAAGCAAATGACTGCTTATAATGAATGATAAGAAACCAGTGTTATCATATAAACCTGTTTCTGATGCTCTTCAAAAACAGTGACTTTACAAATGCAAGTGCAATAGCTTCAAATCACTACTCTTATAATTTTCTATTAATACTTTGTACGTAAACTTCACTTCAATGCCTTAATTTTCAGGTGCTACTTGAAACTTGGCCAGTGGCAAGAAAGCCTGCAGGGCATCAATGAGCAGTCGATTCCGGCTGTGCTGCAATACTATGCCGCATCCACTGAGCATGACAACTCCTGGTACAAGGCGTGGCACGCTTGGGCCTACATGAACTTCGAAACAGTGCTCTTCTACAAGCATCAACATTCTTCCATTGGCGAACCAACGCCTCGTGCTGCTCTTGTAAGTAATCAGCTACTGTTTTGTTGTAAGATGTATATTATTTATACTTTATATAATTTGGCGTTTATCGTATTCAGATAGACGTTGATACAATAGAATTGTTTTCAATACATAGGTTTTTGTTTTTCGATGACATGGCTTTGTCCTGTTAGTATAGTTTGTCCAAGCGAAGAATACATTTTGGGAAGATGGGAAAATGACTTCAGCTCGGTCAATATTGGTTCAACAATTATAAATGTTGCCTCAAATTGTAGTGAGAATTTTGCTCTACAATTTGAAACCGAATTTATAATATTTGAACCAATATTGGCCGAGCTGGAATCATTTTCCCATCATGCCAGAATCATGTCTTCTTTGCTTGGACAGTTTATACCTTATTTACAGATTACAGTGAAAAAAGTTCTCTTTAAAATTAATGGGGAAGTAATTACAGCATTGATTTTCATTGTAATCAGAGTTGTTAGGTTAATCACAGTCTCATCTTGGGACTGTGGTTCCAGCTTCCTAAATAAAAATTGGCGTGGTTTCTGAATCCAACAATTGAATTTGTGTTGGAGCTTGTTCCCCTCGCTACACGCTTTCCTATAATCATCCAATAAAATAAAATTAAGAGAGTACCTCTTTCTTGTTATTAATTAACAACTTGACCATTTTTTATTCATATGTTTGTTTTTACCTCACCTCATTCGGCGTTAATCCAATTTAGATTAACTATAATTCAGTTTGGATAGAAATATCATCAATGTATATGTTGTTTTTTACTGTGGAATATCGGTTTTTCACTATTTTTCCTGTTATTACCTTATTTGCAGTTATGTACAGAATAAATATGGAAGTAATTATAGCACTGATTACGCATTGCAATCAGAGTTGTAAGAGTAATCACAGTCTCATCTTGGGACTGTGGTTCCAGCTTCCTAAATAAAAATTGGCGTGGTTTCTGAATTCAACAATTTGAGCTCTGTGTTGGATATCGTTCCCCTCGCTACATGTTTCTCTATAATCATTTACTTCTTGTTATTAATTAACAGCTTGACCATTTTTTTGTTCATGTGTTAGTTCTCACTTCACTGATTTTTCACAACCTGATTTGGCGTTAATCCTATTTAGATGGAAATCTCTTTAATATATTTGTTGTTTTTTACTGTGAGATATCTGTCTTCTATACTTTTTCCTGTTATTAACTTATTTGCAGATTATTATAAGATAGTCAGTAAAAAGAGGTTATTTACTTACTCTGTGCATTTGGAACTAATTATAACACTGACTACTCATTGTAATCAGAGTTTTAAGAGTAATCACAGTCTCATCTTGGGACTGTGGTTACAACTTCCTAAATAAAAATTGGCGTGGTTTCTGAATTCAACAATTGAGCCTTGTGTTGGATATCGTTCCCCTTGCTACACGTTTCTCTATAATAATTTAATAAAATAACATTAATAGAGTACCTACTTCTTGTTATTAATCAACAACTTGATCATCTTCTTTTCGTATGTTTTTAATTTTCTCATGTTGTTGTATAAGAAGGATAATTTTTCCAGATAGACCTGCATGTTTCTCTTTTTTTAAGAAATCTTTCATGATCCCGTCTATCTCAAGTAATGAGTAAAGATCCCGTAAACTCAAGAAATGAATTTTGTGTTAAATGTGGTTCCTCGTTATCTCTACATTATTCTTCAATATCCATGATTTCGTTAAGATTATATCATAATAAATAATACATAGGATAGGTAATAGCTTAGGTAATAATACATTTCTTATTACTGTAGTATAATAATTATTCAAGTAAAAATAGTGTCAATGAATATCAATTCTTTCTTATACATGAATATTGAGTTTGACTTCTTATTGTTAGGAATTTTATTGATTGTTAGAAATATTGACAGCGCTAATTATGCATAGTAGTGGGAATTTCCGAAATGAAAAATTGACGAGTTTCCTGAATACAACAAAAATTTTGTGTGTTGGATCTCGTTACCCTTGCTACACCTCTTTCGAAAAATATTTTTTGTCAAGTTTATAGAGTGTATTTCTTTTTCTTCGTGGAATATGTTTCCTACAAAAATTTAATTATTTGTTGATTCCCGTGTTCACAATATCAATCTTATACAAATCCTCCTAACACTAATAGTATAGTTGAGTATACTTCATAGGTAGTATTAACTGCTGTGATAATGCATTTTTTCTGAGTGGTCAAGCCCAGTTTAATTCTAACGATGGTAAAGACTTCTAGAATAAAATATTGGCAAGGTATTATTATTCAACATGAAGTTTTTTATCTGATTCCTACCACTTGGATTTCTACTTAACTTAATTAATATTATTTTGCTATTGTCACTCATTGAAACATTAATTTTTCCCACCAACTTCGGGATGTTTTTTTCAAATAGTTACATGATGGCATAAATGAATAAATAATAAGATAATTGGATGATGTTTTTGGGTTTCCAATCATTTTAAATGGATATTCCACAATTCAATGTAATAGTCGCCATGATAATTGAAGTTCTCAAAGTAATAGAAATGGATGAATGATGGGTTTGTTTTGCACAGCCAAGCAACCAGTACATCACCAAGTTCACAGTGCCAGCCGTGGAGGGATTCTTCCGTTCGATTGCCCTGTCACATGGCAGCTCGCTCCAAGACACACTCCGTCTCTTGACACTTTGGTTCGATTACGGCCAGTGGCCTGAAGTGTACGATGCCATTGTTGAGGGCATTCGCAGTATCGAGATTGATACTTGGTTGCAGGTAAGACTTGTTTAAAAACTAATTAAAAATCTTATAAATTGATCCGTTTATCATCTTTATTTGGTAGTTTCTTTTTTTTTGTTGCTGGAAATCGTTATTACATTATTTCTAATAAAATCAATACTTATAGATTTCGCAATACTGAAACATCTATTCTCACCTAGTTCATTCCCAGATTGTTACAAATTTCGGTTACAAAATCTAAGTTAATTTGTTGTAACCAATGTAAATAAAGAATCCTTGGATAGGATAATCAAGCTGTTCTGTTATGATCATTATGTTTGAGCGAGAAACAGAAACATTCAAACTTAACATTTTCATTTTCTTGAATTATTGTTCAAGTTTGATATTCTCAGTACGTGTAGAAAATATGATTACGATATTTCAATAACCAAGAATAAGAATCTAAGATTATTTAAAAATGATATGCCTCAATATTGAACGTAATATATCTGTTAGTATTAATTTTGTTTTTGCCGGTCAGGTTGGCTTAGTAGTATGGGGGCGTTACAACCTTCAGTTTGCTATCACTGCCTGGTCGTGGGTTCGAATCCTAGCAAGGGGGTTTGATCATCTCATCAATCATCCTCGCAATCTTCATCTCCCGCGAACAAGCAAAAATTGTTATGTGGGCATCATCCGAAATAAGATCTCAAGATCTTAGTAGTAATGCGTTGTACTGTGATATACAGGGAATGTATGGAAGTAGTGGCAGCTTTGATTGCGCATTGTAATCTGAGCAGTCATGCGCAGTTTTTTTCTAAAGAGACAGTGATCAAAACTTCCTAAATCAATAATTGGCGGAGTTTCTGAATTTAACAATGAAGACATGTGCTGGACCTTGTTCCCTTCGCTACACTTATTAAAAAATTTGATTTTTTTTTGTCATAATGTATTTTCTATTGTTAATAACGTCTTGTTTTCAGTTGACCTTCTACGTGATGGTTTCAATTCTGCGGTTGATTCTCGCCGTGGAGATGAATAATGTGATTTAATACTCAGGCTATAAGTGATAATCTTGTAATAATAGTTTTCTTTAAAGGATCTGTATCAGTTCAATTTTTATGTAAAACATTCGCTTTAGTGTTCTCTTCCAGATCAAAAGTAATCAAAAGTTGTATTCTACCAACTCAATTGAAAATTCGAAATAGTAAAATTAAATTTAGTTGATCAATTCAGCGTAAAAACTGTTGTTGAATGCATGAAAGTAGTCTGATGGAAACTGGAACATCAGAGTCACCTCTTCAACTCCTGAACCAATAGACGTTGCCAATTCGTCAGGCGTATTATAAAAATATGAATTAATTTTTATCCATAATCAACTGATTTGGTAACGGTGTAGCAAGTTTTATCGAACTATTTTCATGCGTTCAACGTTAAAATAGTTGAATCAATTGTAATCAAAGTTATGCGATGTTTGTTGCAGGTGATTCCTCAGCTGATAGCACGTATCGATACGCCGCGTGCTATGGTTGGCCGCCTCATCCATCACCTGCTGATGGACATAGGCAAGCATCACCCACAGGCGCTGGTCTACCCGCTCACTGTCGCCAGCAAATCCAACAGTCTTCCTCGGCGAAACGCGGCCAACAAAATTCTTAAATCAATCTGTGAACATAGTCAACTGTTGGTGCAACAGGCTATGATGGTAAGTGTTTCAAAGTTTTTTTCAACCAATACATTATACCTTACTGTAATATTTAGAAAAAATGTGGAAGTATTGGCAGAGCTGATTACGGATTACATTGTAATCGGTGTAACCAAGCACATTCTTATATCAAATAGAATGTGGTTTCAACTTCCTATATCATTATTTGGCAAGGTTTCTGAATTCAACAATAAAGACCTGTGTTGGATCTCGTTCCCCTTGCTACACTTATTAAAAAATTTGTTCAAATTATTTTTGGTCATCATATAAATGTCCCCTTATGGAGCAGATATTGGCAGCAGATCCCACTATGCATCCCCATACTTCTGCCGTATAGAATCTGGAACATATCCCATTATGCATCATTTTACGACTCGTTTTGTAAAATGAGTCTTAAAATTTACGTGCGTCTTTTAATTCTAAACGCACTTGCTATGTTTTGCAAAAGTTTGAACATGCTGGACGATAGAGCTCTAAAAGTACGAGTATATAATGGCGGAGTAAAAAATTTTGAACTTATCCCCTTTTGACGTTTATTAAACTGTATGTGACTGTATATTATACAGTATGAGAGTTTTTGGTAACATTTTCTTTTCAGGTTAAAACAATATCACTACTAATGAAAGGGAACTGATCACTTTTTCACATTCGATCTATTTAATATAGACGATCTACTGAACTATATTAAAATTTAATCAATTATTATTCATTTAAATCGATTTCCGAACTCAGCGATTGATTGATATTAAATCATAATTTCAGTTTTATGAAAACATTTTCACTCTATTAGAATTCACAATTTTCAATCCATAGAATACTTTTTCATTAATAATTACTGTAAACAAGATATTCTTGAATTACACTCTACTTTTAACTCTGCCTAATGAAATCTATTTGGAAATCACTGATATTGTTATGTTATGTTATATGATATCATTATTATCAGATATGCTTTCCGATAAATTGCATGTTACTTAATTTTCTCTCAATATTATGATGTAGTGAGGCTATTCGCCACGGAGCGCCTAATTTAGACTTAAATGTTTGTACAGGTGAGTGATGAACTGATCCGTGTTGCGATCCTGTGGCATGAGCTGTGGCATGAAGGTCTTGAAGAAGCAAGTCGGCTGTACTTTGGAGAGCGCAATGTGAAGGGTATGTTCGATACTCTCGAGCCTCTGCACGCAATGCTCGAACGTGGACCGCAAACACTCAAAGAAACGTCATTCAATCAGGTGAGATTAAAGATTACTTTTATCTACTTCATTTTTTCATTCTATTTGATTTACTAATTAGGTACTCATGTTTTACTCTATGTGCTTGCTTTGTTTTCTTATTTAAGTGATGCTCTTGTTCTATTTTCGCGTTGAGAGGGCAATTCATGAGATATTATATCATGTACCCTCATAAGTATGATTTGTATAGTAAATGAATAATCAACAATATATTGTTGCTCCATGCAACATTGAAACAGATGAAGAGATTCCCGTAAAGGCGAAAGTTATTGCTGTTTCCACATCCCACTTAATTTACTCTTGAGATGTATTTCGTCTACAATCGTCTTCGCAATCATTGTATTACAGATAACTGGCCACCGTAGTAATTTCAAGATTTAAAATATTGACATTTTTTCAAGTATCATGATAATACTTTAATTTGGTTACTATAGTTACGGTTGTGATTTTATTGTGGCTCTAAATTTTTCAAGTTGTAATTATTTTCAATTTTGTAATTAATTATTATTGAAATTCTATTTCAATTTAACCCAATACACTGTTGTAGTATGTCTTCCAATCATCATCATCATCTTTATTGAGTAATAACCTTAATCTATGTTGTGAAAGAGTACAACAGGCAAAGTCCAGAATTGTCCCTCTTACAATTTATTCAAACATACTAAAAATAGGTTATGATATTCTTGACTTATAAAATGATTCAATGGTCAATCAACAACAGTTACTACTTTCTACTCAAAAATGTATTATAGATTATATTTTTTAATAGTTTATCTCTAATATTTTCTCGCGGACTTTAGTTCCTATGATAAGTTACTTGATTTATTGTCTAGCATGGAAATGGTTTCCTATAGTTTTCCTATAATTATTTTAAATCTTTGTTGTGTAAATAAATGATGAACGAATACGATTGGTATTGATAGGCGTACGGAAGAGACCTGGTGGAAGCGGTGGAATGGTGTCACCGGTACAAGGGCTCCGGCAACGTGCGTGACCTGAACCAGGCGTGGGACCTGTACTATCACGTGTTCCGGCGCATCTCGCGCCAGCTGCCGCAGCTGACCAGCTTGGAGCTGCAGTACGTCAGCCCGAAGCTTTTGGTGAGCCGCGACCTGGAGCTGGCCGTGCCCGGATCCTACTGCCCCGGCCAGCCCACAGTGCGCATTGCACACATTCAGAGCTCGCTGCAGGTCATCACCTCTAAGCAGCGGCCGCGCAAACTCTGTATCAAAGGTAGGATCTTTAGTATCCAGCTTTTTAAATATTAGATTATAAAGGAAGTTTGGTTGCCATGGCAAAATTTCAACGTTTTAGATTTTCGTGCTGTAAATTTCAAGAAAAATTTATTTTGTCGAGTGTCTCGGTTTTATTAGTTGATGACGTTTTAAATGACTGTTTTAAAGTTAAAAATAACTATAACCACATGATTATACATGTTCCCATCTAGGAAAAATTAGATTATTTGTATGACGAAGTGGAACAACCATTGGGCCTTCCCACTATTGAAAGCCTTACGCTCAGTAATAATAATAATCAAGGAGTATGGTCCTAACTCTTCCAACTGAATTATTTGTTGTGCTATTCAAAAGTAGATATTTGAATAGTTATTTATTCAGATACTAACACAGAATCATAATAATGATAGGCCTACAGGAAGAGAGACAACATTCTATTATTAAAAGAACTATAACCCACATGGTTCTCCATTTGTGAAAAATGAGGTTATATGGCGAAGTGGAACAACCCTTTGGATCTCTCCACTATTGAAAGCATACTTAAGGCTAAATAAATCTCGTTCCCAATTTTGATGAAAAAAATTATTTCTGAGAAGCTTATGTAATATTGGATAGTTTATTAGAGGAGGCGTTGATTTGTCTGCTCCGACTGCCTAAATAGTATTCGTGATCTCTCATCATCACTTTCTTATGCATTACCATCATCACAAGATCTTCCGCCCAAACTTATACTTTTCGTCTGCATCACCCTCAGAAGAAAGTTCATTGACCAGTTGTTGAAAAACGGATTGAATACCATAAAATTACGTCTGACTCAACGTCTCATTTGTCCAGTTGTAAGATTCTATTATGCACATCCGAGAAATGCTTGTTAAATGCTTGATCAAGTTGCCGGCCGGGTTGGCCGAGTGGTCTGGGGCGTTACAACCTTCAGTCCGCTAGCGCTACCCGGTCGTGGGTTCGAATCCCACCTGAGGCATGGTCGTTTATGCACCTCATAAATCACCCTTGCACACTCCATTACCCATGCACAAGTAAATTTGAATGCTTATATGGGCATCATCCGCAGCAAAAAAAAATGCATATCTGTGTAAGTTTTGAATGAAAACTTAACTGTTCAAACCGATACACATGACAAAATCGATTGACCTTTGCGGAAATTCAACTTGAAATTTAGTGCACATAAATTGATTGATTTTTATGAGTTTATCTATGATTTCTCATGTTCTATTAGACATATAATTCACAATTGCAATGTTTTGTTGTTATAGGAAGCAATGGCAACGATTACATGTTCTTGCTGAAAGGTCATGAGGATCTCAGGCAAGATGAGAGAGTGATGCAGCTTTTCGGTCTAGTCAATACACTTCTGCTGAATGATCCCGATACATTCAGGAGGAACTTAACAATACAGGTATGCTCCATTTCACACTCCCAATGAATTTCTATTTCATATCACTCCCAATGCCTTATTCAAGATCGTGTAGATAACCTTTCTTTATAACAACACTCCTGATTTCTCTCTCGAAATACTAGATTCGAGTATGCTGGAAGTTTCGAAATTCCTTCAATTCTGCTCATATTTATTAGTCCATTTATTTCTTCTACATTCTTCAGCTCGTCGGTACTATTCATTTTCATGACTAATAGTAAATTATCAATGAGTTTGATCAGATTTGCATTTAACTCAATATAGACGTCTGTAGGCATCTATAAACTTTTATTGAACTAATAATTGATAGAACAATGTGAAGCTAACCCTTCTCTATGAATGATAATATCATTATACTGTATAAATATATTATTATATATTTTACATTATTAAATATATTATATTTTCTTAATTTCAAAATATAAATATGTAATAAGAGTTTTAAACTTCTTAACTTTTCCTTGCAGCGCTACGCAGTCATTCCCTTGTCCACGAACTCGGGCTTGATAGGATGGGTACCTCATTGCGACACTTTGCACACTCTCATCAGGGACTATCGAGATAAGAAGAAGATCCTTCTGAATATTGAGCACAGAATCATGTTGCGTATGGCTCCAGACTATGACCACCTGACGCTCATGCAAAAGGTAAATTTATTCAGTTGAAAAAGGTATCTCTTTCATACTTGTTGTAATATTATAAATGATATCTGGTACCGAGCTTTGCTCTGAAGCTGCGGCCGAACTGTTAAATTGTATAAAATAATATGTTATTGTAAAAAATAAATTCAAGATTATCACATCTCACAGTTTTTTTTGCACGAACATGTGTTCTAGACTTGAATCTAACTCCATTTACTCCCGCTAGATAGCGTTGGTCAGCTAACGATAACAGCCGTCTATGCAGAACTTGAGACAATTCCTAAAGGAGTATTGAATTCTTTTATTAATCCTGCCAGAGAGTTTTCCCGGACATGAGACCTGGTGCAATCTTATTTTTCCATAACAGTTATATTACATTTCAAGTTTCGAGGAAATCGTTGGAGCCGTTTTCTAGATCAGTGGTTCCACATACATACAGAAATTACTCGCTTAATATAATAGGATTTTCTTCTATCCAAAGAAGAAGATGAATCGATTATATTGTTCAATGAAGGAAAATAATATTGAAACTTTGTGTTTATTATAAGTATTAGATAATGGGCCGGTTGTTCGTAACTTCGTTAACTTTTAACGCCGGGATTAGCCTGGATAACGACATCTTGTAGCAACGGCAAACTAACTCAACTCAAATAGATAATAGAAACATATAAATTATAAAAAAGCCTTGAGTTTCAATAGTTTCGTTTAAAAAACTTGATGACACATCATTTACATAAAATTTTATTGCCTAAAAATATAACTAATCTTTAAATTCATGAATCAAGTTGAGATTTATTATCATTGCGGCAATGATATAAATGAGGTTATTGAAAATTTCAATGGCGGTTTTTTCAAATTTAACAGGTCAGCAGCTGGTTAATTAGAATTGAATACTAATTTCACAGTACTACACTAATCGGAACAGAATTGAGGCGTTAAAAATTTTAACATAACCATCAGCTGATGATTAAATTTTCAATATCTGAAAACAATAGCAGCTGAAGGTTTCGATTTTTGTGTTCCTTCAACCTAACAACAATTAAGTTGTATCAATTATTGAGTTGAGATAATTATTGATTCTAATATCTATTCTGAATAAGTAAATTCAAATATTTTGCTACTACTATCACATTTCAATACTTTATTCATTTGAACGTTTTACCATTTTGACACGGTGAAATAACGGCGATTAAACTAACAGAACGTACGTGCAACCGGCCCTTAGTCTTACTTAGATTGTGAAGTTTCATTCCAAATCATGCAATTAAAGTGATATTATTTTTTAAAAAAATACTACTTTCTCAATCTATTTCTATTGGTCACCTAAAAGAGATATCTCTTTATCTCGATTTTATGTTCAATCTTTACTATCTCAGTTGATAAATGTTTTGAAAGATTCAAATAGAAAAAAAGTAACTCATGATTGTGCTTTTCATTTAAGGTTGAAATTTTTGAGCATGCTCTGGAGACGACGCAAGGAGATGATCTGGCCAAACTGCTGTGGCTGAAGTCGCCCTCATCCGAGGTCTGGTTCGATCGTCGAACCAACTACACTCGCTCACTGGCTGTCATGTCCATGGTCGGATACATTCTTGGACTTGGTGACAGGTATACATTATCTTATTTATTATGTGTAGTATCAAAAGCCATAAATTCTATGTGATAACTTAGTCAGATTGCTATTATACCAGTCCTCGATTTGATTGTTGGTGGATGTATTAGTCTCATCCAATAAATAATTCTTCTCGATTGACGAAATAACTCGAATAAGCTTCAACATCAGCAAAATCAATTTTGAGTGAAAAATAATTAGTGTGCAAGTGATTGTAGGAGGTGTACTACAACTATTCTAAGCTATTCTAGAAATCTATATTTCTTTACAAAAGCACTTATTACGTCAGATAAAAACTAGAAAGCAAATGGATCTATCGAATAATAGTAATTAATCGTTTTATTTAATAATAATGGTAATAATAATTAATCAGTTTTCAATCAATTTAACTGTTCAAGCTTGAAATACAATATCAGTTAAAATAAACAGTATTGAAACTGTTTATGTACTATTGTTTGAGTACTATTCCAGCACTGTTAACTTTTCCTGATACTGTATTTGCTTCAAACGTAATACTGCTTTTGCTTGCAGACATCCTTCGAACCTGATGTTGGACCGATTGAGCGGAAAGATTCTGCATATTGACTTTGGAGATTGTTTTGAAGTAGCGATGACACGAGAAAAATTCCCGGAGAAAATTCCGTTCAGACTCACTCGAATGCTCATCAATGCCATGGAGGTAAGCTTCCAATTATGTGAAATAAATAAACATATTTTAAAGAGTTTTCAGAGGTAGGTTATTATTGTTATTTTTCAAAACATGATTCGAGTAATAATAATAATAATAATAATAATAATAAAAGCCTTTATTGGTTCCCAACACTATACAATAATACAAAATAATATGTAGAAAGATTGAACATCTTTGCTAAACTGAAAATATTAAATAACATTAAGTACTGAATTAGCTAGCTTTTTTTCAAATAGTCCAAACTCCATTATTAGTATACAAAATTGAATAAAAAGAAAATGCAAAAATGTTCTTATCATTTTATTTGTGGAAACCAGGTCCTCTATTGGACATAGGCCTCTCCCAGGTTCCTCCATCTATCTCTATCTTTGGCTTACACTGCCCTCCTATCCCCAGTCACTTTTACAATGTCGTCTTCCCATCTGAATCGCTGTCGTCCAATTTTCCTTCTCCTCCAGCTGGGCTTCCACAAAGTTAGACTCTTCGTCCACCTGCCATCCTCCAATCTAGCGACGTGACCTGCCCACTTCCACTTCAGAGTCTTGATAGTCTTCAGTACATCGTCCAATTTTGTTATCGCCTTGATGGATGTATTCCGAACTCTATCTAGCCTCCTTAAGTTCAGTATACTTCTTTCCATCGCCGTTTGAGTTCTTGCTATTTTCTGTAGTACTGCTTTCTTTAACGCCCAGGTTTGGGAGCCGTAAATAAGCGCGGGAAAAACACAAGTCTTTAATATCTGTGTCTTCTTAACAGTACTAATCTCCTTATTCTTGAGAATACTTTTCAATGACCAATATTTCCTCCATGCAATTGCACACCTACGTTTCACTTCTTTGTCGGTTCTGTCAGTGAAAGCAATCAGCTGTCCTAGATAAATAATCTCTCTTGACCAATTCAATGAACATCTATCAAGTGTTATGTCTACTGTTTCCCTAGTAGTCATGAGATGTGTTTTCCTGGATTTATAATGAGTCCCGCTTTCTCACTTTCAGCAGCTAAGCTGGTTATCATGATCTTTAGTTCCATTGGAGATTTGGCGATGAGAACAATGTCATCCGCAAAACGTAAATGATTTAGATATTGTCCTTGGATATTCAAACCATACCTATCCCACTTGAGACCACTAAAAATGTTTTGTAGAGCGGCATTGATGAGAGACGGCGAGAGTGGGTCACCCTGTTTCACACCTTTCTGCACGCTGAAGATCTCTCCTGGTGAATCTGATATTACTCGTGCTGTACTATTGTTATATACGTCCTTTATTATATTTAAGAAGGTTGCTGGAATCATTTCAAGCGATGTGAAGAGGAATTGCGATGTTTTATTCACATCGCTTGATTCGAGTACCTACATAATAATATAGAAGAATTTCTCCCATCAATTTCAAACTCGCTCTCCGTAGCATATGCTACATTTTAGTATGTATGTTTTTTAAAAGTTATCATTTTTCAACCTGAATATTCTGGTTATTTCTTTCTAAGAAATGAACAAAACTGACCAATTCTTCCACTTCTAGTTTTTCAGTAGTACCACAGAGGAGCTAAATCCTAGAGGAGTAGTACCACAGAGGATTTAGCTCCTCTTGGTAGTACCATAAATAAGATAGTTAGACCTTGGCAATCTGATTTCAGTACAATCAGTACATTCTTATTTGATATTTTTGATAGTATATTATCGATATTCTCAAATTACAATTAATATTCTAACTTTTTATCACAGAAATAAATAGTATTGAAAGAAGCAAACTCATTTGACAATGAGTTCATGAAGTAAAGATGGAAATGAAAGAAAAGGAGTTCCTCTTGGGTTCTCATTCCAACTCTAATATACAATATTCATTTTAATTAGAAGGGGTTTTTTAAAGAAAGATTTTTTATTGCCAAAATTAAACAAATTTTACAAAAATACGAAAAAACAGAGAAGTTTCATATACATTGACTTGAAAATTAAAATATTTCTCGCCATACTCGTATGTAATACACAACTTTTCAAGCTAGATTTGCGTTTGGAAAATTGCCGTTTACAGGAGAATCAAAGATCAGCTGTTCTGAATGCGGGAATAATCATTTTGATGATTATTACAGCACGAGTCATCGTCACGATGATTATTACAGCACTGAAAATCTATCCCAGCTGTTTTTTCCGAACTCTGACGTATGAATGACAGTTCACTGTGTTCGTTTGTTCACTAGTGTTGTGTTGAGGTTATGTTGGCTTCAGTTGATGTTTTCAGTTGTTTGAAGTTTTAATAAATCCTTCTCAGTCTAGTATGACGAAAAAAATGTACATAATTCGTGTGGAAAAGTTTACAAACTCATAATTATTTTCCAAACTCGCGTACCGCTCGTTTGGAGAACATAATTATTCGTTTGTAAAAACGCCTTTTCCAAACGCATCATGTAATATACTATTTCACTTTATATAGTCGGCGCAATCTAAGTTGACGAAAACCCCCTTCACCTGAGAAATAGCTACGTTGTCGTTTTGCGTGAAATTGAAACTTCTTCTAACGCAAACACATTCAACTGAATGTTAAAAGTGACAGCGTAGCTTCGGAAAACTCACGCGGTGTTGTAAAACTCTCTATTTTTATGATGAACCAGCTGTTCGCAGCTCAAATATCCAAGTCGATTAGCTTTAATAACTCCAATCTTTAACATACAATGATTCATGCATATACCGCTCTCCTTACTTTGAAACTTTCGAGAGGCCAAGTTACAATCTTTCGACTATTTTTGACATTTGGAAAAATAATTTCAATTGTTTTTGAACAACTTTCTCGCTTTCACCACCCACTTATCTTCTCAAACAAAACCGTTTCTAGATCATCGAAAATCTCATGTTTTCTGATGGAGTTGACTCGACATTGACAAACATATTCATTAATTGAAACATAATTATTGGTCGGATATAGAAAATTCAGAAACCATTAGAATGCTCGAATTCTCTTTGTCATTTTGATATAAAAAACTTTATTTCTACTACAACCCATGATTGTGAGAGAAGTGATATACAAAAGAAAGTAATATTTTCGCGATTTTTCAATTTTTTCAAAAAAATCAAATTTACTTTGAATCCTTCTACCCAGGAACTTTTTTAATACTACAGGCATATCAAGGATAAAATTCTACGTGTAGATATGGGGTTCAATCGCGAATTTGAAGATGTTCCAATTTTACACAATCTGGCAACGTGGCTATTTCTCGGGTGGAGGGGGTTTTCGTCTACTTAGATTGCGCCGACTATAATTGATAACAATTTTCATCGGCGTTACCAGCAAAACTAAGTTAGTTTGAGCGCTGGCAACGAGTGATCAGTATAAATTAGAGATACAGTCGAAAATAGAGATAAAAAACCACATTGAATGTATGAAAAACAAAAAGATTTTTTTTTTAATTAAAAAAGAATGAAGTACTAAGAGAGTATGGAAAACTGAAATGAATTGATAATAATTTATAAACTAAAAATATTATTAATTAACAATTTACTGTACATAATTATATAATTTATCCTGTAAATAAAGAGAGATCTGAAAACAATACAATACAGTATACACAATACAAAAATGAAAGTTGAGCTCAGAGAGAGAGAGAGAGAGAGAGAGAGTGAGAGAAATAATTTGTTTTCCAAAATTAATTTAGGAGTATTTATAAGAGCATAGCCCTACTAATAATAAAATCATAGGAATTGAGGAAGATATGAACATAAAATTAAAATATTTTAGGTATGACATCTTCTGTCTTAATCCAGTTCTCAATTTTTAATTTAAGTGCATTTAATGTTTAATGTTTGTCCATACATCACTAATATTTGTGAATACACTACTGTTCTCAAATGAACGCTTTTAAAATACTCTACAATGATGAATAAAATGAAAAATGTGACACGTTTTAATGTTTCTTTCATGTTGATTCATTGATTGTCGATTACTAATATTTGTGGGGACACTGCTGTTTCCAAATGCACCTTTTCAAAATACCCTACAATAATAAATAATATGAACCGATGATCCGTAATGATCTATTCATTTGAAAATACCATACGATGATGATTGTAACTATGTTATTATTTAATAACTATGTTATTATTTCGAAATACAGTACCAGTACCAAGATAATAATATTGATGCTATATGACAGGTAACAGGCATAGAAGGTACGTACCGGCGTACGTGCGAGAGCGTGATGTGGGTGCTGCACCGCAACAAGGACAGCCTGATGGCGGTGCTGGAGGCGTTCGTGTACGACCCGCTGCTGAACTGGCGTCTGATGGACCCAACCGGGCCGCAGGCGGGCGTCATCAAGACGGGGGCGGTGGGGGCGGGTGCAGTTGGAGCCAAGCGCAGTGTGCCTTCGTCGTCGTCGCAGTCGCAGGGTGACCAGGCCGAGCTGCTCGCCAACAGTGTGGCCGCCGCCCCTGTCAACAGCCTCGGCGTCGCCGCCAACCTCGGCCCGGCGCCCAAGAAGCCCATTGTGCCCACCAGTGTCGAGAATGCCGGTATGTTACCATTCATTCACATTAATAATTAAGAATTATGATTATTTTAAATGAGATCGATGCGCACTAAGCGCTAAAAATTTATGCAACAACGTAGACAAGTAGGCCGCGACCAGACTTGTAGTAAACTTCTGAAAAATTTTGTTGTACATTTTTCAATGTTTCCTTCTTTTCTAGAGCAGCTATCAATGTATGTTTACCAAAATGGTACTGTGATTTTTTATTTTAATCTATTAATAGAAATGTATACCTCTACTTATTCAAATATTAATGTAAATATAGAAATATTTCATTTCTATTTCAATATCCTATATAATAATATGTTATTTCGAAATATAAAAATTAAAAATCGAGGTATAGTTTATGCTTTTCCTGACTAGTTTGGATTTGAACGAAAGTGACACCATTCGCTAGTACCCGAAATGGGAAAGGTTAAAAAATATTTTTTTCTTTTCTGTGAATCAGATGTCATTTTCGTTCAAATTGGAGGTGATCGGAATCGGAAGGAGGCATAAACCTGAAGCCAGACTTTAAAATAGGTATTATTTTAAAATAAGAAGGGGTACAAAATAGGTACAATATTAAGGTATTCGGGATAATACCTTTTTATTCAATAATTTGACATGTCGGGGTACAGGTTAATGATGCTGCAAAAATCTGTTGCACTTTGCAGCGGTCGTGGAGTCAATGAAAGAGTCTTACGGACAATGAAAACGTAGCAGACGCATAGTTAAAGACAAATCTAAAGGGGATAAACTGACTGACTGTATTGCATGCTTCTGGCTACGTATTGGTGATGTGTCTTTTGACTGTTAAAGTTTGGGATTTAGAAAATTATTTCCCTCCGCAAAGAAATTAGATTTTTCAATAACTTCTTGTCATATAATGATCTTCAATTCAGAAGTGCAATATTGTCGACTGGGGAACATGTATCCCAAAAGATGTATATGGTCTAGCAACACAAATCATGAAAGTGTATGAAAGATTGAAATATTTAAAATTATTTAGAATGATGAACTTGTACGGTAAGCATTCTGATTGAAGCATTTGTTTTCGGATGAATATCACTATTATGTTGAACTATCAGAACTGTCGAAAACGTAAGGGTCCAAATCCACTAAAAGTCCGTACTGACAGTTCGAGCGTTCATAGCTGATCGATCAACGATCGGCCTGTCGGTTTATAGCTAATTTGGACTGCTAGTTTCCCCATCCACTCACAGTTCTTGACTGTCACAGTCCAAACTGTCAATATGATCTGACAGTGTATGTTAACCCTAATTCAATAATTGAAAAATTAATAATAGAAAATTGAACTCTAAATGCAGAATGAACTCTGTATAGAAGAATTTTAATATAGTGTTCGTGTTTTATGTTTTAGGTGACGGTAGTCAACCGGAAGCTTTGAATAAGAAGGCACTGACCATTGTAACGCGAGTCAGAGAGAAGCTAACTGGGCGAGACTTTTCACACGAGGAAACGCTGACCGTTCAGCGTCAGGTCGAGCTGCTCATTCAGCAAGCAACTGCCAATGAGAATCTATGTCAATGCTACATTGGATGGTATGTAACTTTCTACTTTTCTACCTATTCTACCTTAATTCAACTCTAGTTTGACCGAACTTCTTATTGTAAATATTCCCAATATTTTGCGTGCTCATAAATTCTACTAGATTGAACAGAACTTGGCTAATATAATTATATTTTTCTAAGCACATATTATGTTTGCAATGTTCAGTTTAATGTAGTAGGATTCATAAGGACGCAAAACTCAGACGTGTAAAAACGGGGTTAATGTGTTTGACGCAATACTAAAACTGATTCAAATCTAGCATTTGATTGAATATTAATATAAATAAACGCCTCAATGAAATGCTAAAACTAATTCTGAGATCTGATGGAATTCGTTCTGAGCTTCTGTGTCTATCAGTTTCTCTATTGAACACCTAACGATGGAAAAAGGCTTTGTAAATTAGTTATGCATATAAAATATCTTGAAAATCCTCTCAATTAATCACAGTGATTAATGAAACAACACTTCCATTAAAGTCGATTTGAACATTAAAGTATTGCAATATTATTCGACACTTTTCTTTTCAAATTTGAAGAATTTGATAGATTTTGTGCTCGAACTTATATAAGTTGTATGATAATGTTTTTGATATTTTCACTTATACAGTATAGGATAAGAAGATAGAATTTTGTATTCAGAAAATGTAGGATTTCTATTGAAGAAAAGCTTTCCTCTGTTCAAACTGTCACATACAATCTGTAACTCAGTTTTTTCATAGCCTGAGACAAGTAATGAATGAATGAATTGACCACATAACCTTTAAAACGTTTTCTAAACATTTGTAGCCTTAAAAATTGAAGTCAACCTGAGACAAGTAGTATAGTATCAATCTAGATCATTTAATTTGTTTGGCTGATCAAATCAACGAAATTTTCAAAGAATTTGATGTAATGTAACTTGTTATAGGTGTTATCAGGCGATATCAGCTCAGATTAAATTTCTTTATCCTGTAAAATTTTCAAAATTCATCAAGCTTTCACCGGGGTTCCAGCTTTCACTCGCTTTTCCTGGTTCATCAGGATTTGTTCTATTTCTTATTCATTCAATTATTTTAATTGTAATAAAATCTTATTAATTAATGTTTGTTTCGCAGGTGTCCATTCTGGTGAGATGTTACCAAAACCGGTTGTTCAAAGAAGAGAAGACTGAATACTGATAGATGTGTATAATGGTTCCTTTGTAAATCTGTATAAACATAGCTGTATTGGCCGATCATCACAGACATCCTTGTTTACTATATCTGTAGATTAAAGTTCGTAAGTAATAAACTTTTTATTTTCTAGTTTATCTAATATTGAAAGGCCAACACATTTGTATCCAAGATATCAATAATGTTGACTTGTTCAAACTAAGAAAGTGTACAATCCAGATCTTTTATAAATTGTTAGACAATGAATAATGTATTTTCATTCTTAATTATTCTCCCTTGGTTCAATTGTTTATGTAGTAATATTATATTATGACATTAGATTCGTAATTCATAGTTTAGAAACTATGGGAAATTGGTTTTGAATCAAAGTTACACATTCCAAGAATACATAATTATACAAACCCCTTGATTTCAGCCATTCTTTGACATTAGTTTGTAACTCTACTCTTATTTGAATTTCTTAGTCTGTTGGTTTACTACACCTCGCACATGCGTCAGCGTACAAATGGTCAAATGCTTAATATAGGCATCAGCTGATAGCGTGGTAGTGCTTTTATCTAGTGGCACGGCTACAAAAGCCGTCATTTAGCACTTGAAAGTATAGGAGCTCAATTCTGCGCCTTTGCGCCGCGTAGTTTCGGAAAGCATACCTTTACTGTCTTCATAAGACAACATTTTTTCGAGAAAACAGGTAGGCCTATGTATATGCTTTGAAAATTTCTCAACATTTCAAGTTGAATTTTCTTTTCAATTTTGACAGTCCCAGAGAGAATTTTTGAGATCAATAAAACTCATAAGAAATTTGTTTCTGGACCTGCATTAAAGTGAAGCAAACTGCAGAAGTTAATATGTTGCATATTTCTCAATATCTATCTCGTGCAGAAAGTTTTATTCCTCTTCATAAGAATGAAAAAGCTATATCATACTATAAACTCCATTAGCCTATTATTATTATTGGAAATGGAAAATCATATAAATATTGAAATTGATATTATCCCCTCTCAGCTCGTAGACCACTAGAAGAAAACAATTATTAATTATTAAGTGATAATAATTGATAATCATTTTTCGCTATTCTATATTCAAAATGATAGGTATATTCATTTTTCCATGGAAAAATCTAACAGAACAATATATATGAATAGTAATTAAAACGCTATAATAATAGTGCAGTGTCTGTTGATTAAAGCCTACATTGAAATCGTTATCTACAAAAACTGCTTTGAACAGAATTTATGTGTCGTTTTAGAGTAGTAATTAAGAGCTCCAAACTCTTAAATGCCACTCGTCGTAAAATGGGCTTAAATTAGTTGCGACAATTATCGTGTAATTTTTTCTAGATAATTATTTTATTTCATAAATATTTCAAATGAATCTGTCAACTTTAACAGGGTCTTGTTATCTTCAAATGACATGATGCGTTAAAACTTGAAACGCAGCAACAGTGTAGTAATTAATACTAGGGCTCAATGAAATTAAATTGAACGAAAATATTCTCTATTAGGCGGAGCTAGGACTAGGATGTGCTTTCTGTCACTCAACCTAATGAAGACATTTTTATGGAGTCCTAATGGATGAAAGTTATTATTCTTGACTAGAACCAGGATAATATTATTACACCTGTATCAATAGGTTTATTCAATAATCTTCCTCAAATGATAGAAATTTATCTGTTCCGCAATGAGAAAAAGAATTTATAGTGCAATGATTTCCTTGTCTAAGCTATTGAAATAGCTGCTTGATTAATTCAAATAGCTATTTGAAACAAATTAATTGAATAATTCTAGATAGAATAAAATAAATTATTCAAAATACTTATTTTCTAGAATTAAAATTACAAACTTAATTGTTTTTATTTTTTATTTGTTCAAGTTCAATGTAGAAGAATATGAAGCATAAGGAGTTTCGTATTCAGCCTATGATATTTGCAATATCAATTTCTGGGAGTTCATTATGTAATACCACATCACAATTATTACCTAATATGATAGAATCAATTTCCATTGCCACAACATAATAGTTCAATGCTTCCAAAGTTGAGAAGTAGTACAGTTATTTCCATTATTACTCCTCTCTTCAATTAATTCTCAAAAAATTATTGTAGCCTATTATTTAATTCTAAAAATATTATTTTCACGTGTAAAAAATTAAGAAGATGAAAAATATGTAGTCTATTTCAGGGAGGGGATTTTTGTTTCAACAACTATGTTTTTTAATGAAATATAAATTCATCCATGTCGATTCTCATTTATTTGAAAGTCAATAAAACGTATTCCGTTACCGTACAAGTAATATTTTCATTGGTTTAAATGAAAACTGAACGGTAGCAGTTCTTTGATAGAAGTGACAACAATTTTTTTCATGTCCGGACGTGTCAAGTAGATGATTATATCTTTTTTGGTGCTAAATTCAGATATGAACTGTCTGCATGCCCCGCAAGGCGCAGTAAACATATCATCTGGTAGGGAAGCACACACTGCAATCGATGTAAATTTCCTATAACCATCACTGACAGCTTTCACAATCGCCGATCGTTCTGCACATATAGAGAGGCCATACGACGAATTCTCAACGTTGCAGCCTTTTATAATTGTACCGTCTTCACACTTCAGTGCAGCCCCGACTGCAAAATTGCTAAAAGGAGAGTAGGAATTCTTTCTTGCATCAACACTTGCTCGAATTAGTTCTTTCTCTTCGTGACCTGGAATAACAAGAAGATAAATATGATATTGAAAACGGTCTCCGTCAATGTTCTCAATCAACTTTAGATGTAACAGTGTTGGAGCCCAGATTAAAAAAATAATAATGTTTTTGGTAGCTATATAGATAGCCTGGAAAAATCTTAATAATGATAAAAAACTGGAGTAGAAGTAGGTAAAATGAAAATATTTCTTGTTTCAAAACCTCTGTAGGGGTCGATTACAAAGCATTCATTTATTTGTATTTTACAATAATCTATGTCAACAACAATCATTTGAATCCAACTGATCATTTAGAAAAAAATTTTAATTCCCTGAACAAAAGTTACAGAAAGTTCTATTTCTGGCTTATGAGAATAATATTGCTTTGTATGTATGTAAATGACTCAACAGCCCATGAAAGGTTCAGGCCTACCAGCTGGTTTACAGTTTCATATTTACTCCAGTATTATATAGCTGTGGTAAATAATCATCAACCAGGATAGAGGTAACAAGTGGTTAGCACGTTGATCCTCTCAACCTTAAGCCAGTTTCCGTTAGTAAGTGACGGCGCTGAACACCTTTGAATTAAATCCAGTAAATTAGTTGAAAGTGTTATGAAACAATTACTACTCCTTCAGATTATGCATGCTTATGGTGCTTGATTATTATTCGAAGTATATTACCGGTATTGCTTTAGTAGCCCATTAAATGTATAGTGCAATATTAATTATATGTGATGAATTATAATCAAATTTAGAATTAAGAATTTAGAATTATTAATCAAATTTAGAATTTTGGAGGGAACACTCAGACATGTTCTAAGAGTCTATCAGTACAGCTGACAGGTAAATTATGTTTTAAAACCATAACGAATATAAAATCTAACTAGCCGATAAATCAATTGCCTACTGTCTTGTCAGATGTTTTTTTTATAAATATAATAACGGTAACTGGAAAATTAAACTTTAAACTTAGGGCCATTTAAAATAATTGATAAATAGAATTAAAAATCAAATACCCTTTTGTAGAATAATACTTCTAAAGTTTTTTAAAAAGGGTATTTGATTTTTCATTTTATTTACCAATTAACGGTAACGTTTTTATTTAGCCTACTTTTTAGCAAGGCCCATACGCTTTCAGAATATCCGCCAAATTGAATTAATTCTGCTTTAAAAATTCCTATAATCATAACATAAAATATTGACTAATTTCTTGAACTGAGACAGAATGGCTGATATTTGACTGAGAATGCTGCCTGATATTATTTAGCATTTTTGACTGGCTACCGTGCTGTGTCAGTTTGCCGGGGGGCATTTTCTATAACCAAACAATAAGTTACAGTAATTGTATCAGAGTGTAGAGTATTTAGCGATGCAATACAAAAAAGATAAAGTGACAACTGATTTCATTATGGTGTGTGACAATAATAATTATTATTCAACCTGAAAAATTTTTATACCTTCAGATAAAAAATGCAAGGAAAAAAGCGTTTTTTGTACTCACATATGCTAGAAAATTCCACAACATTTTCACTGTTATTCAACTGTTGAGACATATTCTTACAATTTACTCCACTCAGGTTGAAGAAAACACTACAATGTACTAAGATAATGTGCGTGAAATAGAATAAATTGCATTGAAATTCATTACGGAGTATGTTAGTCTTTGTCACGAGTATTTCCTGATAAGGAACTCAGAGGGAAGAGAAGCTGCTCACTCTTCTAGCTGTAGCTTCTAGGTTGGGTTCAATGATTTCGATCAGCTGAGAATTGATAAAACATGCGGCAACATGTGCTGCCATCTATATTTGCGCAAAATAACCAAGAACCTTCCTTGTCTTCTCCATCTAGCGAGTAAATTTGTAACTCACGACTAGCAGGAAATTTAAATTTATGGTCAAATACAGTAGTTTATTCTAACATGGAGGAAAAATTTTTAATTTTTCACAAAAGTTTGTCTAGACATACCAAGGTTATCAGATGAATATTATTATATAATAATATTTTCTACAACATCTCAAAATTCAAAATTCTTATCGATTCCAAAAATTAATGTTACTGCTTATTTTTGCTGAATAAATTGTAGAAGTGAACTGTCAATTTTCTTCAATTACGGTCCGAGTATAAGATGTATATACATTATCCAAGACTAGTAAATTTTCCTGAATTATATTATAGAGTGTTTCAGGAGAATGTGCAATACTTCTCAGGCTGATTCCTTACACCAAGTAGACAAAAAAGTTCCATGGGACCAACCCCCAAAAACGCATTGTTACCGAGATAACAATGGCGGAAAATTGAAATTTTTCAACAATTATTAATTTTTCTAATTTATCAGAGGCTTTATTGAGGTTCTAAAATAAGCAATTGCTATGTAAAATTAGCTGAGGAATTCAACGAAGCCAGTTTGAAGTTTGTAACTTCAACGTTTATTGAGATAATTGGAAAATATGCTGAAAAACGTCATTTTCCAACAATAAGGGTTATAACTGGATAAGGAATTATAAATTTGTATTTTTCATTAATGGAAGTTGAAGAGGGTCTGATTCTAAAGAAAAAGTTGAATGGCGGCGATTGTGTAAATCTTACCAAAATCTCAGAAATAGCGATCAAAAATCGCAAAATTGACAAAACAGCACGATTCTCGATCGCTATTTCTGAGATTTGGGTAAGATTTACACAATCGCCGCCATTTAACCTTTTTCTTTAGAATCAGACCCTCTTCAACTTCCATTAATGAAAAATACAAATTTATTATTCCTTATCCAGTTATAGCCCTCATTGTTGGAAAATGACGTTTTTCAGCATATTTTTCCAATTATCTCAATAAACGTTCAAGTTACAAACTTCAAACTGGCTTCATTGAATTCCTCAGCTAATTTTACATAGCAATTGCTTATTTTAGAACCTCAATGAAGCCTCTGATAAATTAGAAAAATTAATAATTGTTGAAAAATTTCATTTTTCCGCCATTGTTATCTCGGTAACAAAGTGTTTCTGGGGGTTGGTCCCATGGAACTTTTTTGTCTACTTGGTGTAAGGAATCAGCCTGAGAAGTATTGCACATTCCTCCTGAAACACCCTGTATAAATAATAATGAACCTAGTAACCTTGTACAGTATATGCAATCGATAATAATAATAAAGAAAGATCAATCAGTCTTCTGGTATTGGTTGGGCATAATATGTAGAGCATTGGCCCCATTCTTTTAATAATAATTCATTTCAATTATTATTGGAATTAATCTGCCAATTAAGTTCCCAGTAAATATATCAATAAATGTTATAAATATTCGCATATAGAAAGTTTTTGCTTGTCAATGGCTCAACAGCCCATGAAGCCCTAGGCATGTAAACTTATGCCTAGGCCTGACAGATGGTTGCCAGTTTCATATTCACTCCAGTATACAGTCCGTTCAAGCAAAGAAGACACCCCAGCAAGACGGGAAAACGATTCGAGGCCTGCCAATACCGGTCCAAAAACCATTAATTCTCAAATCGTGGATCAGAATGCTTCACACAATCCGAAACAGAACGCACAGTCCCCGAACCAACACTGACCGAGTCGAAGCCATAACTGTTAATGGTGTAGCAACCGAAACCGGTATCTCGATTTTCCATCAATGAGTCCATGGTTTGACAATATCTTGTCTTTCATTTAATTCATTATTATTGTTTTGCAATATATGTGTAGGCCTACTGTTCAGATAAATGTGAAACAGCTCTGCAGACCTCTTACTTCGCAAATAGCAGCTAGCTAAACACCTAGTAAGGAGAATTGAAGAGATCTCTCAACTGCCAGGATAATTTACCACTTCCACTTAGTAGAGTTTTATTGTTGAATGCTCATCTCACCACAATGAGCATTTCCACCATGGCTCGAAATTAATGTCAATCTAGGAAAGTTTATGTTTGACACTTTTTAAAGCTTGTTTGGTAAATTTCACAAGATCCACAGTTATTAATATAGGAGTGCTTACCAAATGTTTGATGAGTAGTGCCAGCCAGCGTTCACGTTGTTCGTCTCCGCAGAGCACTCTAGTTTGACATTCGGACATAACATATTATTTTGTCCTGGAAGCACCTTATTCTCGTGAATGTGGGGAGGGGTGGTTGTGGCAGATGTGATCGAGGGATGCCAGAAGAGATTTGAGAAAGGCAGCCGCTGTCATGGAGCTAATAGCCCGGTAGTTACACGGCACATTACTCTTCTTCCGGTGTCACAGAAATAGGAACAACCTTTCACCCCAGTCTCGGATGGATTTGCTCTATAGCACGTATGGGCCATACACAACAGACTCCCTAACAGAGCACTCTTCAATCCAACACAAGCACTTTATTGTTTCTAGCCCCAGGTTGCTGTTATCTGTCCATCCGAGAATTTTTGTCAGTGCATATGGTTTCAATTATATCTACAAGAGATAGTCAATCTCATCCAATATCTACGGTTGTGATATTATAAAATTGGAGGTCTGTGGTAGAGGGTAGAGACTGCATCTCGAATGTTGTCAAAGATTACATTTTTTGTGGGAAAGTGGTGAAAGTACGCTCGGTACCTAATCAGAAGTCGTAAATCATAAATTAGGTACCAAGTTTAAAATCTGGAAATTATATAATATTTGCTCATAATGCAAGTTTAATCAAGGTTGAATTTTCAAAGACCAAGTTAGTAATTTTGAACAGTTGATAAGACTCTTTCAATAATATTTCATTTGAAGGAGAATAATTTTATTATTGGAAGCCATTATTTCTGCAATTAATAATATTTTTTTTTATCAAAATTGGTGTAGAAGAAGTTTTTGGGCTGACGCCTGTTTTTTCTCTCCTTTCACTGTATTAATTTGATGGAATAAATAAATAAATAATTGGAGAAACATTGCAATGAATTATTGTTTGGAGAATAATTGAAGAGAGATTAATTTCTCCAACACAAGTAAAATCCCTAAATGTAGTATAAATTACGATTACAGTTGATTTACAATAGTAAATAGCCCCATATGAAAATTTTTTCCATGAATAATTCACGCTCATGAGAGTTGCAAATCTGTTGTGATATCTCCATTAAACTAGTAATAATTATTATTGTTGATGAGAGTTCAACAATATAAAAGCTGCCAAATGCCTTTACTCGTATATGCAACCACGGTGGTCGCAAAACCACCGCGTTAATAGATTGCGGATGGAAAACATGTTTATTATGAGTTGAACTGGAAGCAAAAGGGAAGCCGAAATATATGGGCCAAACCCGGAAGAAGAAGGGATGTGACTGTAGATCCTGATAATCCATCGAACGTGACTCCAGTCCAATAGTGTGCCTCTTCAACAAAATAGTTTCCTCTCATTCTCAAAAACATGGACCCAAAATATCACAGCTAACTTCAAATTTGTCCTCATACGTTAACTCTTCTTGATGACCCTTTTGCATTCAATAACTTCAGCTCAGAGTGGTCTTGATAGCTAAATAGGATGTTAAACTATAGAACAAAATAATATCTCTTTGAAAACTCAGCCAGATTATAGGTAGGTACGTTTTTCATACGTACGGACCACATATAGAATTTTTTGATAAAAGATGAATAGAACTTTCCAAATATCTCATCAACTGAAATAATATCATTACCATTTGGAGTAAATACAATATCACTATTATCATCATTATTACCTTAGGAATAGGTAGCCTTTATAATCAGTACCACACTGGAAATTGAAATTAAATTATCAAAAACACAATTTTTATGAGCTACAAGAATTTATTAAAAACTAAGTTTCTATTATTCTCATTAGTTTCATTTTGAAGAAGAAATGCCATAACATAAACTCAATAATCTTTATTAATTTTTACAGTATATAATACATTTTAATGTTTAAGGAATCAGAATAGCGGAATTCTATATGTACCTTCCATGCAACCTCTCAGTTCGACAGATAATAGCCTACTACCATAGAAAAATAATATTGTCCTTAGCGCTAAAAAAATCTACTTTTCCCTGTTCAATTTGGATTTGCTTGATCATTGGAAAAGTGATCTTATATAAGGCACTGTTTTTAATATTTTTTTCAAGTGAAAGTATATTCAGATCCTTAGCAACACTCAAGAAATATTATTATATACGCTTATAATTAAGAATTCACATGCGCTAATTTTCCCAAACTCGATTTGCTTTACCAATATATTCTTATTCAATGAATGTGTCATTTTTTCAGCAATAAATGACTTAATTTGCTCCTGTTTTTCGTGGAAGCTGTTATCGAAAGCCTTAGCTGAGCTACGATCATATTTCCATCGCACCATTGAACGATTAAACTTGTGGATAGGTGTGAGAGAGTAAGTGCTAGGTGAGCGTCGATGTTTCCAGTTAGAACGTTAGAATACTCGATTGTGCGATGGAGAGATTTTTTCACGCTTATGTAGGACGGGTCTTGAGTCTAATATTGAGTTTAACCTCCGTTTTCAGATCGATTCTAGTTTGAACAGCCGTCTAAATGACGAAAAATTTCTCTATCTTCCAATTTTTACTGATCAAACTAATTTCATTCAACTGAGTATATTATTCGACGACTTTTACGAAAGAAAGCATTAGCGTCAAGACTCTAAGCATGCATAGGCCTACATCGTTCAATGAGTTGGGTACAAAAATCTGTAAATAATGTAGAATGAGCTTTACAATTCGTGAAGCTACTTCTTAACACAATAACACACTAGTGTATTACCTACACCACCTCTACAAAGTAAATTCAAGAGTAGGTCTAGTCTCTAGTAATGGAATAATTGGAGACACATTGATATTATTTTTTCAATTGCTATCGCTATAGATGGTTTTAAAATAACAATATTATTGTTTCCAATGTTTTTTCTGTCTAGAAAATTGTTTTCAACAGTAATGTTTTAAGGTCTCCTAGGTATCATTAGCTTTACTATTGGAAGGTTCTCTGTCGGGTTGTGGAGGTCTACTGATGCTTTCTACGATGAGACTCAAGCAATCAAGACTAGAAGACGAGTCCAATCCTTGAGTTGGATTCCCAGTTTCGTGGTTCTCTTCGGCAGTGCCTTCGTATACTGAAACAGTCAGATAACAATATTTTGTTATAAAAATAATGGCACAGATGAATTGTAATAGATACTAGATAGATTGAATAGTATCCATTGCTTGATATACTCTGTCAGTCCCTCAGGAAACAGTTCTCAAGTTTGTACAATATAGAAAGATGGCGATCAAAAGAATAGGATGTAGCCTGGGTGTGGAGAAGAAGTAAGAAACCAATTCTTACTGTTATGCAAATTGATTCGGACATTGATGAAATTGCTAAAGAGAATAATTTCCCCAGCGCCTTTAAGCAATCTAAAGCGCCACTAAAACAATTTTATTCTCAATTTCCGATTTCAAGAATGCTCAATTTAGTGACCATCCGAATAATTTAATGACGCGTACTTTATATTTTATTGCACTTGATGTTAAATAATATTGTATTTAGTTGAAATGATAGAATAGATGGAAAGAATAGTACAGTAATTATAATTGAGTATTATTGTTGATTGTAATAGTAATACAACTGTTCTCTGTTGATTGTATGATTGCTGCCAAGAATTGGAATAATGCAACTTGTGTCTGCTTTGAATTGTGGAGATGTAGAACTCGAATCTGAACTGGTATCTGATAATTGGACTTTTTCAATCTTCTGTCTAGTCGCTACAAGAGTCTAAAGTACATTACTATTGGCCGTGCCAAGATAAACTGACGTCATCTCAACTCTCAAGTAAGTTGCATTTTTTAAAAGGCCGATTAGGGATTTCAGATCTTCCTTAAGTTGATACACTGTAGTCTATAAAAGTTCTCATTTTGAAGGGATGAAAATGAATTTTAATTTTTAATTTAACTTTAACTTTAACTTTCTTATTACATTTGATTTTCAATAAAAAAAAATTGCTGAACTAAATTATAAGACTAGTTAAAATTTATTTGGAACATTATTACGCGTCCATTTATGACTTGCAACATTGCGTAATGTATAATATATAACTTATAGTACTATAATAATACTGTAATTTATAGGAAATATTATCTTTTGATATAAGATAGAGAATACAGTGTTTATCATCTTAGTTGTAATCTGTATATTACTGTATCTGTATCTGTATATTATCTGTAATGAGTATATTAATCTGTTCAAGGAAAGAAGACATTATGACAAGATGGGAACTCCAACTCGGTCAATATTGATTAAAAAATTATAAATTTGTTTTCAAATTCTAGAAAACGTTCAGATCTACAATTTGAGACCAAATTTTCAGTTTTTGAACTAATATTGACCGAGTTGGAGTCATTTTCCCATTTGCCAGAATGTCTTCTTTGCTTGGACAGACTATACCATAGCTTCCTATAATAATAGTAGCCTATCCAAGAGTTGTGATATTTTTCTGCTATTTCTATTTGTGATGTTATTTGATGCTGTAATGCTATTTGCTCAATAGCCTCAATTTATGTTCATTCAAACACACTTTTTACAAAACGTTAAAAATGCTTAGCATAAAAGGTAGTCATCCCTCTATTATAGATTTTTCTCTTCTCATATTGTAGGTCCATCTTTTTTGTTCTCAGCTACTTGAATGGGAAGTATACGAGCTTGCAGACAGTTGTTATTGCCAGGGGTGTTTCGCATCTCTCTCATCACCCATGTACTCCATCCCACGCAACATCTCTCGTCCTCTTCTTCATCCTATATCGTGCTTTTCTTCGAATCTTTTTCCTCCCTGTTCATTATGTTCCACTATAGAGAGAACATAAACTACGGCTCATTAACTAGACTAGTAGTGATGCGTTCGGAAATAAATCGACGTCGAATGACTTCTTCACCAATTTAAGCCCCGGATCACTTTGCTTTCCCTCATAATAATTTCACATTCACCTCCCACGTATTTTCCCTCCCGACCACCATCTCTAAATATTACGGCTATCCTCCTTTCCTATTCTTCATTCATTATCCGGTCGAGTTATTGTGAACAGCATTAAACTGAATAATGGCCCATTACAAGAAAAAGCGTTGTACCAACATGTTCTATTTTCATGACAAAGAAATCACGGCAATCCGTTGACAGATCTTTCCACTCATAATGAGGCTTTTGTATTGGATAGAATGAAGCTTGAAAGTTGTTTCAATTCCAAAATGTCTTTCAAATCACCCTGTTTTCAATTTTTTGGCAGAATTAGACTGATAAAAGGATGATCGAATTAAAATTAATTAATCAGAGGATATTCGAATATTCGAAGGAATATTCAAATAAATAAAATAAGAGAATTTCTCACCTGATCAAATCAATACAACTCACTCGATATGATGAGAGACGAGATAAGAAATTATTTCGGAGTAGCTTTGAAAACTGAGATCCTTGCATACAAAGTAGACAAGTTCTCTATGCAGTCATCATTTTTTGGAAAAATAGTTTTAAAGGTTTTATTAGAAACTAGCCGGCAGGCTCGCTTCGCTCGCCTTCTCCGCCTAGCCAGGGTGCTCCGCCCTCTGGACCCCCGACGGTATCAGCAGTTTCAGTGAGTCAAACAGGCTCGCTTCGCTCGCCTGCATAATCTCTGTCAGTGTAAGCTAAGAAAAACAGGCTCGCTTCGCTCGCCTGCAAATTCCGTTCAGAAGGGATTCAAAATTCATTGAACACAGCATTTCTAGACCTAATCTGGACCTGTTCACCAAATTTCGACATGTACTAACGATTTATTCTAGAAAAATCCAAGAAAAACTCTGAAAATTCCGAAAAATACTAAAACGCTAATATTGAGCGAACTATATCGGACACAGTTTGATACTTGATTCAATATCTTCCAAATTAGTTTATCTATAATCTCACTGAGCCATTGAATTTACAGTAAGGATTGGTCGTATCAATGCGAAAGATATGCAACCCGCAACCCAGATAGCACATAAGCTTATTTCAAGCTTAAAATTTCGTGGATTTTTAATTGAAAGTTACAGTTTGATCAAACCAGCTTGATTCAAACTTGTAACAGGCTGTAAGTGATCAAGTTGTAAGTTTCAAACTTGTAAAAAGCTGTAATTTTCAATCTTAAAATCAACCTTGAATGTTCCAGCTACAGTCCAGCTTATTTCAAGCTGTAAATTAAGTGGGTTTTGAATTGGAATTCACAGTTTGATCAAACTAGCTTGGTTCAGGCTGTAAGCAATCAAGCTGGTAGTTTTGAACTTGTAACAAGCTAAATTTTTTAATCTTAAATAATCAGCATTGAATGATCCAGCTACAGTCCAGCATGTTTCAAGCTGTCTTTTTGGAAACAAAATCCTTTGCACTATCACGTGACTAACATAAGTTCATTTAACTACCACGAATAGCGCTGTGTAAATTTTCAACTTTGAAGCATATGTTTACCAAATTCATTTGCATCATTTATTTTGATCAACCAACTTATTTCTATATACTTTCTATTACAAAAACTTTACATTATTTATAAACACGCAAAGGTAAGTGTAATACGTTTATTTGATTTTATTGTACATAGGATATAATTTTAGTATTGTCCAAAAGTAAATGAAGTCCAAATTGGGATTTACATCTTAAATAACTTATCAACTTATAAAAGTTAAATATTAACCCTAAATGTTCTTCATCCTATGCCTATCAATTCATCAGCTATAATGGCTACTATGATGACAAAGTTGAATACTAAATTATTTCTTCTTGTTTGGTTGTAGTTTGCCTATTTATATTTTGATTTCTGTATATTTTGCTTGCTATATTCCTCTCCTCTTTTTTGTTCAGAATTACTGTGATGTATTGAAATTTATAATCATGTACTTTATTATGATTTGTTATTCTTGTTATTTTTTCTTTCAGGACCATTCGATTAGTGTAACGTGTAACAAGTAATCATTGTTGACGTGGGGATGCGGCGGTGTTTTATGATCGATAATACTATTCAAAGAAAAGAAATTGAATTTTGTCATAAAAAAATACATATAGGCATACATCGTGCAGCTCTCAAATAACTGTTATGTTGAACAATGTGAAATAGGCGGACTAACAGAACAATTCATTTTTGTTTGTCATATGTATGAGTGGATTTGTATTTTTCTTCCAATATATATCAAAATTTTGTTCCCTGTATTCTCTTTTGTATTCCATTCCTTTTCCATAATTGGTCAATATTTTGTGATTGATATAACAACAGCTTTTCTCCAACTGGATATGTATCAAGCTTGGATGATTAGACTTGATTCCAGCTTGAACTTTCAAGCTTTGAAAAAAGCTTAAAACGTGGTAACTTCTCAACTTGAGTTCAGCTGTATTACAGCTTAAAGACTGTAAATTACAAGCTTGAATCCAGCTCTTGTTGATTTAACTTGATTCCAGCTTGAATTATCAAGCTTGGGTCATTTAACTTAACTCAATTCTAGCTTGAGTTCTCAAGCTTGGGTCATTTAACTTGATTCCAGCTTGAACTTTCAAGCTTTGTAAACAGCTTGAAACGTGGTAACTTCTCAACTTGAATTTAGCTGTATTACAGCTTAGAGACTGTAAATTTCAAGCTTGAATCCAGTATGTTAAATTGAAAATTCCAGCAGGAAACCAGCTTGATTCCAGCTTTTTGTGCTATCTGGAAATACATCTACAATTTTGGAAAACCTGTTTACTGGCGTAATCTTGAACGGAATTCAAAAATATTCTAACACAACATTTCTAGACCTTATCTGAGCCTACCTACCAGATATCAGCATTTTCTACCGATTGGTTCTCGAAAAAATTGAGAAAACGCCGGAAAACTACAGAAAAACTTGAATATTTGGCGTATCCTTAAAAAGTTTTTAAAATCCTCTCTTAGCGCGCGTCTAAACGTCCAACTGAACATGCCTGCCAAATTTGAACGCATTCGGTTCAGTGGATTTTTAGTTCTGGTGATGAATCAGTCAGTCAGTGCCATTTCGCTTTAATAGATATAGATAGATGAGCCCCCAACTCTTTATCTTTTGAACACTATTGACTTTTCTTCAACTATTTCTTAAAAACCACCTGTATCATAAGATTGTCATCATCATTGTAGAATCTCAACTACTAACAAGATCAAATGAAACTGATAGGCTATCATTAACATATCCATGCATCCTAAGAGAATGTTAACTTACTTTTTGAGTTTAAAGAGTTATTTATCTCATTTTATACTCTGATATAATTCATGGTTAATTGTTATCCATACCAAATTGAAAGTTAATCTTAAAACTTGACCATATTATTTATATAGCCTTTATTATCCATACAAGCAATAAGAAGCTCAGTAGCTTCTTGTCTAAGGATTGGAATGTAAATTTAGTTTATATTTAATTTTTAGTTCACCATCGATTCGTCATGAGACAAGGTATAGCTTTATTTTATTTTTTCAAATGTTTATTATGGATGTTCGGCGGGGCTTTTCACAATCATGCTCACTGATGGATGGGCCCTCCGGAGAGAGAGAGAGGGTTGAGACTGGCCGTTTGGCTTGGGCAGGAACGATGTATTTTATGAAGAGTAAGATCTATGTCTACGACGGTAAATCACGCAACCATTCTGTTACTAGGACTGTGAAAAAGGAGGACAGACTTTTACCGGTTGTAAAAAATTATTTATACTCGTTAATTTCGTTTTCGAGCCAAAGCACATTATCTCCGGTTCCGTCGCAGCGCATGCCGCCTCGAAATAAAACCGCCGTCATCGTCGCGCCAATCAAACGCGCTAATCTTATTCATTTTTCTGTCAAATTTTATTACGTCATTCTTCTAAGTCATTGCAAAGATACTTTATCAAATAATTAAAAAGCAGCATAGCTGAGCATAAAATCTAGTCAAGGACATAGTTCCTTTTTGCTACTTGCTAATCATATGAGCCTTATTAGGATAACATTGTACGTATCTTATCGTGGAAATCTCCATAAAAATTATTGATTATATTGGCAATTGAGGTACAGTGCGATTATGTTTAAAAAATAAAAAATAAAATACATAAGCTTTACTTTTCCATGAATTTAGAATTTCTGTATGACATTATAATACGGAATACTCTAATTTATTTTGAAAAATGAATTCTGATCAATCTCCAGAAGCTTTATATCTCGATTACCTTGAATAGAATCTTTTGAGCGTTCAATGAAAGATAGTTTGATTGAGAATATAAATGATAGATGATCTGATGTGAATCAGATCATTGGATTATCTTATTGGCAAGTATACTGCAGTAATTCTTACCTTTCTCATATATGAGAATTATATTCAGTTGGGTGAACTACGACCCACTACTACTTACCACTGTTAGTTCCTACTGCTATAGGAATTGAGATCAAGCAAATAGAATTGAGCTCAAAAAGAGATAATTAGCTCAAAATGAACTCAAAAAGAGCCAGATAGTAAATATTTTATTGAAAATGATCATATCATGATTGGGATTGATTGATGGAGAATGAGAAAGGTGAAACCGGCCTAATCCGGGATAATTCAGAAGCGAGTGGAAGATTGAGCGATGGGATTAGTGAGAGGAATACAGTTGGAAACTCAGACAGGGAAGAAAGGCTTGAAGCGAGCAATGACGTCATGGCCTTTGAGCGTTCAGGACTATTCAAAATGTCAAATAAAGATCCTAGTTTATTGAAAAAGTGCATTTACTAATAATCCATTTGCCCCTCACGTTTAACTTACATCAGATTTATTGATATGAGAATGGGGCGAGGATATAACTGAGTGATAAAATCGAAACGGAATCATAATTCTCATAAATATGGCACCATCTCTCAAATAATTTATAATAATACGAAAACGCTTGGTCCGGCAAAAATGAAGAAGTGTATGCAATTCTGCCACTGACTTACACTCTTGGATTATGAAAATTATTTTAGATTGAATAAAATAAACATAAGAGATACTTGATTCTATTCAGTTGATATACTGTGTAATTATAATCTTGGAAAGCTGAGTCTCAGAAACGAGTCCAAAATTCTGATCATCTCATAGAAGTTAGTCTGTTCTAGTTCTTCTTCTACAATACCAAGGCGATTCATTTCACTATTCCGTTGCCAGATGTAGGCTATTGAATTTATTTGAGCAAAATTCTCAGGTACAATAAGCTTGATGAAACGACCGAAATATGTATTCTCACGAGCAATTAATCATTCACGGCTTATAAACTACGTAAAAACAAAACTGGAGGCCACCAAAGCAATAATCGTTGAACGGGAGACTTAGCGCAGGAGGGCTTCACATATTCCATGGCCCATTTGCTTAATAATATAATTGGCCTCTAATTATAAATTCATGTTTCTTTGATCTTCCTTTCCTTTTGATCAGTTTATCGCCGGAAAAACATGAATATTATTGGAATGTAACCTTTATTACCATCAAATTATTAAACATTCACATCATACTCAATTATTCTCTTGAAACATTAATATTTCCTGTTGAGGTTTGATCGCATCACATCACGTTATTTTTGTTGTCGTTTATTGTTTATAGTAATTTTGCAAATTATTCTACTTTCTTTGGTATGAACGCGTAGGCTTGTTTTTAATAAAGCTACAAGCTTATTATTGTGATTCTTATGATGTATGTCATCATCATTAATCTCAAAAATCTCTCAAACATCACGATAGAAACAGTTCTTGTTTTATTTTCGACATCGGCATCACAACCGCACAAAGAAGTCCATTAAAATTCAACGCTTTTGTGAACTTAACAAACGAAGGACCTCATTCTTGACACTCACTGCAATTATTAATCTACTCCATTGATGTTGAGAGGGTTCGGTAATGAGAGGTTCAACTCTTCACATATAATGATGCCAATACTTTGATGTTATTTGAAAATCAGTTATGGACATTTTCCCATGTTTAAAATAATTATCATTGTAAATTGCAATCCATTTTTATCTGGTTATTTAAAATCGATATCCTCCGCACTTCTTCATTAATTTTCAAGTGGAATTTTCATTCTTTAATCGATAAATTGATTACTAAATGCAAATTTTCCAATGCCATCATCATAGCTGAGATAGCTTTTTAAATTTTTCCTTCCTCTCCTTTTTTGTTCTATAAAACAATCTTCCTTTTCAACCGTGTTGGCTATTTGATATCCACTTCTTGTCTTCTTATGTTTCCACTACTGATTCCATTGGATGTGAGGTTTACAAGAACCTCTATTTGAAGTATTAATGAATGTCATGTACTATACGTGATTTATAGATTATACATGTATAATCCCATGCATGTCTACCAATCAAGTTTTTTATGAAACACATAATAGTCTAGCCCAAACTGTCGATCACTTGGGTTGGCAACACGTTATTAGTATCTAGCAGTAATCAATAATACGTTCAAATTCGTTCAAACTTAAGACAACAATTTGATCAACTATTCAAAGATTTTAAAAGCATTAACCCTCCCTTTGAAAAGATTAATGTAGGAGATTTATTAACTTGTTTTAAGAAACGTTTTGGAGGAGATTGGGAGGAGTTGAAATCCTGCTGCACTTTTCTCCTTCTGGAAATATCTGGCATTCATGAAAAGTTCTAGTTCCATAAAAGGTATCATATTGTGGGTCAAGTTGCATTATAATTTAAATCAATGTTCAGCTTTTCATATATGTGTGAAGGGCCTTTTTCAAGTATGAAATTCATGAAAAACAAATACTAGAAACAGACTCACCTATGAACATTTGTATTGGACAACTGCACCATAAAGGCAGCTGCAGCATGTTCTCTCAACTCCAATGGAATACTAGCAGGGGGTAAGAGAATGGGTTCAATTCCATTTTGCGTACTTTTTTGTCTTATACACGTTGGTAGCTCACTAACAGGTGTATAAATATGCCTAGATAGATAAATTCTTTAAAGTCTTTATGATCGTCTTTAAAGTTTGGTGCCCATTGCTCTGTCTAGCCACAGTAACAGGAACAGTACATTAGTCAATTTATAAGCTTGAAAATATTTATTTATTGAAATCGATCCATTCTTGATTATGATCAAATCGTTATAGACCAACGTTGGATATAAATAACTTGTTATCCATCATAACTTGGATATTTTCTACCTCTAGTATTCCAATCGATTCAGCGTTACTTCTTTGGAACAATACGAAAAAGAAACCGTGAAAGTAATGGCTGTGTCTGGGAATAGAACGTCTAATGGGGCTCCAGAATTTATTAAGCTATTTTATCAAAATTATTTTTAAGCGTGAATTTTGAAGATACAGTAGGTCCTTGCCTGTATAGAACGTTTATCGAGTAGTACACACATGATGGAATTGCTTGTGTGGGTGTTTATTTTGAATATGATTCATATCAGTTGCAGAGCTATAAAAATGACAAGGGGGAGAGAAAAGCTATTTCAGACGGTAATAGACGACACGGACATCTAGACCACTTCTTATTAATCTCCTGTCTTTCAGGGAACTCCTCCGCCACCTCCTCCTCTTCCTCCTCCTCCTCCTTCTCATCTCGACTCTACCTGAGTTGCCGGAAATAAACAACGGTCAAATCGTCCTTCTCCATCCAAATCTCCTGAATGTCTTTCGTCATTATTCCTCTGATATTTGGCTTCAATAAGAAATGAAATCTACAATTAAAATAAAAACCCAAGTTTTAGACAATGAATATGAGCCCCTTTTGTCACACACCACCCACCCAAGCGGTAATCTAGTTCAGCCCACATAAGTGTTAAAATTTCCTTAATGGTTTTTCCAATCCGACGATTTTTCTAACTATAACACTTCATAACTATAGCTCTTAAAATCTGGTCCTTTACAGTTTCATACTGCATTTTATATTCAGATTCTAATGACTAAAATTAATAGGCTACATCTCATTATTAAGAGACAATCTTGCTTTATTTATTTCGGCCATCTGATCGATGGTGGATTTTAGCAATTCTTATCTGAATCAACGTATTCATATTAGCGGTTCGTTCCTTGGTAAAGGGTGAAGTGTTGTAGCCTAAGTATAAGATACGGGCACCACTTCACCTGAGCTGACAAGCCGCCATTGGCTATTCATAGTTTAATGCTTTCTATTGACATCGTATCTCGATCACTTTTGAAAAGGTTTCTCTCAACCCTAGAAATGATAGAAAATGCTTCTGTATTCTTGCCAGATTCATAGTCAACCAAGATTCATAGATAGGGGAGTTGAATTTGATGTTTTTGTTAGTTTTGATTGTAACATGGTCGGATTCATAGATAGGGGAGTTGAATTTGATGTTTTTGTTAGTTTTGATTGTAACATGGTCGTAGCATTGAGAGATTGCGGTTGTGACCACCCCTTAACACACACGTACAATTTATAGGCTGCCTTCTATTTTGAGCGACGGAGGAGTAAAGTCTTTTAATAAGCTGCTGTGCAAAATTAATCGATCTCGCGCTATTGTGACAATCATATTAATACTTTTTAATGTTGCTCTGAATCGCTTCCAGGTCGAGAGGCGTCGGAAGAGAACAAAATCGTCCGTCGTCCAAACTCTGTATCTATAAATTATTTATGATTTATTGAGCTGGTTAGAGCTGCTCATTTTTGCTACATTATTAATCTACTTGTCCAAAAAATGGTAGACCAAGCGAAGCGGTCTCTAGTATTAATTTTATTCACTTCACTACTAAGGAGTCACGGCTTCTTAGATAGCTTTCAATGAATCTTTTCGAATTATTTGCACGAACTATCAACGTAAGTTGCGTCATGATTTTTAGAAAATTATCCATACCGTATTCTCGGTCATTAGGCGAGTCGAGAAAGACTCGAATGATGAAAATACAGAATGATAAGTTACTGGGTTTATGAAAAGTAAAGCAAGAAGATCGATTGATAAATAAATCCACGTGATTTTTTTAGTGGAATGATTATACTGGGTGAAACTTCAATTTAAGAGTTTCCATTGATATGAAGTGGTCTCTAACTTCAGGAGAAATTCACCACTTTGTTCTAGAAATTATATCAATGTGTAGGCCTATAAGTATTTTGATGAAAATGGTGTAACCCCCTAAACCAATTTCAGACTGAAATTCTTGTAACACGTCTTCCAGCTATATCCGGATGTCGGATACTATGATGTTTTCACCCAATATTATGGTATAATTATATTGATTTCCGAATATAGGAACGTGTGAAACTTGTCGTCATATATCGTCGTTTATCATAAACAGGCAGGAACAAGGTATCCTAACAGATTTTACTACACGAGTGGATTAATGCGATGTAGTTCAACTCAATTTTACAAGTGATAACTTATTTATTTCCTGAATTCGAGTGTCACATCTGTAGGGTAAGGCAGTGAACTGAAACTAAAACCAATAAAAGAAATCCCAATTAGTAGAGTTTTAACGTGTTTCAGTTATTTTACATACGTTGTCTCTTCAGCAGGGATAGTTTGTCTGTTTACTGTTAAGAGTGTCACTTTGGTTTCTTTGAGTGAGAACTTACGAGCCGTTGATCGAATCAGTATTGAATTTAGAGATAAAAAAGTCCTTTGATTTCGATGCCAAAAACATGCATAATCTCCTAATGCTTCTGTCAAATGCTTCTATAATCTCTCAAAAACACTCAATCACTAGGTTACGTATGTTCGAGCCATTAATTTATTGTTGCTTCATTATCCTATGTGATGAATGAGTCATTATAGTAATTGCTTTCTCACGAATTCAGGTTCTCAGAAATCGATTGTCAAGAATGTAAGAATGTGAGTATGAGTTTCTGTGGAGTAAAAGTGCTTCACCAATAATAATTGCTTGCCAATTAAAATTCTTACTTATCAAAGATGAATCAATAACTTTATTTGTCATAAGTATTCAGGCCTACATTCATGAAATACATGGACATTGTCAGCAACAAATAAAACCAGCATTAATTCCAATATTGATAAGTAAGATAACATTCAATTTTTTTTAATGTAAATCACAGTAGCATCGTTAAATTTAATCATAACAAATTTTTCTTTACACTTCATTGTCTCCAATCTATTCCGAAATATTCGGCAATTCAATACAAAGATTTTTCAATATTTTTTGAAAATTTTATTCAGAGACATCAATAAATGATCTGGATTATAATTATACCGTTTTACAGTCATAAATTTGAAATTTTGTTGTGAGCTTGTCTGCTTATGTAAGTATACTGCTCAATCCAGTGTCTATTTCTCCTATTGAAGTGGTGAAAATGACTATTTTTGTATTATACTTCTCCAAATTACCATGCACATAATTATTTTAAAAATATATGCATATGGCTTTTGTTGTGGGGAGCTACTTATAAGGGTAGGTTCCACTCGCCTTGGTCACAATATGGTCACCCATCCGAAATCAGTCCATAGTGTTTGTGACTTAACATCACATTCACCTAGCCTGGTTTCACTGAAGAACCAGACACACCACACATAATTATTTTAGACAACATACAAAACGTATAGGCTAACGAGGCCAATGACAATATCCTCAAGTTAACAAAGAGAGGTTTACATTGTGTATTGATTCATTGAATGGAACATTGCTAATGATCCTTACTACCTCTGATATGAGGATATTGTATCTTTTAAATCAACCTATATTTAAGTATTTGGTATGTACACAAGAATTAATTCCATATATTATTTTACTGAGTGATTCCTTCTAATAATTAATATAATACTTATATAATTTATATAGTTAATATTCCATATCAGTTTCCGTGAATATTACAGAATATTAATTTCCATTCATTGGCGAAGAATGATATATTTTGTCCTTTTTAATTTTGTACATTATTTACTCTGTTCTAAATTGTTTTCCAAATTTTCAAATTTTGCTATTAACAAAAGAGTGTTGTTGTTTCCTCATGATATTCGTTATCATGGTACAGTAGGCTATTGTGGGATGTGAAGCACTCTTTTATGTAGAACATTCTGTCAATATTGGGTGTTGGGTGTACTACTCTGATTATTATATCTGCAGAATTCGGTACAATCCTAGGACGTGTGGTATTGTTATGTTGTGGTCGCAGGGTGAGGGTTGACTAGTGACTGGCGGACAGTGACTGATTTCCACTCCGAAAGACGAACAGAAACATAAATTATTGCAGAGTTGCACAGTTGGAAGGAAGGTTGGCCGCCCGCCAGCTTACGGAAGAACATATCCCTATCCCTACTCCTGCCACAGCCTCTGCTCCCATCCAATACAACCGTGAATAAGGCGGTAAATAATTAATTCGTTTATAGAGCGAATAAATTAAAAAGAGAACATACCAGTAGGGAGTAGTGGTCGGCTGTAAAAGACAAACGTTATTTAAGGATTTGAAGGAGCAAATCTAGAAAAAATCAAGATTTTCATTAATGCGCGTAAGGGATCGCACCATTGCATCACGTGGAAAGTAATTCTATATCAAATTCGAATATATTTTTCAAATTACTATTCAATAAATACATTTATCTAGTCTAATCAACAAAATCCTATCAACAAAAAATTTTATGAAGACAAAAATATTAGCTCTAATCTTTCTTTTCTTCTCTGAGGGTGATGCCCACATGGGCCCCTGGCCTGTGCGTGGATAATGAGAGATTGTCCACGATAATCATGATTATCCAGAGATTGTCCACGATTTTCCATGGATAATGAAAGGTTGATGATGAGAGATGACGACTACGTTTTAGGCAGTCGAGACTTATCGTCTCTACCGAAAAATGGAGCGGACGTACCTATGTGATTGTACTGTGGTTAAAATCTGCTCCATGATCAAGGATCAAACCCGGAACCACTGGGTATCAGACCGGCACGTTATGACCAACTTCAACGAGCCACCCGAGCTTCAATATGGCTACTTAGCCTATTTATGTACGACAGCACGTGATTTTTCACACTATGTAATATCTTTAAAGGATGTTAATAAATTGTGAAAAGTTAATAGACAAAATAACAATATCCTCATTAGGATTGATTGTTCAATAAATAATCGACATTTAATCACTCATTCATATCAAGAGTCACGTCTTCCAAGAACATAATAATCGTAGCTTTGAGTTTTGATAAAGCCTTCCAAGAAACCTTCTCCAATGTGGTAAAGTATAATATTCAAGAAAGTTTAACTTCAATTTGTGGGATGAGATGTCTAACTTGACATTTTAAAATGAATTCTGAGCAGAAATAAACTTCTCCATTAAGAGCGGTAGGTTGATTTGGACTGAAAAAACTTAACAGGAAAACAATGAATGATTCATTAAAGCAGAAGGAAATTTGAATGAATGGTTAGTTGTAGCTCACTGGATGTCACCTGTCGTTTTTTCTATTTTTACAACAGAGAATAATTTTCAGATGCGGCCTTTCTCCTCATTGGTATCATTCCCTCTCATATGCATTCTTCTCCCTGTCACTCTTTTGAGTATTCAATAGGATCCTTTTGCATTTTGGCTCCTGTCGTCACCCAGCAGCCTCCCCCATCTCAACACACAATTTGAATCTAGAACAAAGATGGCTTCAATTTGATATACAACTTCAGTCTAATCTCCCTGTCATTCTCTCTCTTTATTCGCGTTGTTTCAATCTTCTCTTTTCTTTGTGGTCAACTCGTGAAGTGTATCTCTTCGGTAATCTTTCAGTGTCCCAAAAATTAATGAATCTCTTCTAAATTAATGATATTCACCTCTCTGTAAGTAGACTTCCTTGTCTATATTTCATTTCACAAACCATTGCATTTGGTTTAACAGATCTCGAGGTTTTCTGTAGAAAGCTTATTTATATTAGAGGCTTCACCAAAACTCACACTAATAGTATGCAATATTTTTCCTTAATGTACTTAGAGCTTTTAAGCACTTCAATCATTTCTATGCGTTGAGGAACTACAGTGTCATGGTAGAGTTCTCAACGAGATTTGTATTCAAATGCTCCAAATTATGGTAACTCGTAATAGGCTACTCATTATCTTCTTTATTTATTTCAACTAAAAATTGTTGATTGTTTCTTGAAGAAGCTCGTTTGCAGAAGCTCTTTTAAGGACAAGCCTCATTGTAACTCAGAACGACAGTCTGTTTCCAAAATGATAAGATGATAATTTCTCCTTTTCTTGACTTTCAATAGAGCTGTTCATATTTTCCCCTCTTGTTCTTATCATTTTCCTTTCTCGAAACTCAATTCTACTAATTAGACTCATCATCCTGGCCACGTGTGCTCATATGCTTAAGGAGAGACTCAATGCGCTTCATTGTTTCTAGTCCTAGTGGCTGCTGTCTGGCTAGTGTTTTTCCAACTTCGTGTTGACTCGAAGTCGAAAATAAATTTTTAAGCCAGGTAATGATGGACGAAAAACTCACGAAAGTGTGAAATCTTGATAGGATGGTTGATATTTGTGTAAATCAACTCGCCAAAACTATTTGAAGAAGAAATTAATAGATTGAAATATTGCACTGCGCTCGAAGAGGCAAAATAATAAGAGTATATGTGTGAAGTTTTATTTCTAATTAAGTTTTAAATCACTGGAAAAATATTCATAATTTAACCAAATAATGAGCCTAGATTCTCAACTGGCTTATTTTCGTTAATACTCATAATTTATTTTCTTCGTAATGGCTCACACATTACAAATTTACAAATGAACTATTTGAAGAAATAATACAAAATAACTTACAATTTGTTGAGTTGAAGCGATTCATTGTTTCAGTGAACTGAAGATGAAGTCGCTCCGTTAGGAACTGAACTGGTCCCTGTAAAAATATATTTATTAATGCATACTTTGAAATGAAAATACTTTTTTAAATAGAGTTAGGATTAGATTTCTACCACTCAAGCTAATAAATTTATTCATTTGGTGTGCGAATATTTTGTCTAGATTTAAAAAAATTGATCATGTCTTTCTTGTACAAACACAAAATAATACTGTAGGCCTAGTTGAAAGTTGATAAAGAACCTTTGTGAAACTACGAATACATCATTATAAGCGTTGCTTTGTCGCTTGTCCAAACTAACTATGATACGCTTATTATCAAGGACCTCTCTATGGCTAATTCGAATTATTACAAACCCCTACGATGTCACATTATAATAGACTATGTACACGAAGTAGCTTCCTTTCACACATTAGCCACAATATGCGTGTGGCCTCCTGTATTCGTCATTGCGGTTGATGGAATCACTTTTCAGAAATAATGTCCCCCAGCAAGTGCCTGCTTCTATCCTTGCCTTTGGCCTGGATAAAGATTGAAATAACTGTCCTGATCATAGTAATGTAGATGATGGTGTGGATAGCATTCTATATAATCCTCCATAGCAGGGGAGATGACATGTGTGCAGCACATGTGAGATGTGTACACATCCTAGTTAATTGCTTTTGCTATTCCCCTTTTCTGTGTTGTTTCTTTTCGTACAAAACCAACGTACACGATATGATTGATGTTTATTCTTGTGGTCGCTTTGCTTATCTTGGAGCTGATTCCTTTGATACTCAATACCCATCTCTCGACACAATCAGCAAGGAACTTCCAGAACTATAATATTGCATCCTATAGATCTCGATAAATTTTTTTTTAAGGAATAGATATCCTCTGACGATTCTGGAAAATCATCTTTCTGAAGATGATTTTCTAGAATGATCCTCCTAATAAAAAACTAGTCTACCATTAGCATATTAACAAAATATCTAGTTGCTAAATAGTAACAAAATATCTAGTAACAAAATATCAAGAGCTGAAAGAGAGTTTAGAAGAAAGATTCAAAAGAACTTCAGAAGTTACAGCTATCCTAGGGTTTAGCTGATATTATTTTTTCGGAAGAATTGTAGTCTTCAATTTAAAAATAATACCAATACAATAAACTGAGGTGAACTAATGTTGGACTTTGTAAGTTACAACTTAATAGCTGGATAGAATATAAACACAACTGTTAGATGAGATACAAGAAATGGTTTTCAGGATGATAAAAATCGTTTCTCGAATTTTCAAAACTGTTCCGAGACCGTAAATTTGAGACGCCCAGTTAGAAAGGGGATTTTTGGAAATTTAAAGTCCGACAAACAAATACAGCAGACACATGATTTAGGTAGCATTGGAAAGGAGGAGAGGTCTCTTTTATTGGCGTCGTAAACTAAGGCTCGCTTAGATCAGAACAGTCGCTTTTTTCCGGAAGCTGTAGCGTGGGTATTAACCAGTCGAGTGGTTTGCCTCACGTCATCGAACTTATTCACAACATTTGAAATCAATCCTACAATATATCATTTGAGAGAAAGTATTAACGTCCATATAACTTCTTATAAATTGGCATAAAGTTATCAAATTTTTCAAAATTAAATATGATATAATCCAATCAAGAAAGTTCAACACTTTGAACTTGAGTTGAGCATTTGGAAGAAAACTGATGAGTTTTACAATAGCAAACATGGTTGGTGTGGAAAAAACTACTTTTTAATCTACCAAGTAATCATGTAGAATAATATAATTAATAACTTATTAAGATCCTCAAGATGATCCTACCTCATTTTGACCAGCGGATAGAGCTAACGTAACCTTGAATCGTTATCATTTTTTGGCGAATGATTCTCTAAAGATAATATCCGTCATCGCTGATATTTCTCTCAAACTATTGCCATTACTTGAACCCGTGTTCATTCTTTCAAACATTTTTTTGCCATTTATTATGGTTTCTAGTAGGTTTGAGTATACTCACTAAATAGTGTGTTTCATCGGAAGATCCTGCGCCGGCATTGGGGCTGCTGGAATCCGTGTGCAACAGGTGTTCCAGGGCTTCAATGTAATCTATTGCGTTCCGGAGTATTTCTACTTTTGCCAGACGCTGGCTGGGATTTGAACTCGTGCGACGCTTCAACATCTCGAACGCTTCGTTCACCTGTTGAATGATTATTATTCAAGCTAGTTAGAGTTCTATCAGAAACCAGTTAGAAAATTATGATAATAGATACAAAATCTGTACGAAATAAGAAGCGCACGAATGAAAGCAGAATAAATCATTGATCATTTCCTTTTAATTCAGCAAGCTCCATTAAAGTGGAATGAAGTTGAGTGTCATGTATTCCCTTGAAATGTTTATCGTTCTGTTCATGTAGTTCCACGTTCTCACTTGCTCAAATAACCTATAGTTGCAATTATTTCAATATGATAATTATTATTTTTTAAATTAAAATAAAATAAAATAAAAAACTTTACAGTAAAATAATTACTTACATTTTTGACGTGACGATTGTTTCGTGCTGGAATTGCACATTGTCAAGCTTGATAGGAACTACAGAGCTTCAAGATTCAAGGATTAGTTCAAGGGTTTGAACTAACCCTTCAAGATTTTGAAGCTCAGTAGTGCTAACAAACTTGACAATGTGCATTACCAGCACGAAACAATTTTTACGTCAAAAACGTAAGTAATTATTTTACTGTAAAGTTTTTCATTTTATTTTATTTTAATTGATACATCAGTAAAAAAAAAGATGGATGAACAACAACATATTTTTTTCAATCCATGAATAATATTACACTTTTAGTTTGATCAAGCACATCCCTATTTGATATTTCTCGACTGTTCAATTAACATAATTTGAAAAATATTGAAATTTTGATAATATTGTCATAGTGATTGAACACTCCTCTTTAATCCTGGAAATCTTAATTTGAAATAGGCCTGAAATATTAGAGATTAATTATAATACAGGTACCTTTCCTTTGATTTGTATCTTGAGAGGTGATTTATAATTTAGGTAAGTGGAATAGTAGAACTTCCCAAATCTCTCCTCTTTCTTCCTTGTGATGTTCTCTCGACCAAAGCTCTCTGCTAGACATGCTGGCCTATTTCTTTCGTCATTAGCTAATCAAGCACTTCACAGTTTTCTGCATTCCATTGTTAAAAATTATGAAAACATTTTTCTAATTTTATATTCGATGAATTGAAACTCACCTTTCTTAGCCTTCGCCTCTCTCGCAATGTAGCGGCTTTTCTTCTATCGACAGTCACAGTTTTCCTTTTACATGCCTTGCAGGCCCATAATAAACACCGGCGTCCTACCTCCTGCAACAAGTAGTGCAATTTAACTCCATTCACTTACACAATAATAAGTATTATTGAATATATATATTAAAATAAATTTATCATTCTGCAATTGGGTAAGTGATTGCTGCATCTTCACTAAAATTTATCAAGTAGCAGTTTACTGAGCAACGTACCTACATTCTACATAAGGCAGAAATTGATAGGAGAACAAGTTCATTTTTCGGTGAAGTTCCTCTAATAAGTAATCGAAGATTTTATAAGTTATGGGTTATAGGCATCATTATTTTTGGATATTAAAAAAAATTAAAATCTATCAATATTATTCACTGTCGTGATATGCGTCAGAAACTCACTCATCATTAATCTGTCATTAAGTCACAGTGCTTCAGTGTGACACTGTGATTAAGTGTCTTATCATGAAGAAATACTGAATACGGAAAAGTAATCTTTGTGCTTTTTAGTGAGAGTTGGAAAAATTAATATTCAATAAAAAATAGGTATCCTGTTGAGTAGAAATGACAGCTCATTCAATACGAATAGAATTTTGAAATTAATACTAGAAGAACAGTATAGTTTATATCATGTGATTTTGGAAAATAAAAATAATTAGAGGTATTATTGGAATCAACATACTTATACTGAATTTTCACAAGCCCAAAATTAGTGCGGTAGTAACTAGTTTTCCACTTACTTGGGCTTGGTCATGTGAATGTGACGGCTCAAGAACGTGGTGCTCATCTGAAGATTCTGTTGAGTTCTCATCGTCCTCTGTTAATCTGATAACAATAACAATAATAATTAGCATTGGGCAGGTAAAATATTCTTCTCTTTCATTCTTTCTTTACAATTGCGACTTGGTTTCCAAGTATTTTAAGCAAAGGATGAATGAGTGATGATGAATGATGATGATGATGATTACCACAAGTCCCAATACAAGCACGGATAATAGAATGTATTCTAGAATACGTGGATACAAGAAAATAAGCTCCAACATGTTCTGTACGCAGACTCTTAATTTGGGAACAAAGCAAGTAAGTACTATAACTATAAAATAACCTATAGGAAATATTTAAGAAAGCTCTTCACTAGAAATACAAATAATTATTATTCATATTCCATCATTCACCACCTAAGTTGAACAAGGAATATCAATTTAAATTGATATCATATTTGCTTAATCATTTCTGGCAACATCATCGTAATGTTAGAATCAATCTCTATATATAAAATCGAAATGGCACTGACTGATTCATTCATTCATTCATTCATTCATCACCAGAACTAAAAATCCACTGAACCGAATGCGTTCAAATCTGGCAGGCTTGTTTGGCAGGACGTTTAGACGCGCGCTAAGAACGGATTTTAAAAACTTTTCAAGGATACGCTAAATATTTTAGTTTTTCTAGAGTTTTTTCGGCGTTTTCCTCATTTTTTCGAGAACCAATTGGTAGAAAATGTTGATATTTGGTGGGCAGATTTAGATAAGGTCTAGAAATGTTGTGTTAAAATATTTTTGAATTCCGTTCAAGATTACGCCAGTAATCAGGTTTTCAAAATTGTAGATGTGTTGTGGGTTGCATATCTTCCTCCTTGATACGACCAATCCTTAGTGAAAATTCAATGGTTCAGCGAGATTATAGGTGAACTAATTTGAAAGATATTGCATCAAGTTTCGAACTATGTCCGATATACTTTCCAAGGTTACGCTTAATATCAGCGTTTTACTATTTTTGGAATTTTCTGAGTTTTTCTTAGATTTTTCTGGAACAAATTGGCAGAAAATGTTGAAATTAGGTAAACATGACCAGATTAGGTCTAGAAATGCTGTGTTCAATAAGTTTTGAATCCCTTCTGAATGGAATTTGCAGGCGAGCGAAGCGAGCCTGTTTGTGTCAGCTTACACTGACAGAGGTTATGCAGGCGAGCGAAGCGAGCCTGTTTGACTCACTGATACTGTTGATAATGTCGGGGGTCCAGGGGGCGGAGCCCCCTGGCTAGGCGGAGAAGGCAAGCGAAGCGTGCCTGCCGGCTAGTCTATAGAATGTTTTACTCACATAGATCGATTGTTGGACCAATCGACGGCCACGCCACTGCCACTGCTGCTATTGCTGCTCACACTGGCTGCCTCTGGACTCACACTACAGCCTCGCACCTGTAAATCACAATCTGTCTATTATTCGCTAACTCTCCAATTATACGAGAATGTATTTATAGATACAGTAATTAGAATCAGTCTCAGATGAATAATATTGTATTTCCTGACAAAAAGATTATTCTCAGACTTAGTTATACCATGGAAAAATAATTTTTGAAATATCTTTTCAACTATGAGATAATCAAAGATTAAAAATGGAATATGATAAAAGTAGCCTTTAATAATTTATCCTTTAATTTGGTCGTACAAAGGTCTGTTGAGCTTCTTCCCGCTACTATGAATGGCAATAATAATTTTTTTTATAGAAAATAAGGTTACAGATTACCAGAACCATAGAAATTGTTACAAATTTAACCTTTCCATCGATAGTACAAAACAACCATATGTAGGCATGTCCAGTTGGACTTTAAAACGCGCACTTAGAACGGATTTTTGAAAACTCACAAGTATACGCCCAATAGCATACGCGTTTTCTATAGTTTTTCTGTGCTTTATTATATTCTTCGAGAACTTATTGGCAAAAATGTAGAAATTTGATAAACAGATTCAGATCATGTCTACAAATATTGTGTTGGAATATTTTAAAAATCCTTTTGAACGCCATAAATTAGGGTATTTTAAGTTTATCTCTGATTTTTGCAGATTACTGGTAACTCCTAAGTAATCAGGAGTTCTTAAGGTTGTGGGTACATTGCGGGTTGCATATCTTGTTCCTGAGGCGATCTATAGGGCACTCATTTATGGTTGGACTTTTAGACGCGAACTGAAAATGTTTCAAATTTTCTCAAGGATGAAGGATAAGCCCAATATTTGTGTTCATCAATAGTTTTTCTGTGTTTTCTTTGAGCTTCCGTGAACCAACATAGGCAGAAAACTTTTATCCTTCGTAGACAAATTCAGACTAGGTCTAGAAATGTTGCGATCATAATATTATTTTGAAATTCTTCTGAGATTATACCATAAATCAGGGTACAGTATTTCAAGTTTTTTTTTTGCATTTTCAGAAACAACAGAACTAAATATATTCAAATATTATATCCAAGTGTAGCTGAGCTATCTATCGCCTAATAATAATTCATCTTGCTTTTTTGAAGTATGAAAATTTTTAATTTCCAAAATGGAGAACTGTTTTTGTCTGAAATTTTTCCTTTCATCAATGAAAACTATATCACCCTAATGCTTAACGAGTAAAATGTTATATTTATCAACAATCATACATTATCAATTCTTGCAATAATCGTAGCCTGCAATAAGCCAAGCACCTAGCTAAATAACGAAGGGAGAATATTTCTTATTACTATTTTAAGCTGTACAATGCGAAGATGTGAGATAGAGCCGCTTTTGTTGCAACGATCTCATTAAATTTCCGAGCCCTTGTTCACAAAAGACAATTATTTTCAATCTCACCCATGCTCCACAACAATTTGGCAGTCTATCAGGAGCTATTTTACTCGTAAATTTATCCAACTGTCAAGCTGTCTTTAACTTCTCATTCGATTTTCGTTAGTACTGTTATCATTCATTAATCCAAGCAATTATACACATTTCATCAGAGAGTCTGAATAGATTTGTAGCAAACACTCCTAGACCAATTGATGTGAGTGGAGGTATAGCTGCTCATAGAAGCTTATCCCGATAATACTTGAAAATTAAAAATGTAAAGTTTCCTATAGATTCAATGTAATTCTTGAATAAGCTTCAATACAATAATATAATTGTTCACACAGTAATATTAACACTACTGTTTTTGAAATACATTAAAAGACAAGATCCTCTCCTCTAGAGATTATCTAGATGATTATTTTGAAAGAATATCTTGTTCTTCGTTGACCGCGAAAATTTAATTTAAGACAAAACTCTGCTATCAAAACAAGTTACCGTACTTTACTTCCAAGTTCAGACGTATCAAAATAAGTGTGTTGAAGTTTGCAAAGTGTAGCAAGATTGAACGAGCTATTCCTAATTATATTGACTTGAAAGGTGGTTTTGCAAAAATACTTATATTCAAGTTATTGTCGAGACGCCAAATTATACAGAAATTTATCAATGTTCTTGGACCCAGAACGTAAGAGCGCAAGATTGAGAAGGACGTAAGGCCGAAAGCAAGAGAAATAAAAGTTAAATTTGATAAGATTTACAGTTTTTTATATAATATTTCAATTTGAAAAACTCTAAAAGCCTTCATTTTACTTTAAAATACTTGTCCCTTTTGATTGACAGCGGCAGTATGAATGAGGGAGTTGTTGGGTGTCTTTATAAATTTCCGTGAACCCCCGGTGTATTGATGGAATGGGGAGGAGCAGAGATCGGATTCGGGCCCATAGCGCGTTATACCTGACGCGAAAGAGTAAGGCTAGGAACACACGGTCCGGCGAAATCGCCGTCCGGCGATTTCGCCGGGCCCGGCGGAAATTATTTTCTATTGGGGATGAATATTTCCTTCTTGGAGGACAGTCGTTGTTTTGAAATGGCACTGTCCAGACGTAAAAAAATTGGCTGTGCTATCTCTGCTCCACCACAGGAGAAAGAAGAAACTCAACCGTAGTCTCTGGGTTCATCCAATATTAGAAAAACGACAGTTTCATGGAGCATTTTATTCACTATTCCTGCATCTCAGGGAAGACCAGAGCATGTTTTTTAATTATTAAACGGCAACACAACCACTTTGAGGGTTAAATCAGTGTTGCAAACTCTTCAGAAGCAAAATATCGTAGTAGCTACCCTTACAATTCTTCCCTCAACTTTACACATGTGAATAACTGGAGAAGTGGCATGGGTGGGGGCATCGCCGTCCGGCGTTTTGCCGTGTCGTGTGTTCATCTCCATTTGTGCCAATGTACTTCTACTACCGTCCGGCGGCAAAACCGGACGGCGAAGTAGAGAATAGCCGGTGATGTCGCCGGCTAAATTTCTCGCCGGGCCGGCGATTTCGCCGTCCGGCGTCGTGTGTTCTTCCCCATGCCTTCCTGTGTACTTGATACAACCGGACGGCAACAGTCGCAAACGCGACGTCGCCGGACGGCGATTTCGCCGGACCGTGTGTTCCTGGCCTAAAGCATCTACAGTATTATCTTTTTGATTTCAAAAACATAATCTACGCATAGCTAAATAACAAGTCTCATTGAAAACATTAGCTGTTGGAGCGTGCAAGGAGCAGACAAAACCACCTAACTTTTTCGCGTCAGCTATACATGCAAGCTGTGGGCCTGAATGGTGGACTGATATTATATTGTTTGAAGAGAAAGGGCGAATAATAAAATCACGCTGAATGAGAATATTCTTTAGAATACAATTATTGTATTCTAAAGAATATTCTCATTACAATAATTTCAATTCAAGTACCGTAACTTAGACGTGGTTTTGGCCAAAAAGAAAACTCTACAATCCACTCCTTATCAGGAATAAGTTCAATGAAGAGAAAGCAGAATATGACTTCTACAAGACACTCGACCAACGATTTCTCAACACAATAAAATCTGAATTTCGATTTCTTCTGCCTGTTGACTTCCAACAGCCTAGATTTACTTGTGACATTTTACACCATGAATAACTAGGATTTAAGATACCAATTGTCGATTTCAGGGGAGCGTCTGCCTGAGTGCCCCAATAATAGAATACAAGTCTGTTTCTATTCCAAGGCAAATCCAATAATTAACTGAGGATCAGCATATAGATGTGACAACAAATTAGAATAAAGAGCAGGCAATGTTTTCTTTAGAAAACTCAGTTGAATCGTATCCAAAAGATCCCCGAATGATAATTCACTGCACAAGTCTCTTTCCTCACACTTCTTTGCTTTGTCGGTAGGGTATTGATAGTAGTATTTCGAGTCTAATTGTGTTCCTCGAAATCTCCAAGACAATAGCCAAGCTCAAAGCTCAATACATCGTTTAGTGTCTGAGGACATGGCAAAAATATTGTACACTGTTTAAAATAGTTCTCTACATTGTTTCGAGAAAGTCATAAACTTAAAAAGCTCTAACACTGGTAGTTTCCTGTCTTACTACTAGAAGAACAAAAAAACATCTCACATCGTACGAAAAAACGAATAATTCTGAAAAATCAACAATTAGTTGCTGGATTAAATTTATTCCAACCGTCAACCGTAATTTCTCTTTTTATTCGTATTATTTTATACGATCACTGTTACTAGGCTACATTATTTATGATTTTATAGGATTAATTATTTGATCTCTCAAAGTAAACTGATATAATGATCTAGTTTCGAAAATTGAAAATACGGGATGCATACTAGATCCCAAATTTGAAATTCCCCTCGGTTCGATGCCTTCATTGTTTCTTCCCAATTGGAGCAGAAGTCTTACAAGCAAATACATAGAACATAATTCAATAATAATTAATAGTACATGATACAGGCCTATATAGCTCATACAATGTTAGCTATTATTTGGAGGATCTTATGAGGAGTACTATTGAGGACATGAACCTATCATTATTGATCAATCTGAATTGGTTGTAAGGATCCTATTTGACAAAAAACAGAAGTTCTTTAATACAGGAGAAAGCGGCCCCTTTCTAATCGCCATACTAGACATAGGCCTATCACGTCGTATTCTATCCAATCTCAGTTTGTTAATGGTTGCCTTGGACAGAACATTCAATTCTTCATGAAGCATGCCATTGATCTAAAATCTATTTGCTTGATGCTGCAGTGCTGCCGAATCGAAACTGATTATAATGAAAGCAATTTAAAACTTTCGTTTCAAAAGTTTTGAGAATTTTTAATCACTGATTTAACAATAAAGGAAATGAAAATTCCACATTCTAATTGGTTTAAATACATGGATTATAAGTATATTATTGGATATAACCGATTTTGTTCAATCGAAAATTTGTAAACATCTTAGCCACTTGCAGGGGTGAACCCAGGGGGGGATTGAGGGGATATATCCCCCCCCCGAAATTTGGATTCATCTCACACTAGATAGAATGCATTTTGTAGGATACTAAAAATTAGTAAATTTTCTACCAATAATTATAATGCTCAAAACTTCTAAAAATATAGTTTCAAGGTACTTTTTTGAAAAATTTCTCCCCTCACGGGGTAAATTCCGGTAAAGAAGGAAATGATTTGAATTTGATACCAAGCATCCCAAGCCTAAATATAGTATCATTTTATTTCTTGCTTGAATGAGTTCAATAGGAATATTTTGTCTTATAAAATGTTCCATAGAATATTGAAGATTGGTGCAACGATTCCTTTTACAACAGCATCTTGTGAGCGCTCCTTCTCAACACATTACTTCGGAGAGTAAAATCTTACACGAGAAGTGCTTCAGGACATAATCGTTTAAATGTCCAGCCCTACTATTTATATTTATTCAAAGTGACTCAATAATATCAATAATAAACTGTCACAGAATAAATCTCGGCGTCAAGTAGGTTTAATTTTTTATGTTATTCGATATAATTTCAACAATTTAATTTATTGAAGAAAACCTAATATACTTATGGAATGGAAACACAGATCTATCGAATCTAAAACTTCTTCTTCCCAACAGAATTATCTATCAACATTTTTGAAATTGAGGTATAATCATCAAATATACTGCTTTTTATTAGCAAATCACATCGCAATACTCAGTATCCAGAGCACAGCTATATTCCAATTTAGATTCAATGACAGGAGAAACTTTCAAATCAAAAAACTTTCAGCACCTCCTCATTTGGAGAATGCTCAATTCAAAAATAGTCCAACAACAACTACAGAAGACCAAAAGCTCTTGTTCAAATCAATTAATCTACAATAATTAATGAATGGATTTTTCATTAATACTTTTTTACTCTAATAAACAAAAGCCATTTCTTATTCCACGAGACGGTAGAAAAATACGATAATGTTTGTTGGGTGAAGGTGAAGGCGAATTGAATACAAATATAAATATAAAAACCACATACAAGGAAAAATTTACCCCCCCCCCCACCGGGAAAGATTTTGCTGGGTTCGATCCTGATTCCATATCACCCCCCGAAATTAATTCCTGGGCTCATTTATTTGGACTTATTTATTTATATGACTGACTAGTCGGCAGGCTCGCTTCGTGACCTGGGCCCCCGCCAGTATCGGCAGTGTAAGTGAGTCAAAACCTCTGCCAGTTTCAGCTGAGACAAACATGCTCGCTTCGCTCGCCTGCAAATTCCGTTCAGAAGGGACTCGAAATTTATTGAACACAGCATTTCTTGACCTAATCTGGACCTGTTTACCAAATTTCAACATTTTCTGCCAATTCGTTCGCGGAAAATCTTGGAAAAACTCCGAAAAATAGTAAAACGCTAATATCGAGCGTAACATTGGAAAGTATATCGGACATAGTTTGAACTTGATTCAATATCTTCTAAATTACTCCATCTATAATCTCGCTGAACCATTGAATTTACATTAAGGATTGGTCGTATCAAGGCGGAACATATGCAACCCGCAATACATCTACAATTTTGAAAACCTGATTACTGGCGTAATCTTGAACATATTTCAAAAATATTCTAACACCATTTCTAGACCTTATCTGAACCTGCCCACCGAATATCGACATTTTCTACCGATTGGTTCTCGAAAAATTAAGAAAACGCCGAAAAACTATAGAAAAACTCAAATATTTAGCGCATCCCTGAAAAGTTTTTAAAATCCGTTCTTAGCGCGCGTCTAAACGTCCAACTGAACATGCCTGCCAAATTTGAACGCATCCGGTTCAGTGGATTTTTAGTTCTGGTGATGAATGAATGAATCAGTCAGTCAGTGCCATTTCGCTTTTATAAATATAGATTCCAGGAATTGAATAAATTTTGGGTAACTGCCTGCTTGTTTATTCCTAATTACTGTATTTTACAAAATCAAATGAATGAATATAAGTCTTAAGCTGAAAATTTCAAGAATCTCGTACAATATTCTTCCTCAAAATTGTTTGGTCAATGAATGTACAACTAAATACGGTTACATAGTATTTTCCAAAATACTTACAGGTGTGAATGAGTCGGGTGAATGCCAGGGGAACTTGTTCCTGGTAGACGCATCCCTCTGATAGTTGGCGCTCTCTTCATGAAAGAAACCACAACTTCTGTTATCTGGAAATTGTCTTGAGGTGCCAAGGCTCTGTTGACAGGATCCCGTGTTTTCGCTACGACTCTGCTGTTGACACCTTGAGTCACCCCTGCTGAGTCGTTCCGTAGTTGATAAGTACTCGGCTTGTGTTGGAACACTTGAAATGTCAGTTTGCTGCTCTTTGGCAACATGCATATTGTTCGTTGATAATTGAGGATAGGATTGTTTGAAACGATGCTCGTACTCGTGGCCTAACATCCCGATTTAAAGTTTAGAGCGAGAATTTCGTTTTTCACTACACAGTTCCTGTTACCAGCTATAAGAATTATTCAATATATTTCATTCAAAATTATTTTTCAAATCGAAACTTCACAGACTTCAAGACCGTGTCCGTAATTATTGTTCGATCAATCACGACTAATGATTACAATACCACAAAATCCTTATAAGGGATGGTATATTATGCCACTTGTGGTGTGAAATTCAACTTCAAATAGCGAGTATCCAATCATTCTCAATCGGAGTGAATCAGATTGGAAAAACAGTATAGTTTATCGTCAAGAATTAAGTGAGTACCGTATGACTCAAATTTCATAAGAAGAAACTATTAGATTTCTACCAATGATAACTGAGAATTGCCTTGAGAAACTGCTGTACAAGATACCAATAATTTATATTCAGCATATACTGATATGTTCAATGATCAATACTACATGACTGTGTTATTATATCTATTCCAAAGAAAAACAACCTCTCAACCTTTCAAAGAAGAATCACCAAAAATTTCACTCTCCCAATATTTCACTATTGTCTCCTGACATACTTCTTTAAATAATATCTTTTCATGAAAATATGTAAAAATCACTTCACAATTTACTCGTTATTTGCATTTCCAACGTTCAAACGCACTGTCACCACGTTGTTATCAGTCACTTGAAATCGCCAATCAAATCTTTTCTTATGTAGCTTGACCTGTTGGAGGGCCACTTGTTTCGAGGACTTGTGGAATCTTCTAAAAAATATCAAAAGTATTTTGGGAAATAACACGCTTATCACTAGATTGTTGAGCACGCAATATAGGCACTAATTCAAACGTGTCTTCAGCTAGCTGAACCACGCGGCAACTGATTTTCAAAAAAGTTTTGTTTTCAAATTTAGACTAGCACGCCGCCCCGTCAGTTGACTCCGCCCCCTGCACGCCCCCAAACACTCTCTCAATCTTCTCGAAGTCTTATCACACTCTTCTTTTCCTCTCCAATCTTTTTCTTTTTCGCTGGTGACAATGTTACCCCACACGCTCTTAGCTCTGATGTGTATATTATGAGGATATAGTAGATGCATGCATGTGGGGATGAAAGTTGGTGGGGGAAAATGAAACAGAGCCACCCATCAACAAACAATTCTATTGGTTGATGATCACTCTTAGCAAACGCAACGCGAACGCCATGTACTATAGAGTCATGAGTACTGAGTACCCATTTGCGAAAAAAAATTATCAAGCATTAGCATATAGCAGAGTGCAGACCCAGCTTTATTCATAGACTATTGAGAGTATATTATACTCATTACTCAAGCAACTCTACCTAATAGATCAAAGTTCGAGATTGCGGTGAAAGAAATAGAAATTAATATTGTTTTATGGGCGAACCCAGAAATAAATTTCGGGGGGGATATGAATGGTCGAACCCAGGAAAACTCCTGCTCCCAGAAGGGGGGGGGAGTAGGAGGGGTTGTTTCTCGCATTGGATATCTATAGCCTAATGTATTTGCCTTCTCTCAACAAGCATAATCATATATTTTTACCGTGTAGAAAAATTTATTCACCAATTATTGTAGAACAAGAAAATAATTGATTTGAACAAGAGTTATTGTTATCTTGTAGTTGTATATTGTATTGAACAATACTATTGTTGAGTTGAAGTTCTCTAAGCTGGGCTGAAAGATTTTCCCTGACATTCTGAATAGAAACTGAAGAATGCATGTGTATGATACTGAGTATTGCAATGTGATTGGATAATATATATGCAGTATATTTGATGATTATACATTATTTGATGATTCTACCTTAATTCCAAAAGTTTATTGATAATTATTGTGTTGGAAACAAAAGGTTTTGGACCTGATTGTCTGAGTCTTCATTACATAAGTATGAATAAATGAAATGAAATTGTTGAAATCACATAGATTAGCATAGAAAATCTTATCACAAGATGAAATCTACAAGACGCTGAGTTTATTTTGAGACATTTTATTCAATTATATGAACAGGGTTAACGAGAAAATATCTGTAAATGAATAGTAGGGCTGAATCATTAATAATTTCACTTCCTGAAGAGTAAAAAAGAAGCCCTTGAGTTAAGAAAACGTTGTTGTTGTTGTAACAGAAATCGTTGCGCTAATATTCAACATTCTATGGAACATTTCATAAGGGAAAATATTCTTGTTGCATTCATTCAAGCGAGGAATGGAATATTTGGGCTTGTGATGCTTAGTTTCAGATCTAATCCATTTCTTTCTCCAGATTTCCCCGCGAGGGGATTTTTTACAAAAAAGTACCCTAAAACTATATTTTTTAGAAGTTTTAAGCCTTATTAGTCAAACATTTGGCAACTGTAACGAAGTGCATTATATCTAGTGTAAGATGAGCCCTAATTTCGAGGGGGGGATATATCCCCTCAACCCCCCTGGGTTCGCCCCTGATTGTTTTTGGTACTTGAAGTTGAAACTTTTTCGATTATTGCAAACGGATCAATATCGTTAATTTACATGAGACTGTTCAATATCTGTCGATTCTCATGAGACTGATATAAATATGTTGAGATTTATCGCATCTTTATTATTTCAATTATTTTTTTCATTAGAAGTTGATGAATTAGCAGCCAGCAAAGCTGTAGGCCTACTTCAGATTTGAATAGTTAAGAATGATCGGGTCTGCTTTAATAAATCTGGAAATTCGATTCCTCTAGAATAGACTTTTATATTAGACTAATTCACTCAAACATAAGATACTGCTAAACTGGGATTCACAGGATGGGAAAGCAAGCTACCGTATCCCATTATCTCTATTGATATTTCTCACAATCTCCGATCATTCATATGAAGGTCCGTTGAAGGCGACGGTTTTGAATGATCTTTATTGAAAAATTTTCCTTCAGGCAGCGAAATGAAGCTTATATCAAAACAGGAACTATCCCGGAGATAATACTCTTCTGAAATAGAAACCTTAATCCTTTTTTCCACTAACACTACAAATAATTATGAGTTTTCAATAAGGAGGGTAATTTTTTGTTGCCTATTAGCACAGCCGACTTTATCAGCAGACTACTGGTCGAGATGACTATACTTCGACTATAAGTCTAGAAATGCGGGAGGTGTATCGTGTATGAATGCTGCTGATTATAATTCATCTGATGTAACATTCAAGACCTCAAATATAAAAATAGGTTCGATATAAGAGTCAATCGAATTCAGGAAAGAAATACAGTAACTTCAATTTGTATGGAACTCTAATGAAATTACGCAGTTTAAGATTTTATGATAAAAAAATTGGTACAATCGTACAATAGTTTCACTTTTGACGTTTTTAGCAGATACAAATAGTTTAAAACTGCTTTTTCTATTCTAATATTCTTAAATATTCATATATAACATTAAATTAGTATATGAGAGAACAATCCATAACGTAGAAGATGATGGATCGACGCAGGAGGATTTATCAGAATGTAAGAGAGTTGAGAGAATAATTCTATTTGCTAGCAAATTAATCAACTCATATTTTCCAGATTCTAGTTAAGTAAGCAAAGTGTCGATTGAGTTTCTCAAATGCCCGGTTTTTCCAAACACACTCAAATTTGAGGGAGCCTCAAGTTTACTACACTTTACTAAATTTCCTATACTTATCATAGAAAATGTCAGCTGTTCATCAAAATTTGAGGGTCCCTCAACTTTAAGTGTGCTTGGATAAACCGGGCATAAGTATCATATTCTCGTACAAAGATACATTTCAAACCATAAATCTTTTTGGTGTCAACCAGCAATGCAAAATAGGTAGATGGAAAAGTACTGACGACAACTCTGAAGAAGTTAAGTCAATCTTCAGTTTAACAATATAGGCCCAGTACCGCATTTCTCACTAGGCCCAGGCCTAGGGCGCAAAATTTTGGGGGCGCAAAATTTTAAGAAGCTCACACACAAGCGTGGATAAGATATGATCGGACATAAGCGATTGAAAATTTTTTGTGCAGCTAGCAGCAAATATTTATTTATCTTCGAAAGAAAATACTTTGACTAAACTTTAAGCTGTCGCCAACTGCAGCGGTGACCTTTTTTTCTGTGCTGAAACGAGTTAAGAACCATCCACGGAACTCCATTGCCCAGTGTAAACTAAATGCACATTCCGTAATTGCTATTGAGTCTGAACTTACTAAAAGCATTGACTTCGGAGAAATAACGAGAACTTTTTTAGAATCCAAGCAAAGTTAAGAAGAAAATTTCTATAAAATAAGAATTTTACAAACTACTTTTTGACCTCAAATATTTTTGCAGAAAAGTTGGTCTTTGTTAGACCGATCTTTCTAATGAAGCTCTGAAATATGAATGTTTATTAAGAATAAATTTACATTATAAAGCTCAACGTAATGCAACTATTTCTTATTTACACACTTTGTGAATGTTGTCCATCAGAAACGTAAGTTGTATTATTTTGAAGTTGAAATAAAAAGGTTTTTTCAAGTTATTCTACACACCATCCTAATAACTTTTGACGTTACAATATCATCAAGAATAATTAGTATGTTTTACTAAGTTGTTAGCCTATACAAGGAAAAATAATGTTGGTGTATGATGGGGGTGTCATCATAGTCCATGAGGAAGGGGAGTAGTTCAGGTGTAGGAGGGGGGCGCTTTTTGGTCTGTAGGCCTAGGGGCACTGAACTGCTAAATGAGGCACTGTATAGGCCTAAAGTAAGGCCTAAAAGTACACTAGAGGTACAATGTTCAACACTCTTATAATAGGTAATATATAATTGGTATAATAGGTATATATTGGCAATTACTCAAAGAAAAGCCTCAACATCCCTTACTCTCTTCAGGAAATTCCTAAAAGTATGGTGACATGAATTTCAATTTAATCCTTATTAAGCTTATTCAAGTAAAATGTGAATGGTCATTGCCAAAATTTGAAAAATACAGTTCAAAAAATGCTCATACTATAGACAACAATCCTTGTGCTTGATGTATAGGATCAGTTCTCAAGTTGTTAGAGGATGTAATATAACATCAGTTTCTTGTTGAATATTTCAATACCACATAATTATCAAATTTTCTAATTCAATATGATGTTCAATACTTTAAGAACATTCCCTGAATAATGAATGTTCTATTTTTGGAGTTTCAATTTTCAAAGAGCATAGATACAATGCAACCAATTCGAATAAATAATTGACTCTTTTAAACTCCTTTTAAGAGTGTATAATGAGAGATCATTCATTTGACACGTTTGTAAAGCTACGTTTTCCTTTATGCTAAACGGCCGACAGTCGGCTGCAGTCGAACATCTGTAGCCAATCATAGTTCTTGTCTTGTCCTAGAGGTGAAACAAAAAGAGCTGTGATTGGCTACAGCTACTCGACTGCGACCGACCGTCGGACCGTTTCGCATAAAAGAAAACGTACTCTTGGGATGGAGAGTGTGGGAGCCACTGGCCTGCGTGCCCTTCTCATATCACCAATGAAGTAGCCTATATTTGATTGAAAAATATTTATCTACAGTCTATTAACTCGAATCTATTATTTCGTTCTATGATGTATAATGGATTATCTAAAATCCATATACATGGACGAATAAGGTAGGACCTAAATGAAACTTGAAATTACAACCACACTCATATTTTCATGCATGTGTTCATGTGAATAAAACTGACAATAACTAATAATTGCCAATTCAGTGCACTACAACTACTAACCATTCAAAAATCTTAATTACAAATTTTTAAATCTAAAATCTTCAAATTTTTTTGAATTGAGAATAATTTTCATCGGTTGGAATGCAATTTGAATCATGAATTTATTACGAAATAAATTTAATTTGAAATACGCTAGCCTCAAATTATTCTGGCAGGAACGATGAACGTTAGAACAATGAAGGCTCTAACGTCAAAAATAGCCACATTATCATCACTCCCCAGTAATGTAAGAAGGCGTCCTTAGAGTAATGATAATGAGATATGAGATTCTCACGTTGCGCCCATTTAAAGATCTAGATGGATGAAATCTCTCTTGCTTTCTTCTGACATAATATATTTCACTGGAAAAATGTTCAACAATAGGCAAGTATTTCTGCTAGACCATAAATAAATAAATAAGAAGCGGACACAGGTTGTCACACCGTCACATATCTACTTTGTTAGAAATTTATCGTTATAAAGATCTTCAATGTTATTATAAAAGATGTGCGAGAGGTGGGGAAATTAATTTCGTAGAGGAGGAGAAGAGACGAATGAAAAGTGCATTGGGATGTACAGCGAGACTGCATATCGCATAATGCAGCTGTCTGAGATGCTCAGACGTTGGGTGTGTGGTAGCGTGATCAATTTCTGTCGGCCTTTCTTGTGTCCATCGCTCGACTTATCTCGGTCTACACAGGAATTATTTATGCACGTCGCCATCTAATATTAAATTATAAGAGGTCGCGTCGTTTGAGGATTACCCGGACAAGTCGCGATCCCGTCATGCTCTTTACACCACCACCCCTCTTACCCCACAACTCACAATATCCAGAACCTCGATTTTGCTCTCTCTGTGTGTAACCACCGCATCGTGTTTTTGCACGTCAAACAAAACCGACGTTTCCTCCATCGTCCTCTGAATCCACCTAAAATTAGCCTCTCTCAGCTCATCACACTGCTTGCTTACTGAAGGATATCGGTCACCGATTTTCTATTACCCGGTTATTTGCATCTGAATCAAAGTTCAACATACATATTATTTTCCTTGAATTTGATCTGTGATACGGTATGTAAAAAACTCTGTTACATTTTAAAAAGCGATTGATGTCAAGTAGACTATTAGTAAACCAGCTATGGGCTGCCCGACATAAACCAATCGACCGTTTTTGAAATTTATTGTAAGCAGTTTTTTGAGTCAATCATGACTGCAGAATACTGGAGTAGATCGTTGAATAATATACATCCAATAAGAATTATCCGGAAAATTTATATACTTTAGGCTACTGCAAGAACGAAGCTCTTATTGATTCAATAGATATGGTTAAGGAAAGTAAAAAAAAATATTTATTTGAATTCTATCAAGAATATTTTTTCTAAGGGTGATACCCACACCCACATGTGTTTGGTATGTGTGTGAGTAATGAAAGAGATGATGATGAAAGGAGACTGGCTTATAGGCAGTCAGGACCGACAGCTTTACGTTTTCTCCGAAAGACGTGGTAACCATACCTGTGATTACGCTGTGGTCAAAGAATTTTTTTATTGTTCGCCAGTCAAGAATCGAACTCAAAATCTCTGATTTATCAGACCGACGCGCTATCAATCACTCCAAAGTGCCACCCAGTGTGCACTGACTCAACAATTTCGCAAGATACTCTTGAAATAGCTCGCTATATTTAAGAGAAATTGTTTGAATATTGAGCAAAATCCACTATTCAATAAACTATTTCAGAGTCTTGAACACCATTTAATTCAAGAATAGAATATTCAGTCTGATATTTTTTTGTTTGTGAATGGCACAACAGCCCTATGAATGGCCTAGACCTACCGGCTGGTTGCCAGTTTCATATTCACCTAACTATAGAGTCCATCCAAGCAAAGAAGACCCCCCGGCAAGACGGGAAAACGACCCCAGCCCGGCCAATACCGGCCCAAAAGCCATGAATTCTCAAAAGAACCCACAGCCCCCGAACCAACACCGATCGAGCCGAAGCCACCCCCCACCCCGACAGAATGCCCTCCCAGCCCGGACAGAAAATACAGCAGGGGAATAATCATCAACCAGGATAGAGGTAACGTGTGGTTAGCACGTCGATCCTCTCTACCATAAGCCAGTCTTCACAACCAAGTGAAGATGCAGAACACCTCTGAATAACATACAGTTAATCAGTTAGAGTGTAATGCAACAATTACTATTCCACCAGAAACGGGAAACGACTGACTGTCTTTACTAACGACAGCCAATCTCCCAAAGGAGGCAGTCTGATTATACTGTACTGTTAATGAGATTCGTAACTAATAAAACTATCCAATAAATTTAAAGAAACGCATTGTCTGAGAGTTGGCTTCAAGAAAAATGTCCATGTAGGCAACACTTAATATAGAATGTACAAAATCTTGCGACACATTGTCGATTTTTCAAAAGTCACCTCCTGCGAAGAAAGCGACCAGTCTTTTGATTCAAGCAAAAAGGCCGAATGCCAAATTAGATCGCCTCAGATTAAATTGATCTAACAGGCTAGCTCTGTTTGTTTATTACCAGAGTTGTTTTCTGCTTTTTTCTTTGGTCACCTTCCAGCGATTATTTTGACGGCATTTCTTGTGTAATATTTATAGCACTGAAAGGACTGTTTCAGAGAGGAGAAAAATGCGAAACGGCTATTTCTAGTTGAAGAATCAATTTATAAAAAGTCAGGTTGATAAAATTTGAAGCTCGCTGATATTCCGACTCATGAAATAGGCGTGTCACTCCAATTCCTCTCTCAGTTCAGAACTAGAAGTGGGAGTTGATGCCTTCATCAAGATTTTTCAACATCTTCGCCAATGAATTGCTAATACTTGAATATATATAATTCCCGTATTGGTGTAGCATGTATGAAATATAAAATAGGATGAATTCTGATAACCAAGTTTCACCAATTCTGCTATTCCACTACATGTTTGATCATAAGTCGCATCTCTCTTGAAAAATGGAAACAGTAACAGATTTTATAATACTCTTCGTATTTTTTAACATACAACATTTTTACTCTATTTTCAGCTTCATCACTTTTCGACTTGGGATACATCTTGAATTTCTTATGAATTCCTCTTCAACTGAACATTAATTTCGAATTTCAAAATAATTTACTCCTTTTCGCTTTCAAACTACTTTGATCACCTCCACTTGGAGCCTTTGCAGCTCATTCAGAGAGTAGCCTATTTAAGTAAACTTATATTTTTTTTTCAAGTTTGTTAGAGCGGGAAGCATCCAAATCGTATTATATTTCAGGGAAAGTTTCCACTATCTACCAATACCATCATTGAAAATTGAAATCATCATGATGGAAGCAGGTGAAATCATTGAAATCAGCTTGGAGCAGGACGATCACAAGCTAAGAAGTAAAGGCTGCTCTTTCTCCAACTATACGTCGCTGATATTATGACAACATTTACGGTGTTATGTCTAAATATAGCGATCAAAGTAAACCGGGGGTGAAATAAAACTGCCCCATCTTTAGCAGGCTACCATTGCTCAGCTGCAACATAAAGAAAATGTGCCGCAAGACTTTAAAAGGTTGAAACTCTTGCATTTTGTGTTCCCTTCTTGAAATTGAGGGACCAAGGGACACGTTATTTCACTTCTCAGGGAAGGATGGAGAAGCCGCAGCACTCTCTCACTCACACACGCCGCGCCAGAAGCACGTTTGCCTGATAAACTACTTCCGATACGAAGCTGTCAGCTGCTGACAAAGAGCTTGTCACTTTCAGAAATAAGAGGGTGATGTTAGCAGAGGCTATCATCAAATATGGCGTGAAATATTTGAAACTATTAGAATAATTACAATTTTCTTGAATGAGAATAACAATAATTATATTAAGTTGTAAAAAATGTTGCAAATATTTGTACATTCGAACTTTTCAACTGCGAGAAAGCAAGGAATGCTTGAAGGCTTGTAGATCTATATGACATTCTGAGGAACTTGCACATTATTGCAGCAACGCAGAAGCATATTCGAGCGATTCTTTTCATTAGTACCCTAGGCTACATGGAGAATGTACAATAAAATTAATACATTTAATTTCAATTACTTTCTCACATCTTACTTTCAGACACAAAAGCGATACACTCAAGTCTATCCCTTCATAGAAAATTGAGAGCCAACTCATAAGAATGCAATCAGATTCTTGTCGAACTGTCAACTCCTTGGATGGTACCACCATAATTTTTGTGATTTCATAACAAATAAGAGTCACTTCACTTTGAAAGCTTCCGAAAATCTTCAGAGGCAGTTAGTGCCACATGCACCTGGCGGAATGTTTTGCCTTCTGTTAAGCTTGAAAAAGTGCCGACACAGAGAGACACTGACCGGCACTAATATGAAGCCAAACATTATCACATCTTCAGAGAAAGATAAGGAGCTGTCATCTCTCCTCTCATCAACTATCAATTATGTGAAAAAGTTATAAAAAAATTCTCACATTATCACCGTTTACCACAAGAGCGGATAACCTTAAAGAGCGTTGCAGAAACTGTGACCAGACCACTTGGGACAAATTTATGTTTTGTGTTTCACTCTACCCCGAAACCCTGAATCTTCACAGTCATACAAGATTTTTTATAAAGAAATGGTACACGATTTTTTATAAAGAAATGGAAATCATAAACTGGCTATGAAACATCACATTCTTTGCTTATCAGAATGCATCCATAGCGACTTTTCGACAATGAAGTATTTTGTTGAAAAAATCTCTCATTTTGATTATGATATCACAAACTGTTTATCTGTTGCTTACAATAAATTGAGACGATTGGAAAATGACTGTTATAATTATTGTTCAGCTCAGTCATAATAATTCGAAGTCTAAAGCCTTTTCTTCGAGAGTGAATCAGTATAGCAGGAGTCTCTCTTTTATGTCTCATTACGATGCCTACTCTCACAGACAGCTCGCCGACTGTCCTGATATAGAGCTGAGAATAAATAACATTCATTCACCAAGCGCCGGTTACACCTGCATCTTCTTACTTGGTAAGGAGAAGCAGGGCCAGATCTACTAATTTTTCCAGGAGGAGCAAGCTATACTTTTTGCGCCCCCCGGGGCAAGCTTTACTTTTTGCGAAATCATACAGAATAGAAATAGGTACCATTGTATATATCTGTAAAATGAATAGTATGGATTTGAAATTATTAGGGCGCCGGGAGGTTGGAGCATAAGAGAAAAAAGGACGAAAATTAGAAAAGCTAAAGTTCTTGAAGGTAATTAAAGATTATCATATAATCTACAAAATTTGAAATTGAGTTATAATTATTATTTGCTCCAATATGTACCGTGATTTGTCAATATTTTATATTTAATAATTTTTCATTATTCACAAAATATTTTTATTTAAAAAAAAGGCGACTTCAGCCCATGATTTGACGCCTCCTTACTCGACGCCCGGGGCACGTGAACCCTACCCCTCACTAGATCCGGCCCTTAGGAGAAGGAGTTCATACCAAAAGAAGTGAATCATATTTGACATATTCGGCCTTTAGGTACTCTCTTCAACAGAATAGCTGAGTTTGTTCTTCGAGCTTTAGGCTACTATAGAAGAGTTAATAATTGGAGCTGTATTATAAAATATAGAGTGCTTCTCGGTGGAAAACACCGACAAACTCCATGAAGTGTTTCCTTGCATATAAAAATAAAGAAAAAGTATTACAGTAGTAAACATGAATTCTAAGGGCCGAATTCACCAAAAACGAGAACTTAGTTTATCATTAGTTTTAGAGTCAGCTGGCTCTAACCAAGCAAAAAATTTTCAAAAGTGGAATTCACCACAGCCGGTAACGAACAGTTATCTCATAACTGAAGATTCAAAATAACTGCCCGATTTTGGTGGGTTAGTGACCGTAACGAGAGTTTTTAATGTAAAGCGGGATTGCATATATAGCGCCTAGCATAAAAAATACGTTAAATCCGACAGGCTGTAAAATATTATAATGTTATTACATGATTATTATATAATTTGAGGTGAAATTATTCGTTCAATCACAAAACGTGAATAATATTTAACATTTTTTATTCAAATTTTGAAGAAAATTTATGAATTTCAGATAATTTCATAATTTTATAGTTATCATAATTTTTCTAAAAATAATCTTGTCAGATATTCATGTTGATTACAGTTTTGTAGATTTGTAAAGTGTTACTTTTTGATAATTCGTCTTTATGGAATAAAGTTGTAACACAACTGAGAATTTTCAGAAAAATTGAAGTATTCCAACCGTTGAACATTATTTTCACTTTATGGAATAAAGTTGTAACACAACTGAGAATTTTCAGAAAAATTGAAGTATTCCAACCGCTGAACATTATTTTCAGAACATAAATACGGGATCTAAATTTTTATCATGATCTATGAGTTTTGAAGCTCATAGGAACAAATGAGGTACACAATTGATGGCATTGACAAATATTATAGTCTGATGGACATTACAATTGTATTTTCATACATCCCTCATTTGATAAACATTCCTCTTCTACAAAAGTTGCAGAATAAAAGAGATGTGACATATTGTAGTATTTCCTATAATGCCACTGTTCCTTTACAAAAATTCAATTCAGAAATTTGATCGCTTTATAATGATATTATTCTGTTATTGATTGATTTCACGTCTATCAGATTACATTCTACGACAGTAGAATTGCAATTTCAATTCCGGTGCAATTTTCCTTTCAGAAATTGTACCTCAAGATTACAATTATTCAACATTCTATTGTAATAAAATAAGAATAGTCTTTATTAGGCGGAGTTAGGACTAGGAAGTCCATTCTACCACTCAACCTTCTATTGTCATGGTTCAAGCAATCCTATGTAATTTTTAACTCCAAAGTAGAAGAAACGTGAGTAAAAAATTAATAAATACAGTAATTAGTCCGTTATTTTACATCAGAAGATTCATTTGTAAAACAGTGTAATACAGATACTAGGTATAAAATAGATTTCATACATTCATCTTGTTCATAATAAATGTCATCTACAGTGAATATGTAAAATTATAAATTTATCTTTTGTCCATTGGGATTGTAATGTACCAAGAAAGTGATCAGATTTTCTATAAGAGTTCAATTGCGTAGAAGAAACGAAAAGCTCTATCATTCATTATTGATTATTTGGTCACCTATAATATGTGTAGAACGTTACCTCAAGAAATGCATCTATGTGTATGAAATAATTAATTACTATTCTACAAATAACGCTAATTAATTGAAAATCCATCTAATTATTTATTCATAAATGCAAAAGAAATAACAATAATCATGATTAGGAAGAGCTAAAATAAACAAAACAAAACGCTCAAATAAAGGTGTTTCCGAATACAGTATTCATAGTCAAATGTATCAATATACGTTTTCCACTTCATTTCAACATAGAAAATAGTTTAGAATAGTCTCAAATACAATGAACACAGTTTCTTCTCAAATCTTCATTTCAAATAGGCTTCCATTTCTGAATAAAATGTCAAATAAAAACAAAATTATTCAAATCTCTTCCAACGGAAGACTCACTTCAACATCAACAAACATATCATTTTTTGGTTAAAATAAATAAAATTCAGAGAAACACATGTTCACTGCCATTTCAATACGCTCGAGATCTGAGATATCCGGAGTAGGGATGCAAACTTTTCTCAAAATATCGATATTTATATCGATATTAATATCGAACAGGAAAATATCGATATTCGATATTATCGGCAAAATTGTCCGATATTATTGATATAATATCGATATTTTCAAAATACGTTAAAAAACCTAGTTTTGACTCTAAACACTGTCTTAAAATTATCATTAATTTATTGTTCTGTTGCTGGTTTAGCTATCACCAAAAACTTGGGCGGTTCCCTTGCTTATGTAACTTACTAGAAGGTGATTGTCCGATATTATTGATATAATATCGATATTTTCAAAATACGTTAAAAAACCCAGTTTTTACTCTAAACACTTAAAATTATCATTTATTTATTGTTCTGTTGCTGGTTTAGCTATCTCCAAAAACTTGGGCGGTTTCCTTGCTTATTTAACTTACTAGAAGCTGATGTAAGATGTAACGTAATAGTGAACCATCTATTGTCTCTTTGATTACAAAAACATAATAGAGGCATAGCTGAATGATAACTTTAATTGGCAACATCATCTGTTGAAGCACAAGATACAAACCTGCCCAACCTTCTGGCATCAGCTAGTAATATCTCAGTCTATTTAAAAAATTTTGTCACTCTCATAAATATAATTGTAAATTGAAAAATATAATTTACTGGTTGCAGTAGCTTATATTCAGTCTATAGAAATTTCATTTGATTTATTTATTGACATCCATCTGAATTGAAGATAACTTATAATGATAATAATTACTAACCATGAAATAATAAAAAAATATGCAAAGAGAACAATAATGAAAATAATCTACAATATAATATCATCAATAATTTTAAATATTTCTATGAAAAAGCAATTCTATACTGAAAATTTCATTAAAAAAAAACAATGGAAATAGGTAAAAACATTTTGTGTGTGAGAGTACTCAACAAGTTAGCTCTTCAATATATTTTATCAATGATGAAAATTTGAATTTGTTGAAGCATCTGAAGAATAGTTTTATGCTGAACTCAGTTAGGGAAATAAAGACATATGTACTACAAAATTGAACCATTTTTGTTTCCCAAGAAGAGAGATAAAATACTGTGGTGAAGCAGATCTCTAGAATTGAGTAGATTATTTGTCCTTCTTACATAGACTACCTATTTAATACTATTTTTTGATATTTTAGATACTAACTTATTTTACTGTTAGTTAATACTATTTTAGATAAATCTTTCTTTTAAAATGCTCCCATAACTTGCTCTTCTTCATTTTTATTAGTTTTTTAAAACAAAATCACGAACAATCATAAACAAATTTCAACCACAAAAAACACGATCTGCCAATAAAGTTCCAAAATGGACGTTTGTTTTTGTAGTATCCTTGTATCGATAATATCGGAGAAAAATATCGATATGCCAATAATATCGTCGGTCCAAATATCGATAAAAATATCGATATTTGAGGCCCGATATTATCGATAATTATCGATATTCGATATATCGTTGCATCCCTGATCCGGAGATTTCATAAATTCGCATTTTTTGACGTGGTGAATTCCATTTCATTCCTAATCCACAGATGATCGTTGAATTTCGTAACCGGCTGATAACTGAAGATACTGTAACGCTAGTTCTATATGATTTTGGTGAATTTGGCCCTAAGATATTTTGTTACCGAGATAATGATGACAAAAGATTGCACATTATTATTTTTTGGCAGCCTCAGAAAATTATCACTTTTGTGAGATTACTTGGGTGATGATCAACTATTCCCTGTGTGATCGATAAAACTCAGCAATCCAATGAAACCATATCCAGTTCATTGAAGTTTGTGACTTTGATCATGATTATTATTATATCGAGATATCATTATTTTCGAGACAGCAATATTTTCGTAAATGCTTTTATGTCTGATTTGTACCCTTAAAATATTTTTTTTGTGATTTTTGTTTTAGATGAAGAAAATACTTAATTAGAAATAATGGTACACTCGACAGTGAGGTGAGATCCCTTTTCAATTTCTATGAAGTTGAAGAATTGATCGAGTTTCTCGTAATAGTCTCAATAATATCAATAGTCATCAAAGTACCAAACTCCAGTGATAGAGCTGTGATGGCTGATGACCAACTGTCAATTCGTGACGTATATTAGAAAAACTTACTATAAGGGTTTTTACAATATTATAGGGATTACCATAGGGTTTTTTACATATACGGTAACTTACAAAAAAAAACTCACTCTAAACTGGATAATTTCAAGTCAAATATTCAATTCATTTTTTGATACAACCATGACATCATTGACATCCTAAATATCATAGACTAGAATGGAATAGCCTACTAGCTATACTGAAAAAAATTACATTTTATAAACAGTGTGTGGGTAGAGTAGCCTAGAGTAAGCTAGTTTTCGTATTGAACAACCATCATAACATGTTTGCCAAATGATTATAATGACTCACTTCTATTTTTCAATCGAGGCATTCTCAATTATCGCTCAGATCTAGTTGTTTTAAATTGGTAGTTTTTTACAACAAAAATTCTCATCGTTCCGTAAAATTTTCAAAAGTTTGAGTAGTAGCCATTATTGGCGGGAGATCTTTAGAAATCTTGGAGAACAAATTTAGCCTGTCTAAAACGAAATTAGATGAGAAAAAAAGCTTGAATGGAATTCTCAATTTATATTTTCCATTTCTTTCTGAAACATTAAACAAAAAATCATCACATTTTCACAAACCAATACCATCAGAAAATGCTTTATTCAAGTGGTGGTACCACTGGCTTTAGAGACATCACCTCAATCTGGCAGGCATTGGTGATTACAGAATCTTATTATTTTCATTATGTCAAAGGAATATTATCATTCATTGTCATAAAATTTAAACTCTGGTTTCAAATAGTTTTCAACTTATATTATTCTAACCAATTCTACTCCATCAGTCATCCCAATGAGTGAATTAGTGTGGGGAATAAAAAATGGTGATCTTGAAATTGTTAGAGACTTTGTCGAATCTAAGGTTAGTTTTACGCCCCTTCATGCTTGGCGGTGGATAATTCTTTTTAATATTGTTTAAATCTATACTCTTACTAAGCTTAATCATTTTAAAGAAATATATTTTATTATTATGTCACTTCATGTGATTCTGCTGTTCATAGTCAACCTGTTGATTCAAAATACAGTCTTTGAAAATGCGCTCAGTATGTTGCAGTAACTTTCCTACCATACCGTTTTCATTCATGTTTTCATCATTTTCGATAAATGTTTGATGAATGACTGCAATCAGAAATATATATAGAGAGTAAAACCTGGCAAGCTTAATAAAATGTTACCTTTGTCGATGTTCAACCGATTTATGTTGGTCTGCATAAGTGCATTGATTAGACAAGACAAAATATTTATTTTTGGAGCAAGTCTGTTTTGTTCTATATTTATATATATTTCCATCAAATGTCTGGTAGGTTATCATATCTGAGGATCACTCTTCTATGCATAATTACAGCTAGACAGGGCTTAATCTATATTTTGAACTCACATTAATTATATTCTGACTAGTATTAATATAGCCTACAGTACGTAATTCATACACTTGAATCCTGAAAAACTTGCATGATATGGTTTGAACTATTTATAATCCAATTTTTCTATTTCACATCCTCTAATCCTTTAACATGTGAGCAACCTGTGTTCAACAGATGAGTGAAGTCGTTTCGCCATGATGGCAGCTGTTCTGTTAACTGTCACACTCCATCTTGGTTAAAGGTCTTCTTTGTGCGATTAAACTATAATTTATAAATATGCTCCATCCCAAAAGTAATGAGCCTCTATTTATGAAAATAGTTCTACTTATCAGATCCCATTAGCGCTTTATTAAATTATGGCATCGAAAATAAGTGGAAAGGAGTGAAGTCTGGTCTGTATGGAGGCTGGGCATGCACAGACAGGTTGTTACGGGCCAAAAAGCCGGTCACAAGGAACGTGGTGTAACTGGGCGCATTGTGGCGAAATCCTCAGTTACCGTTGATCGTGATCCTTAGAATTGATTAAATTTACTGTCGATTTTGAATTTTTAGGGCATTTACTAGCTAGTAAACAGCCAATAGACATCATAGTTCAAAATATTTCGCACATTCTCGATGATTTGGGTGTTTGAGTGCGCCCAGACCTCTTTTTGTCGACCAACTGTTCCAGATCCCACACTAAGATGCCTTTTACCAGTTTCTTCGCTTAGGAGTGGGATGAACACTTGTTCAGAACATGATTATCATATAACATTTCTCCTGGTATTTGCCCCCTCCCCAACAGTTTGATAAAATGTCGCCCCTTCTTGTTCTTGAAGTCTTTCTAAAGTAATTATAGTGTTTCTGGTGTGTTCTTGTCCTGGCGAGAGCAGGAGGCAATTGCGAAGCATTGTTTGAAAAAATGAATGCAAAACAGAGGATCGCGGAAGGTCCTCTCATATTAATCTAGGAGCTCAAACAGGAAAGATGACTAGAGCGCTACAAATATAGACTTTACCACCTATCCCGAAGACCGGAATGTGCCTAAATGTACACATGTGTGTAGTGATGTAGTTCGGGAATATTCCCAGTTGGAGGGAACTTATGATTTGGGAATATTTCCCTGGTCAAGAAATTTTGGGAATTTAAGGGAATTCATAAAATTGCTTTAAAATGTGAAATTGATCAATCTGAGTCACTTTTCACGTTATTAATTACCTCAATATGATTGAAATTTATCAATCTCAGTAACTTTCCACAATATAAGCTATAAATCATCCTTGTAATTTTGCTTACTTTGTTGCACTGATATAACTTTCTTGTCATTTTTTGATTAATAGTACATAGTGCTCTTGTCTTTTTCCTTTTCAAATCCAGCTATACAGGTTGTTTCAGGAGGAATGTGCAGTGCAATACTTCTCAGGCTGATTCCTTACACCAAGTAGACAAAAAAGTTTCATAGGACAAACCCCCAAAAACTCTTTGTTACCGAGATAACAATGGCGGAAAATTGAGATTTTTCAAAAAATATCAATTTTTCAGAGGCTTTACTCAGGTTCTAAAATTAACAATTCCTATGTAAAATTAGCTGAGAAATTCAATGAACCCAGTTTGAAGTTTATAACTTCAACGATTATTGAAATAATGGGAAAAATATTACAAAAACCGCTATTTTTCAACAATCAAGGGTTATAACTGGATAAGGAATCATAAATTTGTATTTTTTTAAATAAAGGTTGAAGAGAGTCGGATACTGAAAAAAGTTGAACGGTGGCGATTGTGTAAATCTTACCTAAATCTCAGAAATAATGTGATCAAAAATCACAAAATAGACAAAACATAGAACACGTGGAAAATTTGTGTTTATAGTATTGTTTCCTTACGGAAATGACATTATGGGAAATTCAATATTCAATAAATCTTGGGATTAGGTTTCAACAATCAGGAGGAAGTTAGCTTCTTGAATGGCTATTTTCCCCTGTATTATCTAATGCAAAATTAAAAACTTCTGTGGCCATAAATATTGTATTATTACTTTGTATTAACGGTATTACAGAGACTCTTTATTACAAGTCAAGTAAGCCTTGATAATTCTTGAAAATTTCTGGTTTTCTATTCTATTATTTGTTTAGGGGGATAATTATTTTTGTGCAAAGAAATAGAATAAACTTACTTCTCAGTTCTCATGCAATGGAAGTCGAAGTACACCAAACAATTTTTTGACTTGTGTTTATAGTTTACCTGACTTACAGGTACAGGCATTTATTAGTGAAGAAAAAACAAATTCATATTGTAAGACTAGATGACAGTAGTAAAGTATTAGATTGATAGTAAGATAATTGGTATTAGATTGACTATTAAGTGGTTAACAATTAAATTATTAAAACACTTTAATTGAGTGCTCATTCCTCCTTACACGTCCCATGAAAATAATCAGTACATATGAACTTTAATTGCTGTTTTATTTCAACTTATTACAGTTTTTAAGTTATTCATTCTCATATATTTTACTTAAATATATTGTATAACAGGTGTTTAAGACTGTGTAGCAAAAAACGTCTTTTCTTAGTCATCTTAGATGGAAAAAATCATAAATTCCCGGGAATTTATGATTTTTGGGAACATTTCCCTTAAATTCCCTGGGAATATTTCCCCGATCTTAAATTCCCGGGAATTTTACATCACTACATGTGTGCAAAACAAGTAGCCTACCTTGTACTGAAGTACTGTATTGATCTGTAGTACTTAGTACTTTATTTAATTATCTCTTAGCCTATTATTTTCAATCTGATAACTCTTTAAGGTGATAATGATGAATATCTGTGTGCAGGTTTTGAATTGATCATATACAAGCATAATAACTCGAAATATCATATCTTATGACATTTATAGTTTATAAACTTGCCGGCCAAGTTGGTGCAGTGGGCTGGGGCGTCACAACCTTCAGTCCGCTAGCTCTGCCTGGTCTAGGTTCGAGTACTAGTAGGCATGGGTGTTTTTCACCTCATCAATCACCTTCGCACTCAATATCTATTGCCCACGCACAAGCTAAAATGCTTATGTGGGCATCATACGCAATAAAAAAATGTTTATCAACATCAGTCCTGTTTCTGTTACCAGAGCATAGTGTAGGAATGTTTCCTCAACATGAAATTCACTGCTTTTTCAATATTGAATCCTTTTCACACTATTAGAAGTACTTTGTAGGTATGTATTTAATTTATTATAAGTATCATATAAATCTCTAGTCTCTACATTCAAACTTAGAGTGTACTTGTTTCTCTGATTCCACTTCTGCTTTTCATTCGCTTTATGACTAAAGCTTTTCGTTTCCAGGAAATTGATCTAAACAAAGAAATTGATGGCCGTCCACCTCTCCATTATGCTGCAGACTACGGCCAAGACCATGTCATAAAATATCTTGTTCAAAAAGGTGCTGATGTAAATGTGAGTACAACTGAATTATTATCAATTTCATTCCCTGCGACCACATGATAGATTTACAATCGACACCGTTCATTCTCAAACGAAAATAGAATGATCGTATAGGGAAATAAAAAGTAAGACAGTGATGTTGACATCACCACACGTATACCAATTTGCTTTTGAAAACTTCACCTAATTCAGAGAATCTAGTATTCATGGCATAACCTGCCATATCCTCAGCTTCAGCCTACTGTTAAGTTCAGACAACATTGCTGTCTTCTTATTTCTCTTGCCTAAGCAAATTAAACTTTTGCCTCCAAAAAATGAGCTAAGGAACTTTTTTAGAAACTAACGGATTTTAACAAACTATGGGTCATTTTATACAAATCTCTTGGAAATTTTATTAGCTGAAGAAAATATAAGAATTATTTTCTTTCTTTCCGACGCTCCGCTTTTGCAAAAAATAGAAAGAGAACAGAAATTTAGTAGTTTTGGTTCTTTCCACTCTGTATTATGAACTCCTCGGAATCCGTCGCAAAATCATATTGAACTTTTGAGTTCCCCAGTCGATTAAGACGATTTCCAGCCTCCACTTTTTTTGGAGGCACAGTCTTTTTTCTGTCCAATTTTCCTGGGCTAGATGGAGGAATTATACCACAACGTATTTTCAATTATCGTATATATGGAGGAATACCACATAATATATCATCGTATATTCAATCAACGTTTGTCATTTCATGAACTTGAATTAGTTTCAATTTTTTCCTTCAAAAAATTGACATGATTATCTTTCCCTTTCCTATTATGATTGTTCACTCATATGGAGATTATTTATTCAGCGTACGGCTTTCAGTAGTGGGGGGACTCAAGGGTTGTTCCACTTCGCCATAACTTATAACCTAATTTTCACTAGAAACATGAAAAAACCATGTAGCCTAAGTTAGGCTATAGTTCTTTCAAACAGTTATTTAAAAATTCAAAACATTATATTATTAACTAATAAAACGAAAGATTTCACAAAATAACTTTCCATATCCAAACATATTAAATTTTGACTTGCGAATTGAATTTAGAGCACGAAAATGGAGATGACATGTATACTGAAATTAGAAAATTATGATTGATATGTAATTATTTTATTATAAAAAATATGATATTTTATAACAATAATAGTGAAAATATTCAGTGAAACTAACAATTGTCTAAGTTGAATGAAGTCAGTTCATATCAGAAACAATGGAAGTTTAAGTAAGTTGACTTTCTCCTTGAATAAATGATGAAAAATACAGTTAATACGTTGCAGCCTCCCAGACAGTTGGGCTGACATACCATTCGTCTTAAATGAGTGAACGTAAAAAAGTCCAAAACTGTCTTAAACTACAGCTTTTAACTTACTGTTGAGGTCTGAATTGAAACCGACTAGAACTGGTGAATTTTAAAAATTTCCTAGCCTTACAGAAAATGTAGAATTTAGCTGATTTTTGTATTTAGCATGTAAAAAGGTCTTACACTTTTTTCTGGTGTGAAAACCAAGATAGAGAAATCATGCTGGAATCCTTATAAATGAATATTTCTTCATATTATATATAGACCTTTATTATTTTATTTAGTATAAGTTTATATGCAGGATGTTAGTTCTCTTTGCAGCTCTCATTTGTCATATTAATCGCAATTATTTTGCTCTTCTTTTCAGATTAAAGATAAGCATGGAATTAGTGTTCTTTTGGCAGCGATATGGGAGGGACATACGAACTGTGTTAAAACGTTGTTAGATAAGGTAAGATGTCCATTTCATTTAGTCTTCTTCAATCTATTAATTATTTCTCCCTCATTCGCGACCACTCATAAGTTGGTCCGAGCAGCTCTTGAGCACAAGTATTAATGCCTATTTGCTTGAAAAGAGAATGGGGTTTCTTAAGGTGGTTGCTTTATGATTGAGTTGAACAATAGCAGTAAAGTCTAAAACCAGATCAAGAGAATTGATTTTAAATCTATTATCATTATACTAACATAGAAAAAAGATAGAACTGGGTAACTTGGTCTATGTTGCTATCATTTATCACTATTGTGCAGCAGCCATTTGTCAATCCCTCTTTCGAATATTATGGGTAACCATAGTTTGGCCTGTTGTATAGTAATTGTACTGTGAGGATAGTTGCTTAGTAATCGTGAAGTTGAGTCCCGAACACGTTGAACTACTTTTGGATGGGTGACCTGTATTTGGCCAGACCAAGTTACACATTAACGAGGTGGAACCTACCGATAAGGGTCTTCCCACCATTAAAAGCTATACTTTGTTTTTCAATGAAGGGCCTAGGCCTACCAGCTGGTTGCCAGTTTCATATTCACCAAACTATACAGTCCGTCCAAACAAAGAAGACATCCCGGCAAGACGGGAAAACGACTTCAGCCCGGCCAATACCGGACTAAAGCTATACGTACGATTTTGTTTCTCCAATAATCAGTAATTACTATATACTAGATTATACATTGACAAGTCAGATTATTGACATACTCTGACTTGATAAATTTAATTATACTAGAATCTAATATGAAATAGGAGTACCTCAGCTTCATTCTTTCAAGTATAATTATTCCCCATGAATTGAGGAATATGACACATTAAAATTGTGTAAGGTCTAGTTATTTCCAAAATATCTGAATACAATTTTGTTCGGATTTGTGTAAGCACTCATGCCTTTTCATATCATGGCTCCATACTTTCTAGATAAAAAATAACTTTTACGAAATCAAATTACTGTGAATATAATCAAGAACTATCAATATGTTTTCCATCATGCGAGGGGGTTTCTACCACCTTCTACTACACCTACTACCTTCGGGTTTCCCCACCAAAAAAAGTATTCTGATAATAATGACGCATTAGTTGCCTTTCACAAAATACTGATTCTTGACGTCATTCTGAAAGACCCTAAACTTATTCAATTGTTGGATATTATGGTAGCCTATAAATGAACATGGTTACTTTCTCGATTTTCAATGATATTGAGCAGGTTTGGATTTCTGTGTATTTACTCAACAGTAAGTTACTGATTGGTGAATTGATCGTTGTTGGTTTTTTCAACAGGGAGCATCCAAAGATGGAGTAGCGCCTGATGGAACTAGCTATTTAGATGCCGCTGACAAGGAAGAAATCAAGAAACTGCTTCAATAAACCCGAATGAAACGCGAGCAGAAATATTGTGATTTGGTTAGTGCTAAGTTGGCTTTTGTGTGCATGTATGAGTGATGTTATAAATAAGATTCTGTCATATACGCATTTATTCCATACAGTTGACCATTTTCGTAGTTACTCAAATAAAGTTTATTTGTAATATTCACAATGCATAGGAAATTTTCTACTTAACTTATGATGCATAAAAAGATTTCACATGAACACATTTAATATTATGATGGATGGATTCTCCTGCAATAACGATTTAAATATTGTTCCTACTATTGAAACCAGAAAAGTGATTTAGAAGTATTCTCAAAGATATAATTTTCAAATGAAAAATCTAGTATTTGGATCAAGTATATTAGTATTTAAGAAAAATACATGGTGAATTGAGCACGATTATGTTTAAACTTTCGATTAAAGTGGAGATATCTATGCAGATCTCATGTCTTTATAAAACCTGAATGGATGCCGTACTTCATAAATTATTAATTGTATCGTTCAGCTCATTTGTAGCTGAATGGCCATCTTTCTTACTCACTATATAGTGTCTCAACTATCGTTGTATTGTATTTAAAACATAACAATTTCCAAGATTATTGTTGATAGACTTGAAATCTTTGATATTTACTTTTGATTATTTTTATAATCTATCTGCTAATATTCCTAGATATTCAGTGAGCTTCACACGTTACTTATAATGGGCTTGTCTATCATAATGTTTAATAACGAAATTCAATTTTTCTTGCTTGAAAGAGCTCTTGGCTTTCTTTGGTTATCCAATTTCTAAAAGTTTCTAATTTCTATGGTAATCAATGTTGGTGATGAAATCACAATCTAGAAAGACTTCACAACCTCCTAAAAACTAAAATAATCTCCTCCTTGAGTAGCCTATTCGACTTTGAATACTATTCAAATATTTAGAACTATTTTAATTTAGAATTGAAACTATAAACGTTTTTAGAACTAAAGCTGCTGAAATCTATTCAATTCAATATTTTGATTCAAAGCAAAAAATTAAATGGGTTTTAGGCAGTCACATCTTTCTATCACACCAAGATTCGTATGTACTTTGATATGAAGGTACTCAAATATTTTAAAATTCCCTTGAAAAATATATTTTATATCCATCTCGTTTAGAAAATGCTTTGTTAGACAAAGCTATAGTGATGAAAGTTTTATACAAAAGTAAAATATTGATAATTAATTTGTTAAAAAAGTGGTATTATTTTTCATTCAAAGTATTTAAATATTTGACGTATTTTGCTATCGACTAGAATTTGATATTTTGATAATATTACTATCATCAGGACTAATAAATATTTTTTGTAGTTTGATTAGGCCATTATCATATTACGGAAATATCATTTGAAGATATTCCGCTAGTAAGATGAGGTATGTATTTTGATGTATTTGTAATTTCTTGTAGGCTACTAATCTTTAATTTGCTTTGAAAATTTTCATGTCTACATAAAATTCAAATTCTATTTTTGTCATCATCGAATTTCTATGGTTATAGCTCACCAAATTATTTTAGTCAATTAAAACAATCTCAAATTGAAAGTTTGAAGTTTCTCATTTCTTTTCAGAAGACATGTAAAAGAGATTGTTCTAATTTATAAATTTCTATCAACGATATTAATTTTCAAATCGTTTTTCATAAATTAAAATTGTTCTCGATCTTCAATTTGATGTTAATAGAAATCTCATCATGCAAATCTCATCGTTCAATATTATCAATTTATAAGTTATTACTATTTATTAAATATTTATTAGCTTATTTGTTCACGAGTTAATAATGAATTGCACTACTATTTTGTTTTTAATTTTCTAACAGATTTAAAAATATAAATAACTTGAATTAAAAAAAGATGTTCCATGTTATGTTCACGGATTAATTAAAAGTTTCAATATTACTTGAATTGGTTATTTTATTAGCGATTAATTGAATTATTCTACATTATACCTGTTGAATTTACTGTTGCTGAATTCTAGTTTCCAATTACTTATTGTTCGAATATTCACAGTAATGTTTAGAATTTACTGGAATTGTACATAGTACCCCTCAACATCAGTCTGAATTTAGGTATTTTGAAGCGAGACATGAATAAAGCGTATTATTACTACCATATGAACCTAAAAAAATAAAAAGAATAGCACTAAGCTCAAACGAACCTCAAAGAATAGAGACGATTCTTTGAATACACACCTAGAAACTATTGTTTGAACTCCTCTATCATCACTTTCATCTTCTTTGAATATTTTAAATTCTAAACTGATAAAAGGTCTTATTTTATCATCATGGAAAAGGAACTAACTTCAATATTTGTTGTCATTTTAAAAGCAAAAGTAAGTCATTATTGTTGGTTTAAATGAGTACTTTGATGAACTTGCAATGCATTCTTATAATTTCAAGCCAATTCACTTTCGGCTTTCTAATTTAGAGTCAATCAAATTTCGAGTGTAAATTAATCGAACAAAACTTGTTGCTGCTGAATTGATCTTAGAATTCATCAATGACCCTAATTACAGGAAAGGGAAACAGTTTCACACTATAAAATCGGAAAAATAAGTGCTTTAATATTGTTCCATCATGTCAACAAAATTTATTTGATAATTATTAACATTCTCATGAATATTTATAAAATTCAAATAATCAACAAAAGAGGTAAAAATAGATTGGAAGTACGTATATTGTTATATTCTCTACATTTATTATTCGTAATAACTTGGATTATTATCCTGTTATCCAGCTCTTGTACATAATAACTTATCACATACATATCTAAAGATATGTCTTTTTGAAAATTTTGTTCAATTAGATACTTTAAAAATTATTCCTACATTGATTCTCTTCCTTGATTGCACTTGAAGATCGTCTTGCGGCCTAGTTGACCTTGTCTTTCTGAATTTCTCTCGTCATGTACAGTCCAATAGATTGTACAAGTCCATCATTCAGTATTTGCCATTCACAATGATTTCTACCTGATGGAGAGTTGTGACAGTAACAGGCGAGAAATGTGCGTCACAAACCTAAACATAGAAAACCAGGCGCTTCTCAAGGTTTGTGACCTAAACATTAACAGTCGCCAGAGTAGGAGGAAGAACAGAAACTGGCTGGTTCGATGGATCCAGTATACTCTGAAAAACCAAACATTTAAATTTATTCAATAAATATTTTACAATTTTTTATTAGTTGATCTATTTTGAAACATACAACAATAATAATTGATAGTGGTTTTTAAATTTTCACATTCGGTTGCAACTTTGGCTTAAGTGATGAAGTGGATGATGGAATAGGAATCACTCAAAAGTTATATTTCAAGCAAAATATTGATCAAAACTCGAAATATTTTCCTCTTGCTCCATCACTTTTTAATAGCAATTGTTTTATTGTTTCAACGTATGGATGGGGGCTTCAGTGGCTTCAGCATAACCACTAGTCCACATTGATATATTTTTTAAGATGATTCCCACATGAGATCTAGACTCGTGTTGTGTGGGTTGGAATGGGTGATGATGTGTTAGGCAGACATTTTAACGTCTCATGCGATAGATGGAAGTAGACAGAGATGAAATTCTGTGCAGTAATCTGGAATCAAATCAGGAGCCTTTGGCTTTCCTGACAGGCGATAAACCAATACCGACTACAGGCCACTTCAATCCAATAACCCACTTTTTACCTGTTGTTCAATAAATCATAGAAAAGTAAAAAATTTCCAGGTGCAGAAACAACTCAGCCTCCACCCCCAACTAAACGGGCGTAATATTTCCATTTCGTAGTCTAAAATAGCGTTTTAGGGCTCTAGTTTTTATATGTAATAGGCTACACATTAATCATTTATACGGTTGTTATTAATTTGTGTAGTAGCTGTATTGAAAAATGTAGAAATCTAAAGAATTGAGACATAATTGAAAGCATCGCTACTTACTTTCTAAGCCGACTCCTAGCAGCTGAGTCGTTTGAGAGATCCTCTTTTAGAATAAATCTGCGTATGCCCAGCCAGTAGAGCTGCATGTATTCTTGCCAGTTGACATCGTTAACATTGAAGTTGAATGATTCGCGATCTGATGGTGGCAGGGAGTCGTACAGCTTGAGCATATTCGTGTTTGTGAATTTCCATTCGTGTGTAGTGAAGAACTCTAGGCATTCTGCTGCCTTTAGTAGCTTGTTCTGAACCGTAACCATTCTGGAAAAAATATATACCAGTTATTCCATGTGTCCTAATAACAATAATGAGTTCACATTTCAATAGAACATGCTTTATTATTGATATAATGCAATTTATTGAGGCTAATTATAGTTGAAATCTTGTATTATTTATTCAATCTTTCTAATCTATTATACGCAACCTTGAGACCAGCATAATATAGATTATGGATGATTTACAATTCGAGAAATATTTCAATGTTCTATTTTTACGAATGTATTGAAAAAGCAATAACTGTTATAGTTTGTGCAAGCAAAGAAGACATTGGCAAGATGTAAAAATGACTCCAGCTCGGTTAATATCGGTAGAAAAATAAGAAAATTGGTTTCAAATTGTAGAAAGAATTCTAATCTACAATCTTAGACCAAATTTATAATTTTTGTACCGCAATATTAACCGAGCTGGATTCATTTTTCCATTTTGCCAGTGTATCTTCTTCGCTTGAACAGACTATACTAACATAGGCTTTCTGCCTGCAATCCGTGTGCATGCATCCATGAGATAGGCTGGCAACAAGTGTGAGAGTGCAACACAAATGTTGTTCATTATTCGACTGCCCTTGAAACTTCCTCCTGGGTACCAGATAACATTTTCACAGGGTTGCAACAGAATGCTCTCCTTTATTAGTCGTTCAACGTCACGCCAGTAGATAGGATTGCTCACTCCTGTCGTACAGTTGTACACCATCAGTTTCTTTTGCCTATAAAACAACAATTGAAAATTTTAATAATTTGTATAATCCTCACAATCGATTTCAACAATTTGAAAAGTAGTCCTCTTCTTTCTCATTACCCACGCACAAGCCTAAGATGATCATGTGGGCATCAACCTCATAAAAAGATAAAAATACTTGAATTTGATTAATGGATTCTTATTCGTATTACTATAGATAAATTTTAATATTTCAAAAGATTCAGCATTGGCAATACATTGGGATTGGTCTTTATTCCATTGAGAACATTATTATATTCAATCTTGAAAATTTGGTAGGTTTTTCAACTATCAAGCATCCCAATAAAATTCAAATCAATTCAATGGAGAGGTTTTCTCATGAGGAGAGGTTTTCTCAATGGAGAGGTTTTCTCATGATAAAACAAATTCAATCCAAAATAAATTTGTGAAATAACATTGAAAATGAAAACAAACAAATGAGAATTTCTATTGTGATTAACATTCAACAAATAAATTTAGAAGCTCACAATATATTAATCCATTGAAGAAGTTTTTTTTATTGAAGATTAAAAAAATTGGAATCCTCATTAAAAATAAAATTAAGCTAATATGAAGACTAATGTTTAATCATAATGAATTTCAAAAATATTTGGGAACTCACAACTCATCTACTTGGTTTTCGAGACTAATGTTTTGGCAATTTAGAAGTCTTGAATATTGATTTAGCCTACTCGTAATTAGTTGAGGACTTCACCTACTTCTAGAGAATAGGTATTGTTTATTACCTGGATGTGGCCGTTTTCCAGGCGACAGTGATCATGACATTGATGACAATGTCGACTGGTATGAGGTCGGTGATGAAGTCCTTGTGACAGAGCAGCGTGCGCAGAACTCCCTTGCCGGCACCCACAAACAGCCCCGTCGGTCCGTTCAGGTTGTCCACCCACCCGGCCAGCGGCTCACGCCAGGCTGCTGTTACTACAAAACAATAGAGCACTCACAGTGAATTCAGCCTGTAAATTTTAATTATTTTATTTCAATTAAAATTTTTTATTGCAAAAAAACTACAGTAGCCTACATTACTGTTCATATGAAATGAGCAGTAGATTAAAAATGATAAAAAGATGAAATATCATAAGGTTATATTTATTAAATCAATGCAATATTTGATTTTTCAAAATTAACTTGTGTTATTAGCAGTGAGTGGTAATTTAGATTTCACTTATCATGAAATAAAAGAAAAATAATATTTATAGATCATAATATCAATCTAGATTAAATAAATTTGTCAAAACAAGGCTGGAATATAACGAAGATAAAATTTTCTTTAAAAAATATGGTTCAATGAATTATTTACAGCCTATCAATGCTTAAAAATGAACTTAATACAGTATTATCGATAGAGAGAGTTATTTTAGGTAGAAAAGTATCGCAACTCCTGAGATATGTTATAATAATTGTATCTACTAATTATCATAATAATATGTTGATATTATCACAGCTATTTCCAATCGACCCCTGGCAAAAAATTTATTTCATTAAAAATATTATAATTGTCTGTTTCACTCACCTATTGAAGGCCTGACAATGGCAATAGGTAGTTCACCACTCATTTCTAATAACACTGTTTCCGCCAGTGCTTTGGTGTATGTGTAAGTATTAGGTCTATCTCCAATTATTCTGAAAATAAAATTCAAATGCATTTATTCCATTTCAAAACATAAAGAACAAAATACAATCAAGTAACTTTAGTTCACGTTAACTTAGTTTGCGACTCTATAAAATGAGACTTTCTGAATATTATTGATGAATACACAGGCTTTTTCAGTTCGGAAACTGTGAATAAATTAGAGAAAATATGATTGTAAACAAGTCTTTTCCCGACTAGCTGTTCTGTTACCATTGATTATCAAATACTGTGCTGTCCTGTGAAATACTATACAATGTGCAATAATTATAACTTTCCACTTTGAATTCCGAGGTCTCTCTTCTCAATTAGGCTAATTATTTTTCGATCAATATTTTAATTTCAAATTCAGCCTAGTCGTACAAAATATCATTGAAAGAAAAAAAAAACTCTTACTGTGGAGTTATTGTGTCAAGTATTTTCTCATCCATATTCTCTATACAGTGTATGATCTCTTCTGGTTTGGCTGGAGGAGGGTAGATTTGCTCCATCACTACTTCCATGTTACAGTTGCAGTAGGCAGTTGACACATGAATTAAAGCCTGTAATAGCAAGCGAAATAGTTTTTAAGCTAAATAATCAACAACTTAACAGTTCAATTTCTATGTTTTTACCAGCACTAAAACAAATAAAATTACATTATAACGTCTAACATTTTTATTTGTAGCATACGGTAGCCAAAAAACTTATATTTCTGAATCAACTTGCCATTAACTCAACTACTCAACTTGGCCATTAACTACTGTTTCAAATTGCTCTACCAATGGTGCATTGATTTCTATCAAATATTTATACAGTGTTTTGGAACTCAGAAGTAGCAATAGGATACAAAATAACTCACTTTGTATAGTCTGCGGAATGCACTGAACAAAATGAAAGTATTAAGATTATCATTGTATTATTATGAAGTATTCAGATTCATTCTTCAATTTTAAATTTAGAACTTGAAATTCATCTATTGGAATGAATTACACAATTCGATAGTTTTAATATTCCAATAATTAGGATGATGAAAATTTATCAAGTTGAAAAAATGAAAAATTATTTCTAAAATAGGTTGGATATTTTTTTTAAAGGCACCTTCAGCTGTACAATGTTCTCATGCAGTCTGGAAAATGTGTGGTTCTGGAAAATGTTGAAACGTTTTCATGTTTTTTCAGAGGGCCAAAGTTTTTCTGTCACCATATATAAATAAGAATGAGCCAATTTCCAATTATTTTGATGAATTATTTACATGATCACATTTCTAATTTTATGAATTCAAACCAGCTCATGAAATTGAATGTGAGTGGGTTCCAGTTTAATATTACATTATCGTTGTCTGCTATGATCATAATACATATACAATAATCTGTTTTCTATAGCTGTTGAGCGACAGAGTTGTCATTTCGTTACTGTTCAAACTCGCACCTCTACTCCGGAAAATGACGAAGTTGTTCTATATTGGGCCTACACTTGCAGGGTGTCTAGCAGTCGGGAAAATCGGGAAAGTCGGGAATTAGTCTGGAAATTAAATATGGTCGGGAAAAGTCGGGAATTAGTCTGGAATTTGAAGTCAAGTCGGGAAAATTCATAGGTTATAAAAGTTGTTCATTTTTTTCATATTGAGTTATTTTCATATTAGTACGGGAGCAAGTGTCATTCCGTGGGCGTTTAGAGTAAAGAACTTTGGAAGTGGTATCAATCTCTTCGTTTTGACCTGGAGAAAAAGAATATCGGTGGTCATAAGCTCTCCGAGGGGTGCGTCACCTGTAATTCAAGATGGCGTCCGAGAATTTCAGAGTTTCACTGTTTCGGCCATAACTCAGCCATTTTTTAAGATATCCTTTCAATTTTTCTCTCAAATTGTTCCTTATAAAATTTTCTAGAGGTGCAATACAAAACATATCTCCCAAAACATATAAATAATAAGTTATAAATTTTCTAATATGGAAAATTATCGAATTTACTTTAAGAATTTTTGTTTTTATGTCTAGTTTTTTTTCATTCATCAAATAGACAAAAATGTTAAATCTATAAGTTGTAGATCTATTTTTTAGCTCCACATCATGTGATTATGAACGTTTTTGCTGCCTCGATGAAGGGTACAGCGAGACCCAAAGAGGGGCTTGCACGTGGTAAGGCAACTAACATGTTATACAGTATAAAAACTATTTTCCTTCATGTCTCCTTGATGTTAGAGACTTGAAAATGGTATCAATCTCTTCCTTTTTCTCTTTATATTCAGAATATCTATAATTATGAACTAAAAAATGCTTGTCATCTCGAGAAAACAAAAGATGGCGACCATTAAATGCCGATTTTTTTTATATTGTTAACCATTATTGCTGAAGCTCTATACATCATTAGCGTACCAACAAGCTTTCTAAATATATCATTAGAAAGCTGAAACATTTCTCTATTCAATGCATTTCTCACATTTGATTTTTCTAGTTGGACAATGAATTTATTAGAGTTAACGTAAGATTTGGCATGTTATAGAATTTTTCTCATCTTTAAAACAATCTGAACTTATCTATTATGGGTCTTGAACACATTTCTCTTGTATAAATATCGTAGAACTGTTCATGAAGAACATTTTGAGAGAAGAAAACTTGAAATATCACCAAAAAATATCAAATGGTTAACAATATAACGAAAAACCATTTGAGAGAAAAATTGAAAGGATATATTAAAAAATGACTGAGTTATGGCCGAAACAGTGAAACTCTGAAATTCTCGGACGCCATCTTGAATTATAGGTGACGCACCCCTCGGAGAGCTTATGACCACCGGTATTCTTTTTCTCCAGGTCAAAACGAAGAGATTGATACCATTCCAAAGTTCTTTACTCGATAGGCTCACGGGAAGCCTTTTTTGTAACACTTGCCCCCGTACTATATTGGGCGGGCCTGAACAATTGGGTTTGGTATCAAACATCAATATTTTGTAAATGAGCCGATATCCGATATTTTTGACATTGATGGCCAGACACTAGAGCGAACGTAGTGGGGAGGGGATGGTTCAGTGTTTCCACTTTGTTTCTTCGATATTTCCCTAGCTAGTGCTAAACCATATTAGTACTGTGTACGGTGTAATTATTAAAAAAAGGAGGCTTAACAACAACATCCAAAGAGAAATAACGATTCCTACGCAAACTTGTTCTATAAGTTACAACTCCCTTATTGTTTGGTAAAAAGTTACACACTTTTGTTGAGCGTCGGGTTTTGATGGTGAGGGGGGGGGGTTGAAAGATGCAAAAGTTCGGTTTTTCGTGAATTGGTGCCAAACCAAGCATCGGACGAAAAAGTTTCATGAATGGGTTTTCTAGAGAATAAAATTTGGAAGAGATAGAGACCAATTACAACTCTGTATCGTCAACCGTTTACAAGTTACATTTTTTTTAAACTCCATAATTTTTTCACATGAATTATTCCGTTACTTTGAAAGTTTGTAACTTCGAAATGGAAACACTTGCATCCGAATTTCAAAATCCCTCTCGGCAAAATTCATTTCTCTTCAATTTGACACTTGAGACATAACTTTTGTAGCCTATAGAACAAGTTGGCGTAGGAATCGTCCTTTCTCTTTGGATGTTGAGGTTCGAGTCTAATTGCACCGTACTATACAGGGTGTTTCAGGAGGAATGTGTAATACTTCTCAGGCTGATTCCTCACACCAAGTGGACAAAAAAGTCTCATGGGACCAACCCCTAAAAACGCTTTTTTACCGAGATAACAATGGCGGAAAATGGAGATTTTTCAGAAAATATTAATTTTTCTGATTTTCTAGAGGCTTTATACTGAGGTTCTAAAATAAGCAATTCCTATGTAAAATTAGGTGAGGAATACAATGAAACCATTTTGAAGTTTGTAACTTTATCGGTTATTAAGATAATGTTGAAAATATGCTGAAAACACAATTTTTCAACAATAAGGGCTATAACTGAATAAGGAATTATAAATTTGTATTTTTTATTAATTAAAATTGAGTCGGATTCTAAAGAAAAAGTTGAATGACAGCGATTGTGTAAATCTTACCCAAATCTCAGAAATAGCGATCAAAAATCGCAAAATTGACAAAACAGCACAAGTTATAATTTTGTGTTTAGTAGCGATAAAATACAAATTTATAATTCCTTATCCAGTTGTAACCCTTATTGTTGAAAAATTGCGTTTTTAACATATTTTTCAATTATCTCAGTAAACGTTAAAGTTAGAAACTTCAGCTAAACTTTAGCTAATTTTACATAGGAATTGCTTATTTTAGAACCTCAGTAAAACCTCTTTAATATTAGAAAAATAATATTTTTTTGGAAAATCTCAAAAATAGCAAAATCGCTACTAGACACACATTTTTTACTTGTGCTGTTTTGTCTATTTTGCGACTTTTGATCGCTATTTCTAAGATTTGGTAGGATAAGAAGCCTCTAAAAATTTGATATATTTTGAAAAATGTCAATTTTCCGCCATTGTTATCTCGGTAAGAAAGCGTTTTTGGTGGTTGGTCCCATGGAACTTTTTTGTCTACTTGGTGTAAGGAATCAGCCTGAGAAGTATTGCACATTCCTCCTGAAACATCCTGTATATAAACATAAAAATGTTATTAGTATGTTTTTTTGTATATATTAAAATATACCCTATTTTAAAACATAGGGTGGTATTTTTTTAGACATAAAATCATTAGATGATAAAGGCTATAGGCTATATAACGAGTTGCAACGTTTAAAAACTTATTGAGAAACTCCAACTTTGTCTTGAAAAAAGTCGGGAAAAAGTCTTGAATTTCATTGATGCAAATGGCTAGACACCCTGACTTGGTAGGTCTACTGTATTATTTGGCTGGTCTGAGAAGACATTCTGGCATATTGTGAGATGTATTTTAATTAAATATAGTTTTATACTTATAATAATATTATAATTTCCTATCATTTATAATTCTCTTGCTCCATAACATTAGTTTGCGACAGAAAATTGATTAACACAGTAGCATATCTCTATTTGCATATCGAATGCTGTCAGCATTGAACTGCGACCATTTCGCCAGAATGTCTTCTCTGAATAGTTCTTCTGAACCATACGGAGAAATTTCAATCATCTGCTGACTCGTTACTGAATAGAAACAACCAAATTATTTTATTCATCTCATCAATACAACAACTATATCTATGAGCATGAACTCTAATCGATTGACAAAGTAACACACCTCGAGCTTGGACAATTTCTGACAGAGCTGAACGAGGCGCTTTGTTCCCAGCAAGTTCATGGCGACGGAGGGTTTGAGCGCCTCGTCGAATTTGACGGTGGCCGCCGAGTGGAACACTATTGACACGTGCTCGGTGAGCATTGCCTGGTCGCCGTTGCTCAGACCCAGGTCGGGCAGTGTGATGTCCCCGGGCACCACCACCACCTTCTGCAGTTGTTCTGGCTGGTGCTTCTTGATGTTGTCGAATATCTGCAATATTTGGTATGAGTTTTAGCAAAATGTTGAGCATTGTTTGGATTAGAACAGATTACTTGATAATTATATGAGTTATTTTATTCAAATTTTATGGAATGCTTATAAAAATAAAAATGCTAAATATGAAAAATGAATTCATTATTAATAAAACGGCTAATTACAAATAATGAATACGGTAACTTGAAATCAAAAGACCTTATAGAAAAAATTTGGATTTCTACCATAAATTTAAAATATTATGCCTTTACTGTACCAGGATAGATTGGACAAATATTCTTTTATGTAGGCTAATCCTCAAAAAATTATAAGTCCAACTCACTAACTTATACAAATATTATTGCAAAAGGAAGCAGTAGGCCCCTATAGATTAATCGTGAGTTGATTATATCATTATTAAGAACAACTTCAGAAACACTAAGCTAATTTGAACACATTCTTTCGATGTCATACTAAAATAAGTAAGAGAATACTCAATACCACAGAGATATAGAGGTTTATAATTTACCTTCCCTGTATCAATACTTTACTCACTAGCTCATTCAAACTATTATTGGTGAGGGAAGCAGTAGATTGATATTGTGTTGATTAGATTATCAAAGAGCGATTTTTACTTTCCTTGCCCTACCTACTACCATAGGTAAGGAAAGTATTGCTTCCCCCAAAAAAAATTAAGATACCCCAAATTTAGGTTTTCTATCCGTTTCAAGGTCCCCTGAGTCCAAAAAAGTGGTTTTTGGGTATTGGTCTATGTGTGTGTGTGTGTATGTATGTATGTATGTCTGTATACACTATATCTCGATCCCTAATTGACCGATTGACTTGAAATTTTGAACTTAAGATTCTTATACCATGAGGACCCGACTCGAAGAAATTGAAAAAAAATTCATCGAAAAATGACGGATAATATGCCAAAAATGGTGTTTTTCACGATTTTCTCGAAAACGGCTCTAACGATTTTTTAAAAACTCATACCCGGAATAGTCCAATATAAGCCCTATCGACTGCCATGAGTCTCGTTCCTGGCAAAATTGCAGAAGATCCGCAGCATTGTTGAGAATAATGGATTTTGCAATATTTCGATTCCTAATTGACCGATTGACTTGAAACTTCGAACTTAAGGTTCTTATACCATGAGGACCCTACTTGAATAAATTCAAGAAAATTCATCGAAAAATGGCGGAAAAAATGGCAGATAATATGACAAAAATTGTGTTTTTCACGATTTTCGCGAAAACGGCTTCAACGATTTTTCTTGAACTCATACCCGAAATAGTCCTATATAAGCCCTATCGACTCCCAAGAGTCTCATTCCTGGTAAATTAGCAGAAGATCAACAGCATTGTTGAGGAAAATGGATTTCTATCTCGATTTTCTCAAAAATGTCTCAAACGATTTTTTTTCAAATTGGCACCCTATATAGTCTATATTAACTGGCTATTTTACACCCTATTTAAGTTCTATTAACTGGCATATGTCCCCTCTGAGTAAGATTATCAGGGGCGCCACCCCATACTGGAAAAGTTGGAAAAGTCTGTTGATAGGCAACCCGCACTACATGGCTCGCTTGACGCTCGTGTACAAAAAGTGTATCAATGTCATTCCGTCATTCTCGCTATCAAGGCAATCCGCATCTGGGTTTAAGAAGACAAAAATCACATTTGAAAGAAGTATTAGTGTTTCATAAAATTATTAGTAAAATACCAGAGTTATGGAATCGAATGATCCATTATCGATTCCACCTCTTTGATCCGATATATTGGAGTACTACAGACCAAAAAATCTACTTTCATTCAAAATCCAAGTCAATTCGGTAGCCGAAGCGCTGACAGGTGCGAGGCATCATAGGCTTGTGAAAATTTCAAATCACACAAAAGATGAGCCGAAGCGCCGGTAGGCGCGAGGCGTTAACGGCGAGTGCAAATTTCACTATAGAAATATCTATAATAGTCTAATTTCATTTTATAGTCTATTGCATATATGAAATTTGCACTCGCTGGTGACTAGGTATAGATACAAGATACTTGTAGGCCTATGAGGCCTACGCAAATATGAATGGCAAGGAAAGTTGTGTGAGTGTACCACACCAGATTTTTTATAATATTTATTGTTAGTGACTTGAGTAGGGACCGTATTCGTGTGGAAATTATTTTAAAATATTTTCATACATGATAATTTTTGTAAGAAATTACCGGTAATTAATTTACATCACTATTAAAGTAGACCTTAGACCTATTATTTTTTCAAAATAATTAATAATTTCTTGAAATATATCATGAATCCTATTGTATAATTAAATTTACCTCGGAAGCTAAATAGATTTTATTCCTATACCGTACACATTATTTTCTAGATACACAGTAGCTATTCCTACTCCAATCCACCATAGAACTAATATAAGTAGGCTACAGTAGCACCAAGCATGCAGAAAAATTATTTAATACGAGTAATAGTGAGTATCTATATAATTATAATCAGTCTGTGAGTATGAAGGAAGAAATAATTATTATCAATAGGCCTTTCATCTATAAGATTGAATGCATTCTTTCAACATTAATTGGATTAAGCGTTAGTGATATTTGTAATTATATAATTGATTTATATATAATCAATTATTAATCCATATTACAATTATAGGCAACCTAGACAATATTTTGTGAAATGTGTATAAAAGCAATCAATATTGTAGGCTACTCACCGATGCATTGAGCAGTTCGTTCAGGCGTTGTCTCACATCTTTGCCTTTTTTTGATCGAATAATGAGGTATATTTTTGACAGATGAGAGCATGACCTCAATAACTTTTCTACCAGGACTTTTCCAATGAATCCTGTTCCACCGGTGATCAGAATCTCTCTGCCTCTGTAGAACTCAGATATAGCACTGTTTTCACCATATCCACCACCACTGCTGACATTCATGCTGAAAATCGAAGATAAAACAATATCAGTTTCTGGGAAATTTAGAAATATAAAAATTCTTTTTTCATAATATAAATTGTAGAGTCTAATATGAATGTAATCTTTAAAATTATCATTGTTAAAAATATAAGATTTCATTTTTAAAAGTACCTATTACTTATTATCAGTTGTAAATTTAACTTTTAAAATTTTCATTCAAAATGATTTTCATTATGCTCAATTATATCAATGGAATAATATCAATAATTTTCATAAATTTTATATTCGTTTTATATATTCTTCTCCCATTTTATGAGTTATGTATTTGTTTGGAAAAGGAAAATAAATTAATATGATCTCGTTCTCACAATTTTGAAGCGGCTTCATATCAACTATTTGCTCTTTAAAACTTTCAAATTTCAGCAATGAGTGATTTATATTAGGCTTTCAATAGTTTATTGATCAGTCTTGTCCTGTCATAGTTATTCCTGGATTATCATAATACAGGATGTCTAGCAGTCGGGAAAATCGGGAAAGTCGGGAATTAGTCTGGAAATGAAATAAGGTCGGGAATTATCCTGGAATTTGAAGTTAAGTCGGGAAATCCATAGATTATAAAGTTGTTAATTTTTTTCTTATTAGTTGAGTTATTGTCATATTGGGCGGGCCTGAACAAGTATTAAGTAGGTTATCGAAAATCGATGTTTTGCAAATATTGATATTTTTAAACCGATATCCGATATTTTTGACAGTGATGGCCAGACACTAAAGCGAGCTTAGTGGGGAGATGTTTCAGTGATTCCACTTTGCTTCTTCAATATTTCCCTATCTAGTGCTAAAGCATATCAATTAATACTGTGAAATTAGTTAAGAACGTGGCCCAACCTCAACATCCAGAAAGAACGGACGATTCCTACGCCAAATTATTCAATACAACCCCTTTATTGTTTGGTAAATAGTTACACTCTTTTGAGGGAAAGGAATTGAAAGGTGCAAAATTTCAGTTTTTCGTGAATTGGTGCTGAACCAAGCGTCGGACGAAATAATTTAATGAATGTTTTTTTCTAGAGAATATAATTTGGAAAAATTTGCAAAATGAGTGAATTTATCACAAAAAGGATGATAAAAACCGGTTGTTAACCTTCTTATGTCAAAGTTCTCGCAATTCTTATAGTAACCATCTGAAAGAGGACAATTTTTCCACATTTCTTGATAAGTTTCAGATTTCTCGATCACAACTTCCGGATTGGGAGCATTAAAATGTGAAAAATTGGAATTTTCTATGTGCAGGTATTAATATTATTCAAGAGTATAATTTAAATCTGATTTTTTGAGGTTTTTACCGAATTTGGATTATAATATATAAATTTATACCGCCGTAATAAGTAGAAAATTATGAGCTATTGAACGATATAATCCGACGTACCGTTCAAAAGTTATAAGGGAATATAAGTATAAAAATAAAAGGATGCTTTTGACCAATAAAGTATATGATATTTTTGGTCGTGTGAACAATATTTATGACACTCTAGGGTTTCAAGAGAAGAAATCTAGAAGTATCAGCCAATCCTAATATTTTTAGTATTATAAAATGTAATTTTATTGGTTTTTGGGGGGAAGGGTTTTCTAAAATCGCTGTACCACATGAACCCCCGAACATAGAAGAGTGAATATGGTCTCAAATTAAAGAGAAATGAATTTCGCCGAGAGGGATTTTGAAATATGGATGCAAGTGTTATCAATTTAAAGTTACAAACTTTTAAAGAAACGAAATAATTCCTGTGAAAAAATTATGGAGTTTTCAAGACTTAGTTATTTGAAAACAGTTGATGATACAGTGTTGTAATTGGTCTCAATCTCTTCTAAATTTTATTCTCTAGAAAAAAATCCATGAAATTTTTTCATGAATTTTTTTTCAATTAACAATAATGTTAATTGTATGTTTTCAAATATACCCTATTTTAATACATAGGGTGGTTTTTTTAGACATAAAATCATATCATTTCACGCTTGAAAACGCATAGTAAAACTCCAACTACCGGTATGTCTTGAAAAAAGTCGGGAAAAAGTCTTGAATTTCATACATGCAAATTGCTAGACACCCTGTTATACCATCTGTAATAATTGTACGAACTTTCAAATAAATATGGACTCTCTTTCTCATCTCAATTCTTGCCACACCTCAAGTACGGTACCCATTCACTCTTAAACCCGTTCTAACAAAAAAGAACAGTTATCCCACTAAGGGAAGTTCGAGTTATTTATTCAAGATCATTTTTTTTTTCAAAAGAGTTTGACACTCAATTCTAATGTTCAGCATGTGGAGTTTGGAAATACGCCAGTCATTGGAAGACAGTGAATAGTTTGCGATTCTGGTCACTCTGGTCATGAGCAAACATTGCGAAAATTCCAACCGTTCAAAAGTGATCGCTAGTTGTTGAAATGTCATTGAACTTCACTTTTCTATTCTAGTTGAAACAACTGATACAGCATTGAAATTATATTGCTTCATCATCAATTTCAAAACTTTTCAGTTTGCTTTTCGGCTTGCTAGTTGGAATGTTCCTTATGCATCGATGTCACTACACGCGTTGAAAAATATCAACTATGCTAAATGAGAAATTCAAGAGACCATTTTTCAAATTCATAAGTTTTACTTTTCCATCCTAGAGGAATCTCTAGATTCTGGAAAAATCTTTTTCTCAGGTGATTATAAGCTGCACATCAATTATATAATCGTTATCCTACTTTGTATATTATACTAGCGAGCTAAATAATGTAAAGGATGTAGTAGGAGATTAAAAAAATAATAATTTTATATTAGTCCCCGCTTATCGTTTTGAACCTGGATTCCCAGGTTAATTGCTTTAACTCTTTCCAATCTTCATTGGTGAAAATGTTATATTTCACTTGCCTTAATGTATTTAATTCATTCACTGAGATACAAGAATGTATACAAGAGAATTAGACACATATATACAAGAATGTGCTTTCCTGATTTCAAAAGAATTTTCTTTCAGTCAGTTGGAATGATTCCATATTTATTAAAAAGGTTGATCATTTGAATAGAAATTTCCTACCACAGAAGTTGAATGTGAAGGTTTTTTAGAATAAGTTACTACAATAGAGCACAGTAATAATTATCATAATACAACGCCTATCACTTCCATTCCATGACTTGGAATTATTGATTCTTGAATCAACAGATTTAATGCAATGCGATTTTCAATCGAAAATTTCTTACTTACAGAACAAATAACCAAGTCTATTAGAGATTCTTCAAAAGGACCTATATTGACTATTCGAACATTACCTCTCTACTAAACTTTGATTTGTATAGGTTGCTGATGGAAAAAGCTGATTTTTCTGTAAAAGTCGACGGAAAATTCCATCCGAATGCTAATTTTGTTGTCAGAAGAGGTAAGCAGTAAGAAAATTCAGCAATAATAGTTGGCACGAAGCACTTATTCAAATACGTTTAGCTCTATTGTTGAAATATTTAGAAAACAATAGATTCAATTATAAAAAGTAATGACAATAATTATGTACAACAATTATTGTGATTCAAAGAATTAAATTTTGTCAAATTTCTACTGTTTTCAATATTAAAATTGAAGTAGAATCATTGAATCCTTATTTTAGATTGAATTATCCCATTGAATTACTTTGGTTATTAGGGTACCGATGGAAATATTTTGTTTTTGCTTTGAATGAAAATTATTTCTTCTATAACAATATTTTTTTCTGTTCATGCGTCTGGATCGAGGGTGCGGTAAATAGAGGATGTTCCAGATCTTTAAAATAATAAATTTCGGAGGAATGATTATATTATCAAACAGAAATTTTCCACTAATAAACTTTTATTTGTTCAAAATCGATGTATATGGGCTTCACAGAACATTTATGCAGCCTATGTGATTAACCCCACATAACAACATGTATATGAATTCGCATTGCTCGATATTTGATTGCTCGTCTTCAATTAGCTCATCTCTCTTGTCGATTTCCATAGCAGTTTTGCACAATTCACATCAAATAACTTAATTAGACAATTCAGTGCTGCACCAATCTCTCCTGTCGACTCAAAGCATATTTCATTATAATGCACCTTAGTTTGTCAGTATCAATTTATTATTAATGGGGCAATGAAAACTGCTGCTATCCACAGATTTTTGTTCTATATTGTCTCTGTTCCAATCTTATTGCTCCATTCGGGTAGCATCATAACTTTTCTGATAATAATGCACCTCAGCCAATATCAATAATTAATTAAGCAATGAGAATGAGGTGCTCAATTACTAGTTGCGTTGCTTGAACAACTCCTGTCCTAGGTGTACAATAAAAATGTCAATCACGTCGCGGCATGTGTCAGCCGACCGGCATTGGCGTGGTCACGTGAGTGCCGTTGCTACGTGATAACAGGCCGCGTTGCTTATCAGTGGAATGAGTACGCCGGCAAGGCCACAGTTGACACAGCTGCCAGACTGACGGCTAGTCTGTCCAAGCAAATAAGACATTCTGGCAAGATGGGAAAATGACTTCAGCTCGGTCAATATTGTTTCAAAAATTATAAATTTGGTTTAAATTGTGGGAAACATTGTGATCTACAATTTGAGACCGAATTCATAATTTTTGAACCAATACTGACCGAGCTGGAGCCGTTTTCCCATCTTGCCAGAATGTCTTCTTTGCTTGGAAAGACTACACCTGGGAAGTGCGCCCACGCCCCAGCTATGCCTTTAAGTATTATTGTCTGAATCATCACCGATATTTGTCAGTTTCACCTTCTTGGCCTTATCCAGAGCTTGGTTGTAAATAATATTATATCTATTGTCATCTCTTGCTCTACAAGAGATGCTTGGGATGCTAGGTTTCAGATTCAATCCATTTCTTTCTCCATCGGGATTTTCCTGACTGTTTGAAAAAAGTATTATAAATCTATATTTTTAGAATTTTTAAGCTTTATTATTAGTAAAAAATTTGGAAACTTTCGGAAATCCATTCTATCTAGTGTAAGATGAGCCCCAACTTCGTGGGGGAGGGGAAAATACCCCTTAATAGCCTCAATCCCTCCTGGAAGAGTTCAGAAATAATATTGATGAGTGCCAACATCGGGAATATCCTCCTCCTATACGTTTAAGGGAATCCGCCTGCGGCAGATATTTTTAAAGAGCCTATACTGATGCAGGCAGATGTGTGCCAAGATAATAGCCTATACGCTATGGAATGATAAGACACCGTTACTTACGAGCCGTGGGCTCAGGCTTCGAAAAATAATTACTGATAAAGCACACTGCAAGTAGGCCTGAATAAATTTTATGAACAATCTACATCTATAATACAGACGATGCAATTTATATTTTTCGATAGGAATCTTGTTAATTTGCTATTAGTGGAAAACTTCAGTGATAAAGTCGACTCTACAATACTAGTTGAATGATTGATCATTGTAATAAACTAGCAAGAGAGCTTATTCGGCTTTATCATTTGGACCCCCGGGTTTGGATGAGCTGCTTGGACTGTAGCTTATATTATACTCACATTGGTGTTGAGAGCTCAACAATAGCTAGCTTATGTTTAGATAATACTTTTTTCTACCAGCCGACAAAATTTTCAATTCTGACAAACTTGATCTATATGTTGAAAGAATCACTGGCAAAAGAATCAGCTTGGAGCAGAATGCAGATAAAATATTTTAACAAAATATATGATTTGTCAATCATTTCAATGTAAATTTAATGAAACTTGACAAAAGTGAGGTGGATTCGATTGGGCTAACCAATCAAATGTTTAACAGTCAATGGCTAGCCCACACTATTATGCAGATTAATTTTAAATGCTTATCAAGTCCAAAACAGTTGTTCTCGTGTAACGAATTTTCATTTTGTTTTGAATGATTTGAAACCTCTGTTCAAAGCAGCTAAATTAAACTTGAAGCGTCTGCTAGATATTGACTTTTTATGGTTTCAAGGTCTAGTGATGGAATTTCGCTTGCATATTAAATATAGAAGTACTTAAATAATAATTACGATGTATTAAAAGTGTGGATTAATAAAAATAAAGTACCTGGTCTCTGGTGACCAAGTCAGAACTCATCATAAAAAAAGCCGTACTGCTGGATGGTTACTGGTTACGTAGTGTATTGAACTAGGGCTCTATGGATCTAATTGAACTACAATGGATTGTAGGTATAGAGACTGTATAATGATCAAACAGTCTCTATACTATGGATGTTGTATCTGTATGTTATATAAATATTACAACTACCACTATGAATGCATCAAGCAGTTTGGCCAAGAGCAGTAAAGATTTTCAAACGAAAACGACAATATTTATTTCCATTTCTTTTTAGACCTTTTAGTCCATATTTCTTGTTGATCTCGCGATAGAATACGAAATGTTCAATTGAGTTCTTCGAGTTTCCGGATTTATCATGAATTCTAAATTAAAAAACATTTTTATTCCAAGATTTAATTCTAAACAGTAGTTCACTACAGAATGTACTCACATATTACATTAAGAGAATGTTTTTCTCTTTGAAATTATACTATGTATGGATGTCTTCTCATTTTCAAGGGATATTATAATATTTTCTAAAGTTAATGGAAATAAATTACACATCATAGCATTCAGCATTATCGAACTAAACCACACATGGGAATAGTAATGAATTGAATTCATATCTCTGGCAATACGAATTACTTTACAATTTTTTAACGAGCAACAATGATATTTTTGGTAGCCTAAATTGGGGAGTTTTTGTGTTCATTCATATTTCACTCCAAGGCAGATGATTAAAATGGCACAATTTCACGAGAATAAAAATATTATAATTAATACACTATTGACTATTCCATCTATAACAAAACTCCATATATAATTCCATCACTCCATGGTAATATTGCTAGTATTGGTAGTTTGGCTATAAAATCTTATAAGTTCTGTGCGAAAACGGAGGTTTCATCAAATAATAGCCTTAGAATATAACTTTTAATATACTTATATATCGAGGGCCAATAACTTACGACCAATGTTAAAGATATTAGGTTTGTTTCTCAAAAGACTATAAATTATTATATCTTCAGTTCAGTTGGGGAATCTTCATAGTAAATATTACTAGAAAATTGATTATTGCAATACCTTCACATTGATCGATAGTCTAATCTTTGTGCAACAAGGAAAACAACACAAAGATAAATGTTTTCTACTGCTCTATTCATAACATTGTTTCTCAATGCCTCTTGAACCGTTATCTACTCTTATTTCGGAAACACTGTTGACTTTTTAGGAACAGGTGAATTTTGAGAGCATTAGATAAGAAATTTGAGTCATTCTTGTCCGCTAATAATTATTAATGCCTTGATATATTATTCAAGTCACAGTTGTGATCCAAAGAATTTTGAGAAAACTGTGTTGCTTGATTCTGTCAGGATTGTAAATAAATCTATATATCATTTATTCATTTTACAATAATTGTAATAATTTTACAATTATTATGAATTATATGAGCACATGAAGTAGACATGTAGACAGTAATACAGTATTTTTTAATTAAGTATTTGAGCGGTAGGTATAGAACTGGCTGATTCTCAAGAATAAAATATTAATATATTATTAAAGACTTTTGATTGATTGGAATTCATTGGAATGAAATGAAGTTAAGTTTTTTCCCTGTAATGAACGCTTCAATAATGCTATTATTCTGATATTTGATTGTCATAAAAATTAGAGAGTAGTTTTAAAGCGTTGCTGTCAACATAAATGATACATTGAATTTCATGAGAACATATTTTCTTGTCAGAATGGAATTGTTTTAATAATGACGTGAAAATCTCCATTATCAAAGAATAAGAGGTTGACAAGTGTCGCTTTACGTATGAGAGGTGGCTGAAGTTCTTTCAACACAAGTTGTGGTGTCCATGAGTTTTTAAAAGAAAACTGATTGCGATTCAATACTCTACTCTGTTTCTCAACGCGACTGAATGAGAGGAGAGAGGGCGAGTTAGTGGGAGAGAGTGAGAGAGAAAGAGGGAGAGCGACTTGTGAGACACAGTGGCATTTATAATACTGTATCAGGAGATTAAAATGAAAAAGAAGAATACCGGCACTTCTACACTAATGTCTTAATATTAACACGTAAAATTAACATAATCATGCCTCTATAATTTTACTTTTTTCAACAGGAAAATTCTTCTTGAATGTTTTTCATCATTTTTCCTTTATTGGTAAGTAGTTGGAGAAAGTGCAATAATTAGAGCTTGTTATTTTATGACGATGATATCAATCGACTATTTAGCTGAATCAATTATGCCATTTGAACTTGAAAAAATATAAATATTTCTGTAGTTATAGAAAGAGTCAAGGACCAATAATTATTTTGTGAAGCTGATTGAAATTTATATCACCTTTTGTCTTGTTTATTGCACTCTAACTTTAGCCTTTTTGGCACTACTGTAATGTCTTTATTATTTTGTGTTTGTTACTTCATTAGTTTCTTGGATGTTCTACAGTAACATGGAATAATAATTTTATCTTACTTTCACAATCGTAGGCCTATATTTTCATCATAGTCATGTAAAATACAGTTTCTTTATACTTTCCTTTCCAATGTGAATATCTTTTCCAATATCGATAAACAATTGAAAGTGGGCTTCGATCGAGATTTAATTGGTAGTTCGAGAAAAAAACAATACCAGCAGTAAAAAGTGGTCATTGGAAGTAAAACGACATAATGTTGGTCAATCCACAAGCTCATCGTCCTGTTCATTTCTAATAAGTTTTGATTGAGAAATTCCTCCGTTAGCCAGATTGATCAGATCAATTCTTACTTCCACAATCACTAAACTTGTCCAGATTGATAGTTACTTCCTGTTGATAATGAAAAGTCTCCTGTCCTGAAGTAGGCACATCATGGCAATCTCATTCGACCATCACACGCTTGATATGAAGCAGACGACATTGCCGGCAATGGACATAGAACGCGTGTTGTCATCTAGTAATTGCCGTCGTTTCCATTAGGTCAATCTATTGTAGCTTAGAAAAGGTCGTTAGCCGACGTTATCAAACATTACAAACAACTTGAAACATGTTTTATAGATTGCAAACGACTTCTTAAATTCAATTCACATTTAACACCATCCAGCATTGAAAAAAATCAATGAAAAACATTCGTTTTTTCATTGATTTTCTATTTCCTAGGTAGATACAGACTATCTTTTATTGCATGTTTGGGGGAAATTATATTGCACTACATAGTTCACTCTACAACTTAATATCACTGATTAAAATTTTTTGTAATGATCACGGTAACTATTCTGCTGGAAAATGAAAATTCTGGAGCAGATTCAAAATTGATGAATACTCGTAGCATATTTTTCCCAGAAGTAATATTTTCCCTTCATGAATGATAGAATCTCCTAGATTCGTAAATTCTATCAACTTCAAACCACTTAGGCTGGATGTTGCTGGTCACCCGATGGTGTGCTGTATGTAGCATTAGAGCCATAACTTACACTATACTACCAAAAAATGCTCGTACTTCATATTAATAAATTTTGTACATTTATGTCATTATGTTATGACTATGTTATGACCTTTGGGTCTCTCCACCAAATAAAGCCATAAGCTAATAATAATAATAATAATATATTTATGTCATTCGGCATAGTCGTTTGGTACTTTATTAATGAAGTTTTTACTTTATTTTGGATGAACCTAATCTATTAAGAAGCTCTTCAACTGATTATTTTGAAAAAAAAATGAACCTTTAAGATAATTTGAGGCACTTCATCAGCATTAGTCAGAAAGAATCCTTTCATGCTTCTCAAAATTGCACAAAAGTAATAATAATTATTATTATGACTGACAACAACTACAAGGAAATACATTAGTGAAGGTGTATTATTTGCCAAACACTTCTTATAATGCAAGCAGCATTTTATTGACTGTTTCAAGTTTTATTATCGCTAATAGATCAACAAGAGACGAAGAAACAGCAGTTAAGGTTAAATGTGTAAAAATTCGATTGCAAATCTATATTCATCAAACCTTGAACAATTTTATGGGCACTTATTAGTTCTAATCTTCTTACATCGTTGTATGCAAAAACCATCATCATGAAACAGTAAAATGATAAGCAATAAACGTCTATAAAGCACACATACATTAAAACTGATAAGCATATTATCTGAGAATCTTCGAAATTATCTATGATTCCTCGACCAATCAGAAAGTCAATGTGTATAGGAATTATTTTGCCTGTTGATGAGTTTTCCATTATTGTAATAGCGGTATAAACCTGTATTCCCACATAGGCTAAGTCAGTTTTCTTTGCGCTCTATATCGGTAGCCTACTATCTGCATTCATAGCTTAAAACTAAGCATTTAAGTGAAATTAGTAATATTTGTCTATAGTGCTGCCTTTTATGGCCGAAGAAGGCCTGTTTTTTCTACTTTTTCAGTATGGCAATTTAAAATTGAGCTATATCTTGAGTTTGTTTCATTAATCTTGTATGAGAATGATAATTTCCTCATAGATTACAACGCCGGAAATCAGTTTGATAGAGAAGTGGTTTTGATGCATCACATAAAAACTAGAGTAGGCTACTCGAATTCAAACTTTATTGTGAGACCATTCTATGAGCAGAAATAATTCTATATATTTATAGAACAGTACTGTACCTGATACATCTTTTAAACCCCAAAATTGGTACCATGGACCTGGAAATTAGTCTCAGAGCAAAGAAATTATAAAGAGTCGAGTGATTACTATGTTCGCGAAATGTTATAGTTTTGGGGTTATTTTCCCTCTCTTAAAACCTTCAAAGAAACATTATTCAAAGGTTTTGCGAATTAAACAAGCCGGTAACGTTGTTGCTGTCAAATGAAATTAGATAAAAATAGGAGAAACTAAGTGTTATCCAATCCAATATTCAGGAAAAAGAGGCCAGAGTCCTCGAAATGATTTGAACCTGATAAAGAGAACTCATGCAGTTTAAGTTGAGCTATTTACACATGTGCTAATTATGCATATACCAATAAGCTATCATAAAAAGGAAGAAATTTTCTCATCAATGTATAAAGAATATCGATTTGCAAATTCCAGTAAATATCACGTACGTACTATTCACACTCTAAATGACCATCGGGACAACTCCCCTGAAATAGTGTTTATGAAGAGTTTTATTAGAACATTTAGTCGGATTTTGTGAGGAAAATAATAATAGATAAAGATAATGATACAAAAATATAAACTTGACCCAAGTCATCGGTAATCTTTTAAATGACAAATTATAAGATCAGAAAACAATAGAACAGTTGATTGATACCGTGTTTACCACTGATAAACAGACTTAATTAAGTATCTATTGAAGGTTTAGTTTCTTCGTTATCAGCTTCATATCATTTTTACGCCTTCATATCATCTTTTATGCACCGATATTCTGTGAAAGTGGAAAGATTTTCCCACTTTTGCAAAACTCTTTTCTACCCTAATCCTTGATAATATTTCTCATAAACATTTTTGAAAACAGGTTCTCTGAATTTTAATCAACTCCACTGACCACAATTATGATTTTTTTCATCTCAATACTTTACTAGATAGCATTATTGTTGATCAGAGTCACTGTTTTTTCTTACTTCATATAATCATATTTGTATTAAATAAGTTCCAGCGACTGGTTACTTGTTTATTAAAAATTAGTTTCATGATCACCTAGCTAGTAATGATCATACAATATCAGAGCGAGCCTAGTATAATGGTAGTAGGCTTCCACGGTAACACCCACTGAAAAATTTTTCCTACTCCTACAGCTAAGATGTTACAGCTAATAGACCAAATAAGCTCCTATAAAGCTCCTATAGCTGCTACTCATTTCTTTGATTACTAAAATGGGTTATGCGAGTCATACATCGCGACCCGTTAATTCGTCATTATCATGTACCATGATGACAATAGGTCTAGCCTAGTCTCACATTCTTGGAATCAAAGCACTATACCTGGCTACATTTCGTCATCGTAAATTTTGCTGTACACAACATTACCGTTGTATGGACAATGACCTTGTAATAGAATAACAATATTGATGAGACTGCAATTAATTTACCGTCGTCATTGTTAAATATAGAGTCGGAAATGATTCTACTAAATGGAACTAGAATGAAGAATTTGGCAACACACCTATCGGATTACAATATATCAAAAGGAGATCTATGAAGTAATAAGTATCATATTGGAAAATTACAGACTTTTCCAATTTTTCCATCATGTTCATGAAAGTAAAGAAAGTATTATTCCTAATTCAGACGTGAGAATTTTAGATCAAGCCGATAGTGGGCTACTTTTGTCATACAATACAGTAGGCAATAAGAGTCTCATTATTTGTGAGAGATGTATTCTCTATTGGTAACAATACTCACATGCTTTCCTACTTCAGAACCTTTTTCGGTCGGTGTTTCCGGTGAAGATCGGAGGTGATCGGACTCGTATAGTCTCATCTTCAACACTCTAAATCATGAAATATGAGTTCATCTTATAGAATTCTATAATTAGAACTTCATACGCCTAATTTATACCTAGAAGTAGGCTACGGTAGTCGTTTGCTCGGCATTGGGACTTTGAAGACGATCAGAAAATATTTGTAAGATATCCCTGAATTCCTTTAGATTTCTCAACAACCTTTCTCAACCATTTCAGAAATTCATTCAATTACAAATTGAGTAAACTTTAACGTTTTCATGAGGAAAATAAAGAGGGAGGGAGTTGATAATAATTGTGAAATAACTCTTGAAAGATGTTCATTGATCAGGAGCAACGCGCAATTATTGTACAAAAATATAGAACTAATATTAGGCTATAGTATCTACTCATACGGCACTGATAGACGAGAGATACGTTGGGAAAATTATAATAAGGGACAGACAACCTCTGATTCAAAAATGTGTACGATTTGAAGACTAACAATGTTGAAAAATACCAAAAAGAATATTGTTGCATTATTATGGGTGCAGTGAATGAGAGTCAAGTAGGTGGCAAGTGTCATTGAACTGTGCTGTAACCGAGATCAGGAACAAAATTCATGAGCGTGAACAGTTTAATCTGCGATTTGGGAATGGGAGTCCGATAGCTTATCAGTTCCAGTTGAATGCGGTCAGGTTGGAGCTTGGAGCACACCGATTTTCGTTATTCACTATAAATTCACTTTCCTCAAAAAATGTAGGTCTACCATAACAGTGTTCAGTATGTTTACTAAACAAATGAACATTCCGAAAATGGGTCAGATTTATGCTGTAGTATTTATTTCTTTAATTTCGAAATTTTTCCAGAAGTGATAGTAACAGTATTGTTGTATACTTCATAATTATACTGATTATTATGTTAAAAGCTAGGTCATTTTGTGATTGGCGTAGCCTACTTTCTATTTCTGCGGAATTGCTGGCAATTCTTTGTACCTGAGATATAAACAAGTACATTTTAGAACCCGAATTGTTTGGAACCTCCTGATGTTAAAATTTGGAAATTATTGTTTTGTGTTTGATATCTGAATTTTAAATAATTGAGATTCATTTTTAGGATGATGAATAATAGATAAGTGAATGCTTATCATTATTGAAATCAGCTAGTATTAGAAAGATAACGATAAGTCGATAAAAGTGATGAGCTTAACAGAGATCATTGTTCATTGCATTCTTAATAATAAACACTTTTCTTTGTGAAAAATCTAATTAGGTTATATTCTTTTGAAATACACTTACGAATACTCTGAAAAAGCTATTGTTTACGTATTGTTTGTTTGTTTATGAGGGTGAAGCCCTCATAAGCTCATAGGCTTGTGCGTGGGTAATGAAATGGATGATAGATGATGACTACTTTTTAGGTAGTCGGGACCGACGGCTTATCGTCTCCTCCGAAAGACGGGGTGGTCGTATCTATGTGATTGTGCTGTGGTCAAAAATTGTTCTCCGCTTGGGATTCGAACCAGGGTCCACCTGGTTATCAGACCGGCGCTTTATCACTCCTCCAACGAGCCACCCAGTAGGTAGGATACTGAAGCATATGGCCAATCCGTTCCATATTTGCAATTTATTCATTTATAAGATGATTGCTAAGACATTATATGACAGGATTACAAGGCAGGATATATTTTCGAATTACATTATTGATTACAAACATTTTTCTAGAGCCAGAACTGTTGTAAAAATCATCATTGGAAATACTAGAAGGCTTCTCGATCAAGATATCCATGTTCATTTGTGCCTATGTTTCAGAATTACATTTACTTGTCAGAACAGAATATCAATGTTTATTTTAATAAGAAAGCCAATGTTTGATTGAGATATTTCATTATTAATACGAATAATAAGAATCAATACAGTATGTATAACATTGAAATCATTCCCTCGAAGCGGGAATTTGAGCTTCTAATTAATGTATCACACTTGCAACAGTTTATTTAAATTTAAAGAAATTTATAGCCGTCTATTATAAGAGAACATAAGATCCTCATTTTACAGATAAACTGAAAAATTTTTATTAAGATTGTCCGTTATTAGTTTACAATATTGAACTGATATCCAATAAGGTGATTGGAAGTACAATCTCAATGAGATTCATTGGTTTTAGTCTGATTTCACATTTTTCCTAGTAGGTCGAGATATTGTAAAACTGTGTAATTTAGAATAATAAGAGGGTGCTAGAACACAACCTCATGATAAATTGTCAGGAAAAGATGTGGTCTCCTTTGAAGGTACTAGTTTGAACACTGAATTGAACCACTTCAATTGCGTTTTTGATCACATTCAGATGAATAGTAAACATCATATTGATTTCACTCTTTTGCATACCGTATTGAATCTTTACTTTATCGTATTAAGAAATAATGAAATATCCTTATTGAATATTAGCTTCCGTATAAAAAACATCCACTGATATTCTGTTCAGCAACAACGGTAATACAGTAATAATAATAATAATAATGTACCAACACGTTAATCTGTGTATGATATTTGTGCTTTAAATATTTGAGTACCTATAAATATAAATATCCATAAATAAATGTTTTCAAAAGTATCCTTTCATAGAAGAATAGTGAACTGTATTACTATATAGGCTTCTTTGAATTGCAAACCATTTCTTATCACACCTGTTGCTGAACACGAGTATCGCATATTAGCAGTTACCGTACAGTATTTATTTTGTTTTCATAATCTAATAGATCCTTCATATTTCGAGAAATCTGCTCTATTGTAATGAAATTAAATCATGGTTTAAGAAATTTTATTCAATATTGAAGTTAAAATTAAAAATTTATTCAACCGAGAATGTTATGATAAAATGTTTAATGCAACCGGCTTTTTCATTTTTAGATAAAACAGAAAATCAGATTAAGTCAAACAGTAAAATTTTCACACAAATCGAACAAAAAATAAAATTTTACTTACTTTACAGGCATTTGAGACATGAGCTAGACCACGTGAAAGCCGTCGTTTCGGTGGAATGTACTTGAAGTCAGTTCTGGCACTTGGCTGTGTGTAAATATAAGCACGAAGAGTCAACCTCCACGCTCAAGTCACCGATAAAATGTTACGATTCATTCCAGAATATAATTTTTGGAATTTACGCGAGCACAACGTTTTTTTGCAAAATTTTTACTGAATGCATGAGAGAACTGTTAGCAGTTCCGCGCTCTATCCTACTTTCGTGTATAGAATTAGCAACAGCAGCAGCTAGGCAGTCACAAGCCAACGGTATGGCACCCGTGGTAAAGCGATAGCGGCGTCGATTGTCATCGAATAAATAAACGCCAAACGCCCGTAAGCCGTAACTGGTGAGTAGTGAAGTGAGTGTAGTGAGCTGTAATAGTTATTCTTGACGGCTGATCGCTTTCATCTCAATCTCTTCCGATGCAGGCAGGAAGCGCACCACTACTCATGATACTCAACAAGAGCGCTGCGTTGCACAATAAACGTGAAAAAGTTTTAGTACATAAATCATTCACTAATTTACTAATTGAATATGACTTATGAATGAACATAGACAGTCAAGGACACTGTTGAAAGCGGGGAAGAGGAAAGGTGGAAGCAAACTGGAGAGTGTTGAAAGATGACCAAGTGAGGGTAAAGAGCAATGGTAAGAAAGGTATTATGGTAATGGTGAGATTTTATGGTAGATGGATAACATGGAACAGATAATATGATTGCATAAATATAAATTTATAATCTATCTCGTATATAGATAATATGGTATGGTAAAGATAATATAGTAAGTCAGAGGTGAGCGCTGAGAAGCTGTGGCGTAAACTGCTGCTTGATTGAATTATGAGTAGATGAAATATTAAAAGTTTAAAGAATCTGCTATATTCATTGTGATAAACATAAAACATTATCGAAACATCTGTGGATGAATGTTATAAGAATCATAATGGTTATCCATTTATCCTCTCCTCGCTTCTTTGTTCTCTTTTCCTCCCTCCTCTCATCACTCCTCTTCCTCTTAATTCATTTTTCTATTTCCATCCATTACCACATTTACCATTCATTCATCCATCCTCTACGTAATATCCAGGACCTAAAAGGGTTTTCTTATTAGTTTTCCGGTATAGTTGTGTCAAGCACAGAAGAGCCTTTGGCAACATGGCTGCCATTCATTGCTGCCAGTAGTCGAAATGAAAATTGTTCTAACATAACCAAATCTAGGGAGAAATAGTGCAGGCTCAGACTATTTTTTCAGTCCTAGTTCATAATTATGTTATGGTTTGTGCTATCATATGTCAATAATTGAATAAATAAATGAGTAAAAAAATATTTACATTCGTGAAATCAATATGATTATGATTAGTGTAAAAACGATAGGTTGTCTGAAGTGATTTTTCCCTGAAAATCTCAGTTCAGCGCATGCGTAGTTACACTCTCACTTCCCTCCGCCATCTTACAAGAGGCTTTTCTGTTCTTGACACAACTGTATTATGAATTTTCGTTTGCTCAAATTGAACTATTCACTTTATTAGTGTGAATAAAATAGTTTGAATGCATGTTGATTTTAGAGTACTGTATGTCATCATTGGATGATGTCTCTGTGCTGTTTGAAATTTTTTAATACAGCCAATATCATCGTGAACTCTTATTATGATATTCCTGAACTGAAGAGTTTGATAAGAAAGTGATTCTAAATTAATATTATCAATTGATCTGATAAGAAGCAGTTTGTAAATTATAATTTCAATTTCATTCTGCTATGATGAATAAAACGATGAATTTTCAACCCATGAACGTCCACTATTGGAGAAATAATATCTAAAGGTACCAAATCTTACTTGAGATTCAACTTCTTCCTTCACAAATTATTGACCAAGGCAGAAATGAAGAGAGTGAGAGGCAGGAAGATAGAGGGGGAAATGAGGAAGTTTTGACTCGCAGTTGTAGGCTACTCAAACACAGATAGGAAATAGGATGCTATTCATTGGACATTGATTGTATGATTATCAAAATTTTGAAAAACTTTCCTTGAATCACAATATCAAATATCACAATATTTTATTGTTAACGATGCTATTCCTAATAGAGACACAAAAAAAAATTTTCATTTAGAAACCAATATTATACAATCAATTTTTGGAGTGGAAGATTGGAAACAAGATAATACAAAAATTATTAAAATAATAAAATTTAAAAAGTACTGTAAATATTAGCGCTTGATATTGAACAATTCGTTGGTCACGAACCCGGACTTCAGTCATGTGCAATGAAAAAATACTGGCTAAGCTGTTTGAAACGTGTTCCATGTTGATTTATTTACTATTATCAATAGTGATTGTAATTACTATTACTACTATCTTACTATTACTACTATTATTACTATTACTAATTACTAATATTATCAATAGTATTATCAATAAAATATTATTAATATTTACTATTAAAGCATCGCGCAAAATGCTCGAATAAGACTAACTATTCAATACTTTATTGGAATGAGCTACTCTCATATTATTATTACTCTCGGTATGTAGGTCTATAGTTATTCCATCAATTATTATGTTGGGCGGTTTGGAACCAATAAGCTAAAAATAAGGCAAACCTGTGACCTGTGTACTTGATGATATTATATCATCATCATCATGCGTACAATTTGTCTGCGTCGGGTTGATATGACTCAGTTTTCGTAAAAATACAAAATGTGTTCCAAGAGAGTTTCATATACAATACGACATTCATAATTTGAGCGATGTAATTTCAAACAATCGAGGTTAAAAGGCTTAGGAGGAAACAAATGTGATCCTGTGAAGTGTTTTGTTGCTGTTCTCTGAAGTATTTGATGTGTTGATTTTGTTTATTGAGTCTTAGAAATCTTGATGACTGGGTCTGGATTTGGAAGGGAGAGTTTCTCGAAGTAACAGGGCTCAAGATGAATCATTATCATGTGAAGTAACACTTGAAAACTCTTAAGTTAGTATTCCAGTGCTAAAACTCAAGGCTAGGTCAATAGAGTCTGTTTCCATGTGTGTGAGAGTGTTTATCAGAAAATGTTTACAGAGAATGCTGGTAAATCTCAGAGTGAAACAGCTGTCCTGGAAAAGATAGTTGAATAACATCATCTATGATACTAATAAATGTTCTGTGCGGCCAGGGATGATTTCCAGGCTATGTTCTACGGCAAACAAGGGAAACCTATTTTGTGAAAGTTCAAGATTAGAATCCAGAAGGATTTTTAGGTCAGCTCCAAATCTGCATTTTATGCGCTTTTGAGCTTTAATGCTGCAATTAAGTACATCTTATCTTATTAGAATAGAACGTAGTTTGTGGTACAGTTTATGAACCAAAAACTCCAGTCTTCAGAGATATTGAAGTTCTGTGATCTCTGTGAACTGAACAGAATTTGAAGAATTGTGTTCAAATATAATTGACCACAGTTAAATTGTGACTAAGTGTTTGATACTTGTTTTATGCCGGCAGAGCTCAGCACAATTTAAATTATTTTGAAATCGATTTGAATTATTGAAAATTTAATTCTGAAAAAGAAGTACTGTATTTGATAATCCTGTCATTTTGAGCGATGGGCTTTCGTTAAAGTTGAACTTGAGAAAATTAGCTCTGGTGAGACTGCTTCTCACCTCAACAATAGAAAAGTATATTCGCTTTGAAAATTTTATTAAAGATGAGTTGGAATAAAGGGTTAATGAATCCGTATTACTCACCCAAGAAGAGAAGAGCCTCTTGTACGAAAATTGCAGACTGTATAAGTGTATATCACAACATGAAAGCATCAAATCCTAATAATAATAATAAAATAATATTATAATAAAATCCTATCACCATGTTTAGATTCTCATCTTATGGAAAATCTGCGATCAAAGCTGACAATTTCCAGTATGGGCTAGAGGGTAGGGTTGGAATTTAGTGTAGGCACATACATTATTCACTACCGTACTGCACTTCCATACTATCAAATTATATTATACTATATCTCGTCAGTCTTCAATATAGTTGTCAATAACTATGATTTCAGTACTAATTACTAAGCTGAATAATTATTAAAATAAAATCTAATAAACTATTATAATATTTTTATTGTTAATTATAGAACAAAATACAGTCAAGGCTATAGCCCACTAGTTTCTATAAGGAATAGAACTTTAAAAGGTTTTTTCTCAAACATGTATTATTAATTAATATAAAAAGTATTGACGTGAGATTTTTTTGAAGAATTTTCCCTCCATAATGTTTTCATGGAACTGCGTGGAATAATAGGAGTCTACAGTCGAATTCAAATAAATTATTTAGTTGCTTGGCTTTGACAGGGCATTTCTCACGCTTATTTCAAGAGCGTGAAATATCCTAAATATAATTAAAAATAATATTATCTCTGAAACGAAGTTCCTTCCCGACTGTGACTCCAAATAATCATATGATATCTCACAGTTGAAATAAACAACGTTGAATTCAACTAACGTGGTGTTGTTAATAAGTGGGTCTATGAAATTCAGTCAAGCTTCACTTGAAGGTTGGGTGAGGAAATTGTTGAGTATTGAGATGATATTTTCTTTCAAATGAAGAATGGTTTATTGGTTTATTCTATAGAGACTGTATAATCAGTCTTATATTATTATAGTTTATTCTATACGAGACTGAATTGAATTTTTCAAAATTGGATTTCATTGCCAAAAAATACAGTGAATACAAATTGGAAACATATTAAAATTTGAAAGTTGAACAATTGCTTTTAAATTAATTTATTTCATTTCAGTAAGCATGAAGCTGAAAATAAAAAAATTAAAACCCCGTTACAAACGCCATTCATCTATTTTCATTCATTCATCTACGCTTATTCATTCAACGTCTACAATCCATCCATTTATAGTTATTATTACAGTATTATATTTACAGTAATATATTATGTAGTGTATAGTATGTAATATGTATTCAAGACGATGAAGAAAAATCCTAGCATTAGAAGAATAAAGAAAAAAACTAAGTTCTAAAAAGATTAGCATGCCATAAAGGAATACCGTGATAACATGTATTTAAAGAGATTTCAATTACTCTGAAAAGGATTGTAATCGGAACATAATATAGGACTACTGTATTGATACGCAACATTAGTATCAACCTGAAAATATCATTTTGCAGTACGGCAGACTATTCTAAATTGAAGGATTCGACAATTTTAACAATTTTAACGTCGCTTGGACTTTAAAAAATGATAACAGGCTATTCAGGCAACAGATATTATAATATTGCAGGCTACTTCTCAACATTCCTCACTTTTCACTTATTGAAGAGAATAAATGGAGAGATGATGATGATAATTAATGAAAAAACGTAAAAGAGAATATAGCCCAATCAATCTAGTAGTATTCCTCTAGTTAGTCTAATAGAATAGTGTTATTATCTCTGAATTTTGAGCCGATTGCATCGGAAAAACCAATTCGATTTCATAGCAATCAAAGTATACCACAACTGAGTAATTTCCTAGGTAGCAATTTGCCTGACAATTATTGTTACACCAAGTGTCAAAAGGACAATATTATTTGTTTATACAATTGTTAATTTTGACAAATATTTTTTCAATTATTGCTGTACATACTGTAGGTAGGCTTTATCAAACGATACTATGTTTACACGCTATCATGATAATATCAGTATGTATCTTCTTCTTTAGCATCAATCATTTGATTGGTAGGCAGCTATCCATATTTTCCTATCCATAGATGTATTTTTCAGTTGGATGTTGCTCTAGATCCCTAGATCCTTAGTTATTTGTTTCAAATATTGTTAATGGGTGTGTATATCATGTATTGGATATACTAGCTTCGCTCGCCTTATCTGCCTAGCCAGGAGTCCCCGTCCCCTGGACCTCCGGTAGTGTAGCAGTGTCAATGAGAAAATGACACTCATTGCTTGCTTCGCATGCTTGTTTGAAGTCTCATTCGAACAACATTGCTTTGTTAAACATTTCAATCAACAGGGTATTTTTGGCTAATTTTTGGATTACTCAAGAATCCTTCAATTAATTCTTCTACTAGCTCAGCTCAACCTGGATATTATATGTTACTAGCCGGCAGGCTCGCTTCGCTTGCCTTCTCTGCCTAGCCTTCTCAGCCTTGACCCCCGACGGTATCGGCAGAGTAAGTGAGTCAAACAGGCTCGCTTCGCTCGCCCGCACATTCCGTTCAGAAGGGATTTGAAATTCATTGAACACAGCATTTCTAGGCCTAATCTGGACCTATTTACAAAATTTCAACATTTTCTGCTTATTGGTTCTCGAAAAATCTGAGAAAAACTCCGAAAATAGTTTATATATTAAGCGTAACTTTGGGAAGTATATCGGGCATAGTTTGAAACTTGATTCAATATCTCCTAAATTAGTTCATCTATAAACTCGCTGAACCATTGATTTTACAGAAAGGATTGGTCGTATCAAGGCGGAAGATATGCAACCCGCAATACATTTACAATTTTGAAAAAGTTTTTACTGGCGTACTCTTGAAAGGGTTTCAAAGATATTCTAACACAACATTTCTAGACCTTATCTGAACCTTCCCACCAAATATCAACATTTTTTTACCGATTGGTTCTCGAAAAAATTAATAAAATGCTGAAAAACTACCGGTAAGTGGGGGTTACTTTGGGACAGGTTTCCGAGTTTTCAATAAATATGTGAGATACGAATCAGCCAATCTCAGATATAATCAGCTCAAAAGATAGCTCTACTTTTTGGCTTTCTAATGAAATGTCAATGAAGACCAAGTATGGAGGTGTTATCGAATTATAAAACATAATACATGTCAAATTCACAAAAAGCGATGCGGGGTAACTTTGGGACAAACTATTTTTTCTTCTTAAAACGTATCTAAATTGATGAAAACAATAATATAGCCTATAAAATTGATAATTTCTACCTCAATTGATCCTTATTCACGCAAAAAATGAGCGAAAGTTGGAATATATGAGGATTGATTATATTATAAAATTTGAGAATCAACTGCACTTGTTTCAAGCATGTTACAAAGGACAACTGGTTTTTCACACCACAGGTTACTTGCATTCGTTCCTACAGGATCTAAAATTGGTCAAGAATGCATAGCTTTATACACAATGATAATAATAATAATAATACCCTGTGACCTTGCTGGCTGAGGTCTGGTGTCAGAGTTCTCAGGTCGCACCTGATCAGCTGCAGGGCCTCTGACATGACCTAACGACGGCTTTTTAGGCAGCCGGGACCGACGGCTAAACTTTTTATGCCTTGCAGATGCATTTTATATGCATTGTAGATGCAACTTTTCATGTATTTCAATTTAATAAAACCAATGAAGTGCACAAAACTTCTCATTCAATTTATAAGGAAAGGTGGGTTTTATCGTCCATACAAGAATTCATGCACCAAAAACCTAAAAATGTTGATGAACTATTCTGTACTCAAAATGGTGTTCATATTTATGAGAAAAAACATTATGGATGTGGATGTCCCGTAAAAATCATTTAGGGGTAGCTTTCTGCTGATCCATAGTTTTCCCAAAGTTACCCCGCAACCTGCTGAAATTTTGGTTATATCTCTATAAAATGATAACAAAACAAATTTTTCAAGTTGTTCTAACGCTAGATTGAAGTCAACAAATATAAGAAAAGAGCATAATAACCTTAGAAGTATATCCTATAAAATGATCTATGGGCAATAGAAATTTTCCAGATTCTCCACAACATTGAAAATATGAGTATTTCAAAGAATAGCTGAGACTGCCACTTTGTTCCACCCATAACTTTGAGGAGTGGTCAATAAATATCAGTACACCTAGAGCAACTTTTCTGACAGTTTTCAGGCTCGTAGAAAGCATAAAAATGATGTAGTAATTGAAAATTAGATAAGAGGCCCTTGTCCCAAAGTAACACCCACATACGGTGTAGAAAAACTCAAATATTTGGCGTATCCTTAAAAGGTTTTAAAAATCCTTTGTTAGTGCGCGTCTAAACGTCCAACTGAACATTCCTGCCAAATTTGAACGCATTCGGTTCAGTGGATTTTTAGTTCTGGTGATGAATGAATGAATGAATCAGTGCCATTTCGCCTTTATGTGTAGAGATTTGAACGTATTTAGTTTAGTAGTTTCTGTGAAATACGCAAGAGTGCTAAGACTACATTTATTGGAAAACCTGATAAATCGCGTATTTCCCGAAGGATTTCAAAAATTTCCAATACAACATTTCCATAACATAATCTGAACCTGTCTACCAAATTACAACATTTTCTGCCAATTAGTTCTCAAAGAAAGCTAAGAAAAATAATAAAAAACTTGAATATTATGCCTATTTATGGGACATTTAAAGAATCTGTTATAAGTGCGCAGCGCGCTTGGTGTCTAAAGGTCCAATCGAACGTGCCATGAGTTAGCCTAGTGCCATTTCGCGTTTATTAAAAAGATAGATCAATTGGATAAGGCGCAAGATATGCAACCCGCGATGCACCTAAAACTTTCAAACCCCTGATTACAGGGGTAATTTCGAAAGGATTTTTTCAAATTTATACAACATTGCTAGACTTAATCTGAGCCTAACCACCAAATTTCAACATTTTTCTGACGAAAATTCACGAAAACACCGAAAAACTATAAAAAAACTTTGAGAGGCTGTGAACAGTTTCCGGTAGATTTTTTTCTAGCGGTTGATATGAAATTATAAAATTGATTATTGCCTATAACACGAGCCTATGCATTATTGGCGGAAACAGGTATGACCTATATCGGTGACCCAGTTAGTTGATTCATGAGGTGGTGATCCGGGCGAGGTGAATGAGGAGGCCTCCTGGATTGCTGAATGGAGGCTCAGCCGAGGCCTCTGGTTGGCCAGCTGCTGCTGCTGCTGCTGCCGCTGATGCAGGCTTTTTAGAATGGTTTTTGCACCACATTGGTGCGGGTGGCTGTTTACTATGGTGCGGGGGGTGCAGGGGACACGACACGTGCCAGGCCCTTGAATGAACCAGGCCGAACACGTGTCTCGAATTCCAGGTCGGAAGAAGACAAACGCTGTGTGCTCAGGGGGTCCCATCCCGTTTTAGGTCACACTCAACCATCCCAGCCATTTTTGCTGATCATTCACATCTACAGCCATGCGGGATACTAAATGAAGTTGGTGAATGAGTCGCCTGATTACAATAATAATTGATAATGAGAGAACTTTTGGACTCACTGATGTAATATGAACCAAGCTGTGATGGCTTCTATTCGGAACCTCTAGTTTGGTTCTATTTTGCTCTGAAATTTTTAGTTAATTCAAAATTTTCCAGGTTTTTTTTATTTGGTGTTTTTCATTGAATCTTTATTGTGAACAGTGAAATTTTATCAAAATTCAAAATTTTTCAATGTGAAAAGTATTTTCAAGGGTAAAATTATTTAATGTGAACTTTCATTATCTTTCATTCACCATGTAAACGTCACCATTCACTCATCATCACCTTTGCTTAAAATACTTGCTATCAAGTCGCAATTGTAACAATAAATAAAAATACTTTCCTTGTCAATTGAATGAAGAGACAAGATGTTGTCAAACCACTGATTTATTTAAAAAATTGAGATACCGGTTTTGGTTGTTACACCATTATCAATTTCTGGTGAACTCTATTTTTCTTACTTTCCTTGTCTATAGATTGAGTCAATGTTTGAAATTTTTGGTTTGAAAATTGGAGGTTCATGTTTCATGAATTGGGAGAGGAAGACAAAAAAAATCCTGAATACACTTACTCCAGGGGATTTGAATTCTGTGGAGACGAATTGGGAGAGGGAGGAAGAAGGAAATTCTGGTTCCCTCATTTTAGGGGATTTAAATACCTAATGAAATTGAATGAATATGATGATCCATTGCAATCATCAATGAATTGCGAAAACCAACCCATAATTTGGGAGACAAATCATGTCATAGTCTTAGTAGAATGGGTAAGCGCATAATCTAGTACGAATTATCTCTATGACAATGATGAATTCATAATGGAAACATGAAAGCAATATAGGCTATATGAAATGGAATTATTTGAAAATTGGAATGAATGCGACAATAATCTATTATGAGGTGAGAACAGAGGAGAAACGTTTTGAATGATTCCGGAGGAATCTAATCTGGATAAACTGAACAGGCTTTAAGGTTAGTAACAGAATTTTGAATGAAATACTTCTACCCTACTAAGATTATTATTATCATCGTGAGATATGAACTCAATATCGTAAGCTATAATATTTGATTCAGAAGCTAAAATCAAACCAATTTGATTCTCACTTAGCCTGAGAACATCTATTGGAAGCACAATATAAGAAAAAATAATTATTGGAGATTGAAAAGATCTTTTATCATCAAGAAAGATTTTTATAATCATCAACCTCGAGGTTGATGATAATCAGAAATTATTATTATTGGAAATTCTCTATTTGGAATGCTCAATTGAAAGTGTTTATGAGAATGCGAGAGTTTGATAAATTGGAACTAGTTGTAAAAAGAATAATAATATTCAATTCCCTTGATCATTTGTGGAAGATCTCATTGATATAAATCTATTAGAATATCACGTTACAGGGTTTAGAAGTACTCACTAGAAATACTAGTGAGTTCATTTAAAAACTGTAAAAATTATTATTTTCCGCAAGTGTGCGCAAAAGATTACTACAAAGATTAAGGCTACTAGTTAATGCATTGTAAATTTCCTTGAAAATATGTATTTCAAACATTTTATTGGAGGAGTGCGTTTTACTTCATGGAAACATAATCATACGTCATTTGGACAATTTTTTTGCAAATCAAACAACAATAATGCAACTAATTTGTATTTCAATTATTTTTTTCTCGTTTAACAGTTCATAAACAGTTTAAGTTACGTTCAGAAACAGTAACTCCTGCTCAATAGGTGAGTTCATCAATTTTTCACAGTCAATTGACATATTGTTGTGTAAAACTCAGAAAAATCTTGTTCAAGGAAGACAAAGTTATTTTATTACTGGATTCTCACTCACAAGTTTCACATACTTTATTGGTCTGAAATCAAGTTTGGACTAGGTATATGGAATACTAAGGCGAAAACTTACATGAAATTAATCAGTGAAAGGGATAGAGAAAGGAAAGAAATATCTACATATTAAGAAAAAATTTGTACTCACCATGAATAAAATAAATAAATACATGGAATGAATATAAATATAATTATTCGAGTTGATGGGTTGATTGCGTTAGACAAGAATAGTAGGCGTAGGCCTGGAGACATGCGTGTTTCAAACTCACTCTCTTAATAGAAAAATACCTAACAAGTAAATACGGACGTAGAGTACGGAAATGGTTTTACTATGACAGTTCATCATTATATTTTTTGTCAACTGTAGCATTATGACACGAGCTCTCTTGTGATAAGTGGAAATAAGTGGAAATGAGAAAGAAACATTTTAGATGACGACGATATTCATGTACTGTATAAAGACACACATGTTGCATACTCGACCCCTTCATTTTCCCACAGACGGAGAAAGACTCAGATCAAGATGAAATACTGAGGGAGAAGAGAACTGACATTTATAAAACTTGATCGGGAGATCGACTTTCAGAAAAATGTACAGATAATTGAAAAAAATATTCGTTCAGAGAATCGCGAATGAACTTAATCTGAATAATTATTACATTGTAGTATTTTCCTCGTTTCTTAACTTATTTAGTTCGTGAAACTGCTTCTATTTGCCAAGGCACAAAAATTATTGGCAATGGATAATTCAACTTTGCAACTTTATACAGAATGTTTCAGAAGGAATGTGCAATAATTTTAGGCTGATTTCTCACATCGAGTAGTGGATAAAGTTCCATACCCCATTTCCCCCAGAAATGCTTTGTTACAGAGATAACAATGGCGAAAAATAGTATTTTTTGTCCATTTAGTCTCCTTTTGACCGGTATTTCTGAGATTTGGGTGAGTTTTACACAATCACGGCCACTCGAATTTATTTCAAGAATCCGATTCTCTCCAATTTCTATCAATTGAAAATACAATTTTATGATTCCATATCCACTTATAACCCTTAATATTGTTGAGAGCTTGTGGTTTTAGTATAATATTTCCTCTATCATCTGAATAACCGTTCGAGTTACGAACTTCTTGATAATTTCATTGAATATTTCAGCTTCTTGTACTCGAGAAATGATTATTTTTTTACCTGCATGATGCCTCTAAGATAATATCATAAAGTTATATAGATTTATTTTTGTACCTGCATGATGCCTGTAAGATAATATCATAAAGTTATATAGATTTATTCTTCTACCTGCATGATGCCTCTAAGATAATATCATAAAGTTATATAGATTTTAAGAAAAATATCAATTTTCCGCCATTGTTATCTCGGTAACAAAGTATAACTTATGGAACATTTTTTCACTACTTGATGTAAGAAATCAGCCTGAGAAGTGCACTTTCCTCCTGTAACACCTTTTCTATTTCTGAAAGTACATAAGATTTTACTCTTATCACTTCCCATCCCATCATGCAACATCAGCTATAGATTCCATCTTATTTGTATTTTCCTTACTTGACTCTCTACTTCGTATACTGTGAAATAATTCAAACATGGCTGGGTCATAAAAGACTAATTATTTTTCACTTTCAACATAGTAGAGGGTTGTACTTATTTCTTGTTATCATTGTAAAAACTACTCAAAATAGTATCTATCAGCTACTGTTCTCACAACTACCTGCACTATAAGCATTTTGGAGATTGAACTAAGACTTCCCTTTGCATAAAAAATATGTATTTTGAAGGGAGCGCTCAGTTCAAACAGAAGTAACATAATGTTTATAATACGGTTGGAAATAGTATTGGCAATATATAGACCGATCGATTGAGCATGCAGTTTGTATACATCATGGAAGCAAGAATAGTAGTTGAAGGTTATGACCTCATTTGATACTAACTTGACAAGAATAATAAATGCGTTTATTGGTTGCAGAGTAACCTAAGTAATCTAAGTAACCTAGTTCCGAAACATAGGAAGTGACACATGTATGCGAACTTGAATCAACTCGAATTATTGCATCATGATTGATTCAATTTTGAAACTACAGTAGAACCTCTGTTAACCGTCACCCTCAGGACCGGGAGTGTGACGGTTGAGCGAATAGACGGATAACAGAAATGTCGTTATAAACAGAAGGCCTGACCGCATATCACTGGCCTGCCCACGAAACAGGTGAAGTGCTGTACAGTAGAAGATACGGGCACTTCACTTGTTTCGTGGGCACGAGCCGTCAGTGCCGTATATTGTAAATGATTTTAAAAAAGTGAACCATGCTCAAGTGGATATGTTTAAGAGGAACAGTTTTGGGCTATGAAGCCTGTTGTAGCCTACTCTTTGACGTGAAATAACTGAATAAAGATGAATAATACATATATTATTAAGTATACAGTATTAACATACAAGAGTGACACAGATTGATACAAATTAATGTTTGTAAAAGTACTGTGCTGTGTGTGAATTAGATTAGATTAGATTTCTTTATTCATATAGACAATAACAATACATTCACGCTTTAATTCTAGATTGCTTAAATAAAGTACGTAATAATATAAAGGAGTAAGTGTATTTCTATTATACAGAAATGAATATACAGTAGCTATTGCTTCTATATAAACGTCACGAGCTGAAAACATAGTAACATTATTCAACAAACACGGATACACATGAACGCGAAATTATAGAAATTTTATAAAAATATATTTAATTGGCAATCTTTTAAATTACGACTGAATAATTGTCTAGATGAAAAGGCGAAGTTTGGACATAAAGATGTCCATTCTTGGGAAAGGACAACAAAGATGTCCTTTCCATTAACACTTGGCCTTAAAAGTTAAAAACATAATGTTTACACTGCTTATAAATGATGTAAAAAATGTTGGTAATTTCAATTGGAATTTTAAAAGCAGATTAAGATTAATGGAACTTTTCTATAAAGATTCAGGAAAAAAAAGAAGATTAAAATAATAATCTAAATTTAACTTAAAATTAATAACTACTAGAAGTAATGAATAATGGTTGATGATGGGGTGAATTATGTAAGTTAAAATTACTACTGCAAATGATGGATGTATGGACATGGGGTCCATAACGAAGGTTGAATTTATTTCTACAAAAATTGCAAGTATATTTACAAGTAAATTGAATAGGTGATGGATGGAGGATGAAGGGTTGTCATGCTATTGCTCTAGGGTTGAACGTTTTCGGTCATTTTCCAACAAGATATTTTCTAAGTTTCATGATGAAGCTTGCTCTACTCTCAATACATCTTATAGAATCAGGTAGTGCATTCCATGCACGGCAACCAGAAACTAGAAAGGACTTAGTATAAATGGTAGTACGGTGATTTGGAATCCTCAAAGTATTTTCCCCAGTTCTAGTGTGTGACACGTCTATTCTCCTGCCTTCAGAAACAAATTTGAAATCATCTTTAAAATAAACTGGTTTACAATGTTTTAAAATATCTCTAACAAGTTTAATTATTCTAAAATTTCTCTGATCGGGTAGCTTTAGAGTTGAACTTGAAATGTGGGCTTGGGTGATTCGTTCATGGCGTTGGAGAGAGTAAACAAACCTTAAACAATAATTTTGACAACGCTGTAGTTTATCATTCGAGTGTAACTTGCATGTCGTTGAGTACTGAGTTGCAATACATTAAGTGAGGGAAAATTAGTGATTTTACCAACAACAGTCTGATATTCCTAGGAAAAATGTCTTGTAATTTCTTCAATGAGTGCATGGCTGAAAAACCTTCTTACACGTTTTATTAACCTGTTCTGACCAGTCTAAATTTTTATTCATGATTATTCCCAGGTTTTTAACAGAGCTACAGTAGGGGATTTCAATACCATCAATGGAGATTTTATTGATTGTGTTCATATCAATATTATTTACTAAAAGCGTGAGTAACCAATTACTATTGGCTGCGTTTTATTAGGATTGAGTTTAAGGCCATTTTTCTTTGTCCATTCGAATATTAAATTTACATCGTGGTTGATTTTATCTACTGTTTCGTTTATTTTTGAGATGGGGCAGCTGGCATAAATTTGAAGGTCATCAGCGTAGGTATGAAATTTAGAAAACTTTATGACAGAAGGGAGGTCATTTGCATAAAGCGTAAATAGGAGGGGGCCTAGAATAGAACTTTGTGGGACACCGTGTATAACATTTTTCCATTCAGATTTATTATCACCAATGGATACACATTGTTTTCTATTTCTAAGATAGGAGTTAAACCATGATAGTGTTTGAGCACTAAATCCGAGGATAGCTAACTTACTAAGGAGAATATTATGGTCTACAGTGTCGAATGCTTTAGAAAAATCAAACAGGGTTAATATTGTGCATTTCCTTTGGTCCATACCTAGCCTAATATCATCAGTTACACGCAGAAGAGCTGTTTCAGTTGAGTGAGATTTCCGAAATCCAGATTGAAAGTTATGTAATTTGTTATTCTGTTCTAGAAAATCTACAACTTGACCGTGAACTAGTCTCTCTAGTACTTTGGAAAGGGCAGGTAGAATACTAATTGGTCTAAGATCTTCGACCTTATTGGGTGAGGGGACTTTATTCAAAGGACGAACTAGAGCAAACTTACAATTTTCAGGGAACTGGCCTGTTTCAAGGGACTTGTTGAAAATAGTAGTGATGGTTGGTAGAACTGCAAATACAATTTTCTTTATGAATTTAATAGAAATTTTGTCGGCTCCAGTAGCATTACTGCGCATGTGTTGTGTTGTATAGATCTAAGAGCCTGATGTTCAGTAATATGTTTAAAATGAAATTGATTAGCAGGTTGTATGTGAGTGTTAGCTACTTGATCTTCCAGAAAATTGATGTGATCAGTAATAGTAGTTTCGTCACGTTGAGTCAAGTGTGAGGTAAAATAGTCATTTATGTCATCCAATGGTAGGTCGATTTCTGTCTCAGATTTTTGTTTACCTAGACCAAATTCTTTTATTCCACGCCACAATAGTTTAGAGTCTAGTTTATTGTCAGTCATGAATGAATTTAAATATCATATTTTTGAATTTCTCAATTGCTGCTTGACTTTATTTCTCAAACTTCGATATTCAATTAAACTATTCAGGTCGAGCGTTTTCTTAAATTTTCTGTGAGCTTTGTCCCTTTGTCCCATCATTTTTAAAATGTCGTCAGTCATCCAAGGTACCCGTCGTTTCCTGTTTATCCTCCTGGTAACGAATGGTGCGTGCTTGTTGTATATATCAAGAGTCCAGTTTTCAAATGTGTCAACCATGTTATCAACTGAGGGAAGTCCATCAATTTGATGCCATGGAGTCAGAGCTACGTCAGTCAGGAAAGCGGTTTCGTCAAAGTGTTTGAAGTCCCTATAAGTAATAAGTTTCTGATCTGGTTTAGGGGTCTTGTGAGAAAGTACACAATAGATTAAATCGTGTCCGGAGATAGCAGGGACAGAGATTTAACCTGTTTCTACTACCTCGTTTGGATCGCTAACTATAAGAAGATCAATAAATGCATCTGATTCATTTGTATGATGAGTTGGATCAAGCGGGAGAATAGTTATATTGAGACATTGAAATATTGTAGTCAGTTGGTGAAAGTCAAAATTCCGATTTGTCATTAAGAGATCAGTGTTCATATCGCCCATAACTAGGATACGGTTATAGAATGGCAAGAACTGGAGTAATGCATTTTTCAAAATCTGTAAAGTGACCTATTTTTGGCGGGCGGTAGCAGATCCCAACTAGTAATTCATCTGAACTAGTTAATGATAATTCAAGCAGCATAAACTCAGGCCTAGCAGCGTATTCTTGAACCGATGTTGATAATATTTTAGTTTTGATGCCTTCACATACACAGCCACACCGCCACATGCTTTATTTAAGCGATCATTACGAAATAGATTATAACCAGGCAGAGCAACTAAGTTTGATGAAATGCTAGGCTTCAAAAATGATTCTGATATTCCAATAACATTGAAGCTTTGAAAACGGAAGATTGCTCTAAGCTCGTCAATGTGACAGGTAAGGGATTGTACGTTTAGATGAGCAATTTTAATCAACATTTTATGTGGCCGGAGCTTATCTGTTAAAAGGAGACCTGTATCATTATTTATGTTATTGAGATTATTATTCAAGTTGAAATGAATAGAGGGCGAGCAAGCTGAGTTGTCAGAAGGAAACATTATGACATATTGTTAATAAAATACAGTTAGAGCAGAGCATGACGATGAGGATGAAACTAAAACTAATGAAGTAACTAAACCTAATTATTACAAAAGTCTCTTTCACTTGAGGAATAGAGTGCATCATGAAAGCGCTGACGTTTCGGCTACCTCCACAATTATATTATCAGTTCTAAAATTCACTGTACACTAGAGGTATATGAGGTGATGAACACTATTTTTGAGAGCACAACCAATCAATCTAGAAGACGCTTTGTGATAGCTCAGTTTTGATATTCGCTGCCACACTTGTAAGTTGAAAGTCTTGATAACATGAGATCCAGTGAATTCCAGCCAATGAATAAGGAGTGATATAGCGCGAGAAATTGACCGAGTACAGCAGAACTGTGACGAGAAAAAAAGGGAGCAGAAGGAGCAGCAGAATACAATTCAGGTGGAATGTTACTAAATAAAAGAGTACTAGAATACACAGCGGGGACCAATCTCAAGTTCGAGTACTAATCGGGGAGAGGTCACGTCAAATTCCGACTATATAACTCGCTGCACTCCATTCTTGTCATGATTCTCCGCCGTGCACCCAAGAATCAGTGCTAGAGCTGTCATTATACTACTAACTGTATTATATAATTTATTATGCAATCACTTGATCGCAAAAATATTTTTTTCCTGGGGAATTAAAGTCGTATTGCAGTAGTATGTATGTGTATAGATATCAATAAAAAGTTGTGCAGTCTCTAGCTGAAAGTGGAACAGATTATTCTATGGTGTACTTGTGCTATATAACATGTCCAGCGCAGGCGAGTTTGGAAGTCATTTGAGCAGTTATAGAGAAGCTTAGGATTATTATGGAAATTTGATTGTTGTAGCACCAAGATCAGTTATACTTAACAAAAATCACGAAAAAATCGTTTCTCTCTCAGCAAAGCAGTTTTTTATATTGATATGTCATGATTGTTGCATGCAAGATAAACACATTTATGTGAGAAGATGCAAAAATATTACAAAACATTGGAGCAATAATTAATTAAAACAGTAAGTGTCAGCTCATGGGGTTACTAAGATTAGCCAATGTGACAGAGATACGGGATGAAAACATATAACTGTATATTTAGATGTAATTGCAAGGCTCTAGCCACTTAGGTCAATTTCACGTAAGTCGGGCATCGGAAAATGTAATTGAAAGGGTTAAAGCAGAATTAAAGGGGTATAGAGAATACTAACAGATTTAGAATGATGATGATATATGTTCATTCTGTATTAGATGGAATTCACAAATTAGCTTCCAAAATTTAATTCAAAACGTTACAAAAGTAAAAAGTAACATTTAACGTTCAATAATATTCTACGTTTTATTAGGCTGGAAGACAAGTTTAAAATTATGCTAGATGAGCCAAGAATCTGAATTAAAGAAGATTAATGATTATCCAGAACTTAAAAAAGATTCGTAATAGTTCAAAATGATTGCTTTAAATTATTATTTTCTATTCTATTAAAATATTCAAATAACATTAATGAAACTAAAATTTAATATTACAGTCAATAATTATTTATACTCTTTTTATGGCTCAAAAGTTTGATTTTCTCAAGTTGGCCGAATAGCTGGAACTGGAAGAATTATCAGTTACCCTAATAATAAGATGAATAAGTGAGGTGGAATAACTATTATTATTTCATAATGTGAGTGAGTTTGTATATTCATGCAGATAGTGGGAGGGGCCAATATGACTGACATGCATGCTATTCAGTGATTTAACTTGCCTGTGGGATTTTGAGAAGATCCGTCATCCGCTCCACTGTGAGGACCACCTTTTTGCCTCCCTGGGTGACGGCGATCTTGATCCTCCCATCTTGCGACCATACTGATCTTGGCCCGAACCGGTCCATAGCCGCGTTGAGGATCTTCAGCCGTTCCGATGTAAGATCTTCTCGAATTGTCACTCCGGTGCCTTTCAGGTTCTTCTTCGCATCGAAGATCATTCTCCTCGTCCGATAGCTCAGAAGGCGAATGATGATCGGACGATCTTTCGGTTTGGCTTGTCCGGGTTTAGGTGGTTGACGTCTTCCGACACGATGCGACCCATTCACATCTTCCAATTTCACCGGCACTTTCAGCTTCTCGTTGAAGATATGTAGCGCCAGCTGGTCGGTGTCTTCGCCTTCTTTTTCCGGAATCCCGAATATGCGAAGCGAGTGTCTGCGACCATATTGTTCAAGGTCGTCGACTTTCAGGTGACAATCGACCTCGAGCTCGCGAACCTTTTCAACCAGCCGTTGATTTTCTTTCTTCAGAGCCTCAAAATCCTCCATAATTGTTTTCAGGGCCGTTGTAACCGCGGTGGTGACAGCCCTTTCGATGTGAGCCCTCATCACTTGCAGTACTTCTTCGGACAATGGGCTGGAAATAGCGTGGGAAGAACAGGGTTCAGGAAGCGGACGGGCGTTGACCTCGTTCTTCTTGGCCGGGGTAGCTTGGTTCCTTTTGTTAACCATGATGCGAGTGGTATATATACTCTGAAGTATTCAACAGAGCACAGGAAAGACTGAAGTGTTTTATGAATTTATCGAAAAAACGGATTAAGGTATTGAAAAACTAATTACACGAAAGTACGCGGCTTTAAAAACTGAATGGTTTGATGTATAATAACTTGTGAATTGAACTGTTTTAACCTACGAAATTACTGTAAAATGAGGAGCCGAAGTGAAACACGTCTTCACTCACGAAACATCAAAGAGAGAGAGCTCTTAGCAGTGACGGTTAATCGAGTTTCTACTGTAATTTCAATGGAGACAGTTAACTTTATCACTTTCATTTTCAAATGAATAATTATTGAACTCAGCTTAAATAGTTAAATTTTCAATAAAAAAATAAATGTCTCAAATAATAATTATTATTGGTATTTACCAAACATTACACTTTTTAAACTGGTGCTAACTATATCCCCAAGTCAACGGTCTGATATAACTTGGACAATGTTCAGAACAATATAAAATTATAATACTAACATACAGTTCCAGAATAATCAGTTTTTTATCAATCGAATTCAATAATCAGAATTTAACCGTCGTAAAATAATACCATCCAATTAAAATGCAACGATTTTTATCGAGCTCCTTTCCTTAAAATGATGTCATACAAGTAGGCTATGTTGAATTATGTTCTGTATTGTAGAACCCATCCTTCTCTGAAAGCCATGTCTGCGCATCAGACGTTTTCAGTATAAATCCAATCAGTATAAACACTGCTTTAAAAGAGTAGATTTATTGGCTTGATAACCATTAATCAATATTATCATTAAAACCTTTTTATTGCCCCATTTTATGTTTGATCGTAATCCTCAAGTCTGAAGATTACGTCTTCTGTCTGGTCTATTCATTATTTTTCCACTAGTAATTATTATGTTATCTTATGTTACTGAAGGGACGGATTCAAGGATCCAAAGATTCAAAGAATGTCAAAGTATGACTTAATATTGATATAATACAATACATTTTGAATTCGTTCCAATGTTTGCGTTGAGAGAAAGAATACAATATGTTGAATACTTTTCTTATTTTCATTAATACTATTCAAAAGATTAAGCATATACCTATGTCAGTGTGGCATCAAGAGAACTTAAGTCTTGGAAAGACATTATCCAAGTTCTCAAGAGTGCTAAAAAGATTTCAAATTTTCAGAGTAAAAGCGCTTATATATGGTCATTTAAGGGTGACTCAAGTAGGTCATTGATAAAGATCAGGAACGATAAGACCGATCCTTGAGGCACACCTAATCTGATAAAAAGTGGTGAACTAAGCTGATCTTAAACTTTTACTTTTTGAATTCTGTAAGGAACTATATTAATCCACCTGTTAGCCATTCCTCTAATGCCCACTGCATTCAGATTAGCTAATAATATTATTTAGTCTACTAGGTCGAACGCGGTTTTGAAGTCGATGTAGAGTCCAGTTGATTTATTATTTGCATTGAAACTATTATATATTTTTCCAGTCACTGAATTCAGGTCATCCTCAGTTCCTATTCCCTTTCTGAAGCGGAATTGGAAACGACTAAAAAAACCTATTCTGTCCAGATACATAAGTCTACTTCTCATAAGTTTCTTGAATATTTTTTAATAAATGGATAATAAACTAATTGGTCGGATGTTGTCAAGTTTTAATGGGGAATGTTCTTTAAAAATTGGAATTACTGTACTTATTTTCAATTTATCAGTTGATAAATAATTATAACGGGAAATAATAATACTTAATAATTTGGCAGTCTCTTCTATCAGACTGATTGCAAAGCCTAAACATCTGATTTTCATTTCTAAATCCAATTATTGTATGGAGATTTTTAGATGTAAAGATGTTATTGTAAAGTTCTACAGATGCCTTCTCAATGTTGATAGCCTCTATATGAGAATGTAACGGAACCACCTGTGTTCCTGAAGCACCCATTTCAGATTGAGGAACCTGCCCTGATGGGTCAGATCCTTATGGGTTTGAAGGCAAGGCAACTTCTGGAATTTCCTCGGGGTTTGGTTTTGGTTGGTTTGAATTGTGGTAATCAATGTGGTCAATCAACGATCAAGCAGGGGGTACTGTGGGCGCATTCTGATCTGCCACATGCCGCCAACCCACAGAGGGTACTACTAGTAATTAAGTCTGATCACCAGGTCGAGACGATCGCCAAATTACACTACTTTCCGTTTCATTACAGTACGTTTACGCCTAAAATAATTTTTATTGAAGAAATTTCACCTTAGAGTAGGTACACACGCGAATGACAGTTGTTATGTGAAATCGTGCGACAGACGCCCCTTCTGTTTTTGAGCGACTCGAATCACTCGATGCGATGATACCCAACGATCCCGAGAAAATCGTTGAGGCTCCAGCTGTTTTCGTCCGGTTACCGCACGAAACTTTCTTCGAAATCGATCGTTGACTTGGCAGTTGCATCGAGTCGTATAGTCCGTCCAAGCAAAGAAGACATTCTAGCAAGATTGGAAAATGACTCTAGCTTTGTCAATTTGGTCAAAAAATTATAAATATGGTCTCCAATTGTAGAGCAAAATGTTCTCTACAATTTGACCGAGCTGGAGTCGTTTTCCCATCTCGCCAGAATGTCTTCTTTGCTTGGACACACTACACCAAGTCTCTCAAAAACATCTGAAACGACTGTAGCACGATAAGAATCATACGATATCGCACAACTATCGCTCGTGTGTACTCACTCAAAGGGGTGGAGTGTGCTGCTTCCACTCAATTTTTAAATGTTGGATAGTGATTTCTAGATGACAGTCAGACTACATTGAAACATTTGTAACAGGTGAAGTGCTGTACAGTAAAAGATACGGGCACTTCACATGTTTCGTGGGCACGAGCCGCCAGTGACGAGTACAACATCTTAAAACAATCTGCATCATGACTCAATAATTGAACAAGTAACTGCAAAGTGACACAGAAAAACGGAGCTTTTGAAGTAACACGTATGTGAATAAAGGAAATGTAATCATTAGTTTTATTGCTGAAAATGTGAGGTAGAATAGTTGCCATTTATAGTTCTAACAAAAAAAGCCAATATTCATGGACAATGTCTTTGAGATGACGACCATTCATACGTATACATTCATGGAGATTCCCATGTAAGCATGGAATGTCGAAGTATTGTGTTTAACTCTTAATTGTGGGACCATTTAAAAAGTAAAGCATACCCTTTTCCCTCAAAAATAATAATTATTTTATTATAATAATTATTCATAATAATCCATAATTATTATGGAGTTTGAAACAAGGATTCACAAAGAAATCGCTGAGATTTGCATTGCAGTGGTTCAACTTGCCATGCAAAATCTCACTGTTTGCTTCCAGGAATCCAAAAACCATATAAGTTTTAATGGTCAGTGCATCATCATCATCATCAGTGGAAAACTGGAGCTTTGTTTTCACTTACCTAAATTATGGGAAAGTGTAAATTTCAATAAATAATTGATGAGTTCACATCAACATCTTGTCTCTTCTATAGGCGTTAAATTGTTTTGTGCAATTTCTGAAGTCACGTTCTTAATTATTAATCTGTGATTAATTATGAAAAAGTTTTGTTTACCAAGAGGCTTCTGTATTCCTAGTTTTCTTTTTCTGAGTCTTTTATTATTGTTTATTAAGTGGCTTCTGTAAATTATCTAGTTACACATTGTGTCTAGCGGTATATCACATGCAAAGGTGTATTGCCATAAACTTTTTCCCTCAACAGACTATAATATTATAATTTTTGATAAAATGCAAGGCCTCACATTTATTTGGATTGAAAATTTATAATTGGAGAAGTACAAATCATTATCAAGATTACATTGTATTTACAAGTAAACACGTTACTGTACTTACTGGCAGGGCTTGATGCCAAGGGGAGCGCGTGGGAGCTGCGCTCCCATAGTTTTCATTAGCGGCCTCATTCATTAAAATTGTATTATTAGTTGAAAAAACGCTATAAAACATTGTTCAGATTTGCTAAAAACGCTCCAATTGAAGTGTGATTTTCAAAATTTCCCGGGGAGGGCCCTCGTACCCCTCTCCTTCGGGGGTATTCCATACCACCCGATGAGCCAGTTCACCCATACCTCTTTTTTAGAAATCAAGCACTGCTTGCTAGACAAATGAGTAATACATAAGAGAAGTTGAGTACCAGAGCTTGAAATGATGTAAGAAATAAATAATGAATTTAATTCATCATTTCTTGTACAATCCAGGAGAAATGATCTTGTTTAAACCGTTATTATGAGAAGAAGGTGGTTTCTTGATTCATGTCGAGCTGCTGAGTGTTGTAAATATCCACTATAATAGAATATTATAGGGTATGTAGGATATCTCACCGATAATGCAGCCAATAATTTTTACAGAAGGAAACAGTTTAGATTACCTTGTTGAATTAGAGGCCTTTCGTGCTCCACACACACATTGTCACACACAGTTATTTTATTTATTTATTTATTCATCACACAAACATCATACATTGAGTTGGACTCATTTGATTGGTGACTTGTCATATTTCTAAAACTAAGTTACATACAATACTAGAAATTACACATAAGTAATTTACAAAACATATAGATTTAGTAAAATCTAAAAATCGACATTATTTATGGAATACTCTGAATTATTGATGATGGAAGTTTTGATGACTTTAAGTTATTAGAATTCTGAGATTTTATATAGGGTTTTCTCTAGCAACATTTTTTTGACTGCTTTTTTGAATGTAATGACTGAGTCTAAATTTCGGATGGCTGTTGGCAACATATTAAAAAGCCTCATTCCTGAGTAAAATGGAGTTTTTTCAAATGCTACATTCCTATGTATTGGATATTGAATTATGTTTCTATTTCGAGTGTTATGTTGGTGATTGTCTGTGCAAAATTGGAATTTATTGGTGTTCACTTTAACAAAAACTACTAGCTGATAAATCTAAATGGAAGGAAGTGTGAGGATGTTGAGATTTTTGAAGTGTGCTTTACATGAGTCTCTAGATCTCAATCTACAAATTACTCTCAATATCTTTTTTGCATGATGAAGATTTTTTGGCTGTCCACAGAATTACCCCAAAATATAGTACCATAGCTCAAATAGGAGTAGACTTATGCATAGTATACGGTTAATAATGTGCTTCTATCAAGTGAGTGAGAAAGAGTTAAAATTACAAAATAGGCTTGGTTCAATTTTTTCATCAAGTTCTGAATGAGTTGCTTCCAGCAGAAATTCTGGTCAATTACAAGTCCCAAGAATTTAGTTGATGTGGAAAGTATCAAGCTACTTTCAATGCTTGAAAGTTGAGTCTCATCCATCTCTATTTGATTTCGTATGGAACAAAATTGCATAAGGTGTGTTTTCCTATAATTTAATGAAAGCCTATTTACTTCAAACCAATTATTTATTGCTACCAGTGTATCCTTCAATTGATTTGTCAGTGTGATCTGATTGTCGTTTGACAGTGTTGACAATCTAAACAGAAGCTAATCTGAACAGTTCCCTTCTGTAAAAAGTCTTGACTGCATTGTCGGTGAAATATCCTAGTGAATTTTATTATAAATCAGAGTAGGGTTGATGCTGAAAAACGTTCATTTCATTCACCGATTCACGTCTCACCCTTACATGAACTGTAGCAGACAACGTGGTGGTGGACATTTAAACGTAGGGATAGTTGGGGCCGTTGGTGGGGGCGCCGCGGTTGTTCTTGCCTTGGGGCGCTACACACCACGTGACGGCTCTACAGGAATCTATACATAAGTTTGAATGATCGTCATTTCTACAAAAATTGGCATTTTTCTTGTTAAAACTAGTCTATAAATGGCAACTATTCTACTTCACAGCATTTTCAGCAATAGAACTAATGATTACATTTCCTTCATTCACGTATACGTGTAACATCAAAAGTTCCCGTTATCTGTGTTCCCATTTTTCCTTGGAGTTACAGTAGCCTACTTTCAAAACTCTCCGGAAGTTGAAAATAAGCTTTTCGTCATGAAAACTGCAGTCCTCTTCCCTAAATTTGTACAAAGACCTGCTGCACAAGTCAAAATTAGCTTCGATTGAACAGTAATAATTTCCACCATTTTCGAGCTGATTGACAGTTTTGACAGAAATAGTGAGAATGGAGAAAAATCATACACATAATTCGACTATAATAATTAAGGAACGAAGACTGGAATCAGAATCCTGATGTCGGAGATTCAGGTAATAACTTATCTCTATAACATAGAAAATATTCTGATAAATAACTTTATGTTCCTATTATCCATGAATCCTGTATATATTTGAAGAATGAACTGGATCTTTGGATGGCAGACATCGATTCCCTTGGAGTTACAGTAGCCTACTTACAAAACTTTCCAGAAGTTGAAAATAAGCTCTTTGTCATGAAAACTGCGGTCCTCTTTCCTAAATTTTTATATTATTTTCTTATGGAACTTGCTTTTTTTAATTTCATGAAGATGAATAAGGAAGGGTTAGGCATCTTTAATATCGCATCCATTTTAATCAATGGATGCCAGCTAGGCAAACACCATTCATATTTCGAGCGAGTTTGTATACTCGGCACCGGGTCATTGATCTTTCTGCCCTGCCAACCAAAGCCTACTTTCAATTCAAGTAGGCCTACCACCCACCGTCGCGTCACCCAACGGCCAAAACACTGTCACGTGGCTTTTCCGAGCTCGCTGGTTGGTCAACGGCCTATAAACATTTAACACGCTAGAATAACTGGCCTGGACCAGTTTTCTTTCTTTTCCCACCCTTTCCTTCAAATCCCATTCCATTCAAGCTATACCTATCTTGCTATCAATGGAGACATTACGCTGAAAAGTATGCAATCTCAATGCTTCAGAAAAGAGACAGTCCTTACATAATGAACTAGACTTTTACTTTACAAAGGTTGTAATATAGTCAAGAATGAATTTCTCCAGATCTGTAGTTCAATGATGGACGATAGGGAGATCAAAACGCTGTATTTCTATATCCAATAATTTCAATCCTCTCCAGAGAAAAAATAAAAAGAAGAGATCCTTTAAGCTTTCTTCCAACTTGCTATCAATAGACAATTATTTAATTTTCCATCTTTCAATAATATGACACTGGTATTCAAAGTCCTTCGATCATCCAATATAATATGGTTCCACTAGACAGCAGGCTCGCTTCGCTCGCCTCATCCGCCTGGCCAGGAGGCTCTCCTCCCTGGACCCGCGGCAGTGCCAGCAAAGTCAGTGAGACTACAAATTCTGTTTAAATGGATTTGCTTTGTTCATCATAATATTATTTTAACATTTACTTTTTTCCACACCCTTCCTTCAAATCCCTTTAATTCCATTCAAGCAGCAAAAATCAAATTTTTGTAACATTATTATTCAACAGGGTCTAGCTGCAATCGCTAGTTATTTTGAAATGATCAAACTCGAACTATAAGCCTACATGCGGAAATCAAAGTGTATAGAATATTATTATACCTCAAATCTTAATATGAGAAATATCTTCTCATACCTCAGCTGAACCCAAGGTTAGTATAGAGCTCTATACGATTCAAGTGCATTGGTTCTTGAGAAATCTGAAATAACTTATAAAAACGCACAAAATAACAGAGAGAACATCTATTTATCAGACATCGCTTGAGGCTTGATTCAATATCCTATCAAATTAGTAAATCTTATACCTACGCTGAATCGTTGAATTTACAATATAAATATAAGAATTGGTCGGATCAAAGCGGAAGATATGCAACCCGCGATACAACGAAAATTTATTGAAAAAAACTAATTACTGCCTTGATTTCAGAAGGAATTCCAGCGCAACTCTCCTAGACCTAAGCTGACCTCTAGACCTGTCGTCCAAATTTTAACATTTTCTGTCGATTGGCTCTTGAAAAAAGCTAAGAAAACACAGAAAAACTGTATAAGAATGCGTATATTGGACGTATCCTTGAGAAGTTTCAAAACTCCGTTCTTAGTGCGCGTCTGAAGGTCCAACTGAACATACCTGTTAAATTATAACGCGTTCGGTTCAGGGGATTTTTAGTTCTGCTTATGAATCAGTCAGTCAGTCAGTGCCATTTCGCTTTCATAGATACAGGCTATAATAACGACGACGATGATATATAAGGTAATATATGGCACCAGTAGTGGCCATGTTTGAGGAATTTTTATAGTTTATGCAGAATTGTGAGTCCATCCCATTATTTTATCTCATCTCAAACTCAATGAACATGTAGCCCAGATCCTTCTTGATTGACTCGTTACTTGAAATGGCTGATATCTCAATTCAAAAAATAATTATTGAACTTTTCATAGAACTCGACTTTGATTCTAAAGTGGCCACTATGATTCAGTAGTGGCCACATGGTGTTCTATGCTTATTTAAAATTCCTCAAGCTGCTTGTTGCAATCATTAAAGTAAGCTAATTTTATATTCCAGAACGTGATAATAACGCCAGAAATAATAATAGGTTATATTAAAATTATTCAAATTGTTAATGCATTGTTGTTGGTTACAAGCCACAAAAAAGTGAGGTTAAACCATGAAATAGACGTTTTAAAGTTATTTTTTCTCTGCAACCTATTTGAAACAGTCTTAGGAGAATATTAATTCGAATAACATCAACTTTTACTCTAATATCCACAACTTCTAAATATCAGCTATATTTGGCTGGAAACCTTCTTAACAACATCTAGACATTCTAGGGAATGACACCAGGAATGGCGGAATTCACAGACTTTCCAGTCATAATACAACAATTTGTATACATACCTTCTTACTGAAACGTGTAAGACAAAACTGAACTTCTTATTGAAACCACGTATTCGAGTGAAATGGCGACAATAAATTTCTCTCAGAGATCTTTGATCATACTCCAAGAGCTCTTACTTGAACTATTTAGCTGCTAAATAGTATGAGCTAAGTCTCTAGCAGGTTTAGAACTCATTTGAAGGCATCGAATTCGTATTTTAAAGAAAAAAAACCATTCAAATGGCCACTAATGTTGCTTTTCCCTTATATTCGAGCTCGTACGATGATGGCAACATCTATATTCAAATTCCATGTCCAACCAATAAAATGTGTGGGTGTGATCTTGAACTTCGGTCTAAATATTACAATTAAAAATGTAGTTCATGAACTAGTTGTGATGAATATTGAATTTTGAACTCCACTGGAGAAGTTTCCAAGTAGTATATAGTTTATAGAATGCTTTCTACTCATTTATACACTGTAAACACACGTCGCGATATTGAAATTTATATACCAATATTAATTTACAAAATCACAGAGAATAGATTCGAATCGTTTATTTAGACAGCCTCTGTAAGAGTTGGAAGAAATAATACACCTTTACATTGACTGCGGGAAAAAGTTGATACTCTCTCTAAATCGCAGAACAGATCTTACAATGTAAGCAACTACATCAAACGTATATCAATTATATTAATAGAACAGCAATATATTTATAGAAAAATCATATATTCAACGAAATAGAACTCGTGTAGAAATCGTGGTTTTACACTGGAACCTTATCAAATGCAGTAAAGACATTCTAGAAGATATTGCCTGAAGTTGAGAGATGATATATACACAAGACATTCTAGGAGATATTGCCTGAAATTGAGAGATGATATATACACGTATTTGAACTTTGTGAGAGAGATTTTCCACTTTTCAGATTAAAGCTCCTTTTAAGAAATAAGAGCATTATTTTGCTGCTAATACAAATAATATCCAGGATAGCAATGATCCAGTGATCCAATTAGCTTTCGTTTTTGTGAAACGCATTGTGAGGTGAATTTTTTCAGAATTTGTACGGAGGATAATTAATTTAATCTGAAGTGCGTTCTGAATGAAGCCGGTCCAATATCGGCCAAGAATGATTGAAGCCTCAAGTTTTGCAAGTTGTGGTGTGCGGCCAAACAAGTGGAGCTTTGTTGCCTGGCACGCTGTGTTATTTTCTCATTCATTGAGCAGACTCGTTGCCCATTCATGGTGACTGCCGCCGCCTCACTTTATGAATGGCCGTCGCACCTGCCGTACGCCTGATAACTGGCTGCAACTGAAATAAAATGTAATTCCATCTCACTCAGTCTATCACTAACAGCCCTTACAAGGCTCAACACACACTCAGTACATGCACTATACATGTGGGTATGTGTTAGTGTGCTATCGATTGCGGGGGTGAAGGGGAGCGGCTGCGAACCGGGGCGATCAATACGTGTCGTGGGGCCTCTACATTCCAACAACTGCCTCTAGTCATCAACATTTCCTAATCACCAAACCAATCCTCAAATCCCTCAAAGTAATCCAAATTCTTCAAGTAAAAACAAAAAACAAGTTATAACAAAGCAAGTTATAAACCCAAAACTGTACCCTGAAAAAATGAGGAAACTATTTTTTAAAAATTTTCTGTCATCATCCCAACTAATAGTTGTTGTTAACTACAGAATATACAAGAATCTCACCGAATTAAGACTAAATTTCGATTGGATTTTCTTTGACAATGAGTTTTGATATCAATTTTTAACACGAAAATTTACGAAATCCACATTGAACTTAACATGAATGCAATTTTTTAAAAAAATATGTTATACAATGCTGACAAAAGAGGGAATTTTGATGAAGTTATTTCTATCATTTCAGCTCTTGCCAACCAAAGAATGAAATTTAATATGAGATGTGCTACACTGCACATCACCGCGATGTAGAAGAAGAATACAGCTGCAAGCCTTCAAGTAGTGGTGAAGTTTCCACTGTAATAGGAAGTCATGGTATTGAATGCGACTTATTTATGATAGGCCTACTATTCAATGGGGCAAATAAATTGGGTGACTTTAAATTTACCATATTAGCTCTAAAATGTGACAAAATTAGATCAGCTCTAGATCGATTTCAAACTATTGCTCTCTGAATGACTGTCTTCTGAGGATAATACTAGATGAAAGAATGTCCATCAAGGGGAATATTCAAAATCATTTCAAGAAATTACTGATCCTATTTATATCAATACAAACTGTTTTTTGGTCCGTAATTCGACGGTTTGTCATTGATTGTTGTAACGCAAATGAAGTGTCAAGATCAATTGAGATTGAAAATGTGTTGATTAGTAGTTGAATTGAATTGATCATTGAAGAATAAGTGGATTCTTGCACTTACACCCACTGATTGTTATATCTTATTGTCTCTTGGGTATATTTCTTTGTCAATAGATGAACCGTAGATTATTGAAAATGTCTCCCTAGTAAATAATATTCATAATGAATTATAAATTGATATTTATGATAATTTAAAATAAATTGGATCTTTAATTTTACGACTCAATGGAATCGTAAAACGCTCCTAGTGAAGCGACAAAAGCTATAAGCTTTGCAGTTGTCTCACATTCATTGAATATGAAATCCATTGAATCCGTTCATTGACCAGAAGTCGTCTCCTCTTTCCATGTTTTGTGTTTCTCATGATCTCTGAGGAATTATCGAAGCTTGTCGGTGTAAAAACACAACCAAGGTTAGCATTGAGAAGTTTGCGCAAGGATAGTACATATTTGAGAATAAGTAGTCATCTTGACTTCCCGATGGAGTGAGTGGACAATTTTTTCGTATTCATCGAATACTGTGAGCTTACTGAGAAAATCTCAAGAGTCAGATGAATGCTTATTGGAAGGTGTGGACAAGATAGAGTAGGATGTATGAAATTTCAGCTACATGAATATTCTCTCTCCTTTTGGAAATACCAGGTATAATCTTAACATAATAACGCCAATACAATGGCCAGTTTTTTTAGTGAGTTACGTCTGTAAGTGGTTGGACAAATACAAAAAATCAATAAAACCAAGCAAAACACTTCAGCAAGAGTATGGAATTCGTTGCTGAATTAAAGGTAGATAATTTAATTAGTGGACTCACGTGGACTTTTTACGGACTACACGGTTCACGGTCAACGCACCTTAGGCAGCATTACACGATAAGAGTTCTATGATCATAGTTGATCATATTATGAAAAGAGATGAAAATATGATTTTGTATTTTCATCTCTTTCCATATGATCAGATATGATCATAGAACTATTATCTTATAATACCGGCCTTATTGACGTCATGTTATTTGGCTACACATGATTATTTTGTTTTCATTATTATATGAATGTCGAAGAAATTGTCTCGATTGCATTTCAAATTATATCATCAAGAAAATAGGAGTATTCCAATAAAAAAATGAACTGCGATTATTTGCAGTTTTCTGGTAATGAGTTCCGAAGCCAAGATACAATTTTATTCATCAACAGTAAAAACTGCAAAATAATCCTATGTTGAAAATTATACTAATTAAGGTGCTAGCTGAGCTCAGAGCTCAGCAGTTACAATTCTAATTTTTTTCTATTATTGAATATTATCTCTACATCCTCATCTAGATATTAGTTGAAATAGTCCAAATTTCGTTCGTTAGGATAATCTTCTCAACTAATCAAAATATTATCAACTCGCGTGCAACTGTGCACGTGGAAGATCAGATCTCTTCAGTCAATGTCATAAATCACGATTCATTTTTTTATTTAGCATAATCATGATACTAAACAGATAGCGTAGTTTCAAAATGGGATCCAGGGGAGAAACCCAATTACTAATGACAGAATCTGAATTTTTTTCAAAGACTGCTTCTCCTAGATGGGACAGAAGGGCCCTCTCGAAGAGGCTTAAATAAATTACCTTATGGAAGAGTACTGTTTCTCCAATGTATCAAAACTGACAAGATTTTTGATTTTTTGAACAGGTAACATTGGTGAATGTGTGTTGATATCACAATTGCTTGAAAATATTATCCCGATACTAATCATTATCCCTCATATTCTATTAATTCAGAAGACATTAAACATTAAATTGTCTATTTCATGCAAAAACATAATATGACAACTCCCACCGGGATTCGGGTATTTGGTTAGTATAGGCCAGGGTAGTGGGTACACACGAGCGTGATCCGAACGGTTTGCGGCCTCTCAGATGCAGCTGAAATAGTATTGTCTCTCTCCGCATTTATCTCTCTTACTTGTATTCACTTTAAACCGCTGCGGCTCGTAGCGGTCCCACCTTTCGTGTGTGCCCAGTCTTAAGGGCTCTTCATAAGCCTAGTTAGTGTCGACTTATCGTATTTTATTTTTGTATTATTCTACAGACAAGAATAATTTTGAGAGAACTTTGAAGATCTCAGCTCTAAGTCGTTCACAAAGGATTAACTTCTCAATCTTTTCAAGAGAAAGCCATGTCTGAATATCAGGCCTTAAATGATCTACCCTTTTTTGGAAATCTAAAATCAATAACTGTTCATATTCAACTCTTTACTTCCCTCTTCCAGCTAATAGCAACTGAATGTCAAACAGGATCATTTTTATTCCATTCCACAAATAAATCAATATGCAATTCGATTGTGTTCTTTATGAATTATGAGTGATTGACGTTTTTAAATTTTATCATTATGTCTGAAAAAACAAATACTCAGAAAGATACATAATTAATTTATAATAACATTTAAATTGACTTGTATTTGATTAGAAACTGACATCTCTCTCTTAAGGTACGATTCCCAAGCGATTCTGGCTCTAGATTTGCTGCTAGAGCTGCCGAGCTGAGCTGCTTTAGCCATTACAACTTTATTCATCTATATCTATAAAAGCAAAATGGCACTGACTGACTGACTGACTGATTCATCACCAGAACTAAAAATCCACTGAACCGAATGCGTTCAAATTTGGCAGGCATGTTCAGTTGGACGTTCAGACGCGCGCTAAGAACGGATTTTAGAAACTTTCCAAGGATACGTAAAATATTAAAGTTTTTCTATAGTTTTTCAGCGTTTTCTCAATTTTTTCGAGAACCAATCGGTAGAAAATGTTGATATTTGGTAGGCAGGTTCAGATAAGGTTTAGAAATGTTGTGTTGAAATATTTTTGAATTCCGTTCCAGATTACGCCACTTAACAGTATTTTTTAAATTGTAGATGTATTGCGGGTTGCATATCTTCAGCCTTCATACAACCAATTCTTACTGTAAATTCAATGGTTCAGCGAGATTATAGATGAACTAATTTGAAAGATATTGAATCAAGTTTCAAACTATGTCCGATATACTTCCCAAGGTTACGCTCAATATTAGCGTTTTACTATTTTTCGGAGCTTTTCTTGGATTTTTCGAGAATAAATACGTAGAAAATGTTGAAATCTGATAAACAGGTCCAGATTAGGTTTGAAAATGCTGTGTTCAATGAATTTTGAATACCTTCTGAGCCGAATTTGCAGGCGAGCGAAGCGAGCCTGTTTGTCTCAGCTTACACTGACAGAGGTTATGCAGGCGAGCGAAGCGAGCCTGTTTGACTCCCTGACACTGCTGATACTGTCGGGGGTCCAGGGGCGGAGCCCCCTGGCTAGGCGGAGAAGGCGAGCGAAGCGAGCCTGCCGGCTAGTATAAATATATTATCGATGTTTACTTTGTTATTAGGGCTACTAATGCCTGTGAACACTTTTCAAGTAAATTTCACTAATAACTATTGATGTAGTAGCCCTAATAACAGAGTAACATCTATAATATAGTTATGTGGATAGAGTTATGTGAGCAGTTCTAGCAGCAAATTTAGAGCCACGCCTTGGAATCCTTTAAGGTAGCATCCCTAAGCGACAGCATGAGCTACGGCTCACCTGGAGATGCTCTAGAGCTCTAGCTGTGCGGCTCTATGTGCAGGTCTCGAGCTGCTCAAGAATTATAAATATATATATAACATGAATTATCATTATATTGTATAATCTGCAAAGCTATAGACGTGCAGCTAATACAGCGCTGCTCGAGCGTCGAGCCGTTGCTTAGCAATGCTCAATTAGTCGTCCACCAGCGCAACTACCGACTAGGATGTGATTAAATACATTTAATTAAGGCATCCACTTGAGATGACATATTAACTCATTGACTGAATCACTAAATGGACTTGCAATCTACTTGTATCTCCAATCTACAGGGTGTTTCAGGAGGAATGTGCAATACTTCTCAATCTGATTCCTTAGACCAAGTAGACAAAAAAGTTCCATGGGACCAACCCCCAAAAACGCTTTGTTACCGAGATAAAAATGGCGGAAAATTGAGATTTTTCAAAATATATTAATTTTTTAGAGGCTCTTGCTCTCTTAACTCTTCAGAGAGATAGAGAGCTCTCCAGCTACTCTGAAATATTTCTCTGAGAATAATATGAAATTCTGCTTCATACCACCTCGTGCTCCCCATCATGGAGGTCTATGGGAAAGAAGCATTCAGAGTATGAAACACCATCTCACACGAGTTATAGGAGAGCAAATTGTGACTGCTGAAGAATTCGAGACTTTACTCGCAGCTATTGAAGCAATTCTCAACTCTCGACCGCTTACACCGCTGTCTTCAGACCCGGCAGATTTGGAAGCACTCACACCTGGCCACTTCATTATTGGAAGACCTTTACTTGCTCTTCCCGAAGAAAACTTTGAAACTACACAGCTCAATCGCCTACGACGTTGGCAGCTTGTCCAGCGCTTCACCCAGCATATATGGCGACGATGGAATAACGAATATCTTCATACTCTGCAACAGCGATCTAAATGGACAGCACCCCAACAGAACCTCACTGTAAACGACCTTGTTATCATACACGAAGACGCGGCACCACCTCTTTCATGGCGACTCGGCCGGATAATCAAAACGCACCCTGGCAAGGACAACATCGTACGAGTGGTTGACGTAAAAACAAGTCATGGTGTCCTCTCTCGCCCCGCTGTCAAAATTTCTCGCCTTCCTATTGATCAATAAATTCTTCTCGATTCTCTTGTCACAGTGGTGGATTGAGTAGCTGCTGTTGATAAGAGAACTCACTTTCTGAAAATTTACTCTTGTAAATTCTTACAATTTGTCTGACTGTTTGTTCCACCTTCACATATGTTGAACGGCATATGTTCAAGGCGAGGGGTATGTTGCGGCTAATCTTATCAATAAGATAAGAAGCCCGGCTGCTAACCATTTTACTCATCTCTGGCAGTCTGTCTTTGTAAGAGTCGCAGGCAAGAGCAGCATTATCCTTTTCAAAATACACTCGTATAATATAACTCAACACTTACACAATACCTTTCACACTCATTATATTTTTACATCTTCGAGAACGTGACACGGCGAGGGGCGCCCCCACCAGCAGGAGCCAGAGGTAACGGTGAGTGAATAAACACATAAAAATTACTCGGTCCTCCATTAAAAAAGTGATTTTAACAGAGGCTTTAGTGAGGTTCCAAAATAATCAATTCCTATGTAAAATTAGCTAAGAAATCCAATGAAACTAGTTCCAAGTTTGTAACTTCAACGGTTATTGAGATAATTGGAAAAATATGCTAGAAAACGCCATTTTTCAACAATAAGGGTTATTAAAGGGTTATAATGAATCATAAAATTGTATTTTTTATTAATGGAAGTTGAAGAGAGTCGGATTCTAAGGAAAATATTAAATGGCGGCGATTGTGTGAATCTTACCCAAATCTCAGAAATGACGATCAAAAATCACAAAATTGACAAAACCAATTGATAGATTTGTGTTTAGTAGCGATTTTGCGATTTGTGATTGCTATTTCTTAGATTTGGGTAAGATTTACACAATCGCCGCCATTTAATATTTTCCTTAGAATCCGACTCTCTTCAACTTCCATTAATAAAAAAGACAATTTTATGATTCATTATCCTGTAATAACCCTTATTGTTGAAAAATGGCGTTTTCTAGCATATTTTTCCAATTATCTCAATAACCGTTGAAGTTACAAACTTGGAACTATTTTCATTGGATTTCTTAGCTAATTTTACATAGGAATTGATTATTTTGGAACCTCACTAAAGCCTCTAAAAAATTAGAAAAATTAATATATTTTGAAAAATCTCAATTTTCCGCCATTGTTATCTCGGTAACAAAGTGTTTTTGGGGGATGGTCCCATGGAACTTTTTTGTCTACTTGGTGTGAGGAATCAGCCAGAGAAGTATACTTCTCTGCAAATATATTGCACATTCCTCCTGAAACACCCTGTATCAATTCCTTGTTCTACCTGGCATCCATCATCATCCCCGCTCACGTAACAAAAAATCCAAATTCAGCCTTCAAGTTCGGCCAAATTCATGAGAATGCATAGTAGACTCCATTTATCTATCCATCACGAATGCAGGAGAATTCTATCCAGATTCATGCTCTAAGCTCCCGATGATGTTGTCTTCCAATCCCTTATTTTTTGTAAAGTTCACTGTCCATTTCGCCTTGGAAATTCCTTACTTGTAGAATTCTCGTGAACCTAATACTTTTCCTCAAATTCTCAAATTACTGTTTTCAGAAATAAAAAAATTCGAACAGACTGAATATTATTTTATCCTCCCTTCTCTTGGCAATATTTATTCATGATAGAAATAATCCATTGTAACTGTCTATTGTGTGTTTTGAGAGACAAAATAATGGGATAATTTGAATTCTTGTCTCACCTTTAAGTTGGAAAATGCAAAAAATAGGCGAGTGAATGGAACGGACAGCAAGGCTTTGAGGAGGTGATCACGTGGACGAGCAGTGCCAAATCGTTGGTTTGGGGATGAAGGTGGTTTGGTTCTGATTATTTCGCTAGAACAGTAGCTGACTCCCCCATGTCACGTGCGATCGATCATTCTCCACTTTGAGCTTGGTTTCCGGAACTGATGTTTTGCGAACGGTCTTTGCAATGGAAATTCGTCTCTGAATGGTGTTTGGACGAGTGACGTCACCGTTCGATGTGACGTCATGGCTGGGGACGCCTGCACAATCGATGACGACTGACTGGTGCTTGTGTGCAGCTCGAGCTCTCCTCTATAGATATAGATAACACAATCACAATGCAGGCTGGACCGGTGGGGAAGGGGTTGGATATAGTTTTATAGGGCTCTTTGCATGGGCAATGAGGTGCTCACCAGACTGCCTCTTTCCACATCTGGGACAAACCGACTGTATTTCTAAAGTTATATTCTTCATTCATCATTCTAAATTTGAACATCATTCATTTCCGAAGTATCAGCCCCAAACACATTGTTATGAATTGCATGATTCGAACTCTGGGAAAAAATATTTTCGAATTAGATTATTCATTAACACAATCTAAACCAGGGGTGAACCTAGAATGTTTCTGGAAGGATATACTATTCTGACTTCCCCAATATGTTTCAAAATTTCGGAAGAGGATGACATAAAATCCCCCTTCATCCCCTACAGCTCGCTCCTGGTTCAACATTAATTATAATAATATAATCAGTTCTACCCATATTATTGAGGACTGATAGGGTCATGTCACTATTGACAGTATAATTATTTTGAAGTTTCAGTTGAAAATGTCATCACTGATTGGGGTTGTTTCCACCATGTATTGTAATCATGGAAATACATATTCAAAGTATTTTTCTCATTGACTCGTACACCTTATTAATAACTCAACCCGAGCGGTCTCCAGGGCCCTCCGAGCTGGGGCCCCAGAGATGAGAGCTCCCAGTGTATGGATCCCCAATAATTGATTGCCTCAAAATGAATGACAGGATGAAATTTTGTTTCATTACTTGAAAAATGAAAAAATATGAATATGATTTCATACATCGGCTATGAGGGGCCTGATCGGATGATTTTGCTCGGTGCCTGTGATTTCTATTTATAGCCCTGTGTCAATTCAACCATATTCTTAATTAAAAAAGTCATTCCATTTAATAGATTTCTTGCATCTTACAAGTGAGCATGAAGCTCACAAATTGAATCCGAAATTTTAATATGTCATCTATTTGTAAGATCAACATTTGATCTTTTGTTCTCTTTTCCAGCATTCATGGGTTCAGCAAGTTCGTGCAATTATCAAAATACTAAATAATTACGTTATAATTTCTTCATCCCATTATAATTTCTTCCCTAATTGAATCTCACAATAGAAATTGATACATTCGTACTGTACATCTCTTGAAATCTTGATTCTTTGAAAGTTTACAAAGAGTAATTACAACTGAAAATAGATAATTATTGTCTTGGCAAGGTTTGCTGTAAAAAGCAATAACAATTAATTTGCATGGGACTATTAGAGTGGAGATAACAACAGTAAGTAGTTTCCGGATTCAGCTTCATTGATTTCAAGCTTTATGAGACGATTTGAGAATCAGTTATCAGCCGAACGATTTCCTCAATATTTTTTCATTAAGGGTTTTGCCCACATGTGCTTCAAGCATGTTCGTGAGTAATCAGAGGAGTGATGATGAGAAATGACGACTGATTTTTAGGTTTTACGTTTCCTATACAAAAGATAAGGTGGTTTGTGATTTTGCTGATCAAAGAATTGTTCCCTGGCCAAGAAACGAAATCTGAACCCCTGATTATCAAACCGACGCATTATCAAATACTCCAAAGAGCCACCTAGTCCATCTATATATTATACTGTAACTGATTCATTTCAAATTAGCCTTGAAACCTTCCGCATCCTGGGAGCATTGACCAGTAAAGACAAGTTACCAATAATTACTTTCCAGAGGATTAGCTTGAATAATAAAGTTTGACGATGTTTTATGAACTTATATTAGCGAATATATTTTTTCATTCTCAAGTAATAAATACCACAATTCAGTGAACTCAGTGGCGCCGACTTCATCAAAATATTGGGGGGGCAAACTGAAGATTAATGAGAGGGGGGGTGCCATCTGAGGATGGGGGAGGGGGTTGTGAGAATACACAAAAATACACAAGCAGTGAGACTGCATCTTTGCATGTGATTTCGTGCTGAATTCTGTAATGTAGAGATAATCTGATCCATTCAACTACTTAGAATTCCCTATAATTATTATTACCCTATCATTAATTTAATTCAAATTGGCCATTATAATCGTGATACTCGGTAGTAAATGAATCAAGTTTCTCCTCCAATTTTGAACACGAAAAAAATATTTAGAAATAAAAATTAATATAGGTAATAGTTAAGGTACTGAATTTATTCTGATATGTAGGTTGAAGGCAAATTTGCATCCAACTTACACATAATATACATCTAATTCGTTTTTAATTAGAATTTTTACAAATTTCCACTCATAACGTTAATAAACGGATATAAAAAAAAATCGCACGAAATACATGAAACACGAATAGATGTGTCATGTGCTAACCACCACTCTCACTAGTGGAACTGAAAACTGAGTAATTCTGGCTATGAATGTTAGTTCCATTATTGTGTAGTTTGTTATGTTTTGTATTTGATTTGTGTTTTTGAGTTTTCATTAAAAAATTAATTAAGAATCAAGTTCTTGTAAAATGTTGCAATTAACAACTCATATGCGGCTGTAACAATCTAAGCCCAGTCGCCTAGCTGGGTAATGCAAATAATAAACAGGAGACTGATCGTCTATTTCTATGGTTTGTGGACAATGTGGAAGTAGTATTTCAAAATAATAATAGTAGGCCTATATCATTCCACACTATCATAGTTCAGTTTCCAGTTGTTAATATAATAAAAATAGCTAGACCATTGTTTAAAATTGGTTTCATTTGAGCTATTTGGAATTGATGATGGCGAAAAATATTCTTTCAATAGGCCTACTTATTGATAATTGATGGAAATTTTTCTTGTAATCTATGAATATTGGGGGGGCAAAATACACGCATTGCCCCCCCTGAGTGATTATTGAGGGGGCAGAAAGTGCCTTGCCCCCCCAAAGTCGGCGCCACTGAGTGAACTAGTATCCAACTTTTCCAACGGATCAAGAACTCTTCTCGCTTCAGATTGAAGTTAGAATAGCATTTTTTTAGAGTTCAGAGAAAGTTGGTCAAATTAGTGACTCTTATCAGCCGAAAGCGAAAGCTGGAACAGCCGCAAAATTCGGAATCACCAACCTCAAGGAATCTCTTTGGGAAGGAGAAAAAGTTGAATGCCACTTTACTGAGTCGTGGGCGGATGTGAGAGCATGTAGGCATGCTCTCAGACGCTAAGCCTAAAAGTAGCATTCACCCCAGGTGCATCGTCAAAAGTTTTGCAGAATAAGTTTCCTCTTCATTCACATTATTCGATTGCGTTCTCAAGAAATAAATTGAATAATAATAATAATAAATAATAATATGTTGAGAAGTGATATAATACTCGTACAATGATCGATGGAATGGAGTCAAAAAGGTAGACTATTGAAATAGAGTTAGAGGTACATTGAAAAGCTCTGCAATTGAATGAGAAATGTTTTCCAGATACAAATAGGATGATGAATAAAATATAAATTGTATACAACAGATCAAAATGAGTTGTGATTAGAGCCCTCAAAACACGTTCAAAACTGCAAATCTCGAACATTAGTATCGTGAAAGCTGTTCAATAGTTCAAGTCTCTGCTCAATCAATCTCAATCAATGGCTCTCACAGTAAATAGAGATAATTGATTATAATTTCTCAGTTCAAAAACCATTGCATAACCTTATTCGAGACAATCACATCCTGTTTATTGGAGGAAAATCGTTTCCTTGTTTTCAAGGAAAATCTCATTTAACGTGTTTATCGAAATTGGAAAGTGAGGTTTTTGGAATCTAATTGCATCCAATCGATTATAACAAGATACAATCAGTGGTGTAACGTACACCCCCGCAGCCCCCGCGGTGCGGGGGGGGGGCCGGGGCTCTTGGGGGCCCGGGCTGGGGCCCAAATACAAAATATAGGTTTCTTGAAAAATGAATCACTTGGGATCCTAGGGGGTCTAGGTTAGAGCATATTACATGATTTCTAAATAAATAAAATTGAAGTATCGATTTATCAAGAGAAGCATGATTCCTATTCTGGCATATACAGTCATAAGCACTAATGTGGTTTACGAAAGAAATTATGCATCAACAAATCAAAGTTAGTGTTGTTCAGATATACTCTTTATCATTCAATTGTCTACTGGTAGTAAGCTTCTATTATTATGATTGCAAAATTAGGAATGTAGAATAGCTCCTTATCTTTCTATCTCTTTCTTCGGGTAAACATTAGAGGAAATAAATTATTTCTCCATTGAATTCCTGAGCATATAATGTGGCAGAGTTGACATTGAATGATATGGAAGTGAATGATAATGCCTACTCAATTCATTATTTCATTTGCGATTCCAATTCAGTTTCTATCAAATCGCAATACTGGATGCACGTTCGTGTCCGCAGAATTTGTCAAGTAAAAAGTGATTCAAATGAGTTGTGTTTGCGATAAAATTATAAATTTTATAAACCAATAAAAATAAAATTTTAATAGCTAGCCTATGGCTTTCAGAATTCCAATCTATGAAAAATTCACATTTTTAGAGAGTTGAATGATTGAAATTGAGGAAATTGTGGGAGAAGGGGGTTAAAAATAGGGGCTATAGGAAAAGGAGGTATGATTTTGGAAGAAGTGGCCCGGATTATTTGTTTTTGCGGGGGGGCCCGGTTCGGAAACGTTACGCCACTGGATACAATATAATTGTAATCGGGATTCAATATAATCAACGGAAAATTGATACCGCTCTACCAGGAATTGGATCAGACGGTACTGAATTACAAAGTAGGCCATGGAATGGTAGTTCTAGGAAACGCTTTCACGTGAATGAGGAAAAGTTACTACTGTGCGAGATGTGTAGGCGAGGAAAAGTTGGTATTGTACAAAGTAGTACAAGATAAGTGTAGGCGATTGATTCACTAGATTATCCCGTAGAGCCCAATATATGCACTTGGTTTTCACGGCAGATTTTCCTCAATTAAGGGGTGTTTACAGTTGAGGGATGAGTAAGGGGACGATGTAAGCCGGAATTTGCCGAGTGAAGTGCGCCGAAGCCGAATGAGGGTTAGAAGAGGGTTGGCGCGCCATTCAGGCCCGCTGTGCCATTCAGTCGGAGACAAGCGGTGACCGAGGCGGGAACGGACGGGCACGGCACGGCACGGCCAGGTCACGGACAGGGCCAGCGCAGCGCACCCACAGGTCGGCAGCTATCGATCGGACTGCGAGACATAACCTCACCGTCCGCAGACACCACATAACCTCCAGGATGGACGACGACGACCTCCTACCAACCAGTGCTGTCCTGTGCTGCAAGTAGCGAGGAGGCTGCTGCTGCTGTTACTGCTGCTGTTTGTCATCTACCGAGCAGTCACTGATTGCTGATTCGAGATCGTCGCTGCCAGAAGCCAGGCAAGTAACCACGACCTCCAATGCTAGTATGGCATCTCCTCCACAGCTTCCTGAATGCTATTATAAAAAAAATGTTTTTTCAACTTCATATCTTGACTGTTTGAAAATAGGAGAGCATCGCGTTGATAAATTTCAAATTGGAATTCTCTGTGTTGTCTCTGAAAATCTTATTTACAATATTAAGAAAAAAATTAAAAGTGAATAATTATTGTAAAATTACTTCTACCATGAATAGTTAATAATCTGAATTCGAATGGATAAAAATTGTGAAATAATATCAACAAGTATCCTACGTTATATGTAAATGTGTGTTAAAATAAGCTCTCTCTTCTAGGCATGAGTTTGCTTATTTTTTATCTGTTCAGTTGAGGATCTCATCTTACTTGATGGAATAACTATCCCGCGAATATGAATCGGAATCCGCGTGACTTGTTTTTGTCCTCTTGAGTCTTGTCCTGCGTAGGAGGGTGGGAGAGAGGTGATTTGCTGTAGCTTTCATTATTTTTCTTCCTCAAAAAACTTATTCCAGAATTATATTTGATCTAGGCACTTACTAGGCGAACATTTGACCATACATGCATTTTGATGGATGAAAAAAGTTTTTATCAGTTCAAGTGTTTTGTTCTGTACAGTATCGGTGGGTTTCATAAAGCTCAAGTGGAAAAGCGAGTGAAATATTTTTGAGCAATACGTGGGGAAAAAGTTGTAAAGAGTAGGCTATCAAATTCTCTAATCCAGTTCCATGTTGATAAATAAAACATAAAAATTGTAATTGTTACAATTTCAATTGTAATTGTTGATAGGCTAACATCCTCAACTATGGGTTTGAGGTTTAAGTTCCTTGGATGGGAGCTTTCTTATGGTTGATTTGTGAAATTTTCCGGTTTTATTAAAAAACTGATCCGATATCATTAGAATGACTGAATGGGAGAGGGAAATTCTATAGGCCTATCATCACTGAAATCAATTTTTTCAATGAGTCATCATGCATTTTCTCTTAGCAAAGAGAAAGAACCAAATATTGGTTTGACGTACATTCTACCAGCAATGGCAATCTATTCTGATATTCATGTTGTAACAAATATAATCTTGTTAATATCTCATATTGGATTGCACATTATGAGATTAATTTATCTTCAAATCTCAATATTTGATGCACATCATAATTCTGATAGCTTCAAATTTTCAATTGAAAGAATCATGATAATTTTAAGATGAGACAATTAAATGTTCAAGTAGAATTGAAATAACTCTGTAGAGTAATCTCTTTTCAGTATTTGTTTGTAAATACTGAACCAGTATTTCGAAAATTAGGTAACGTTTGCGAGGCTCAAGACCAAAGGAATTTACCGTTACCTTGGTCAACACTAGCAAGAAATCCAGGAATAAGAGAATTGTATCATCACAACATAAAGTCTACGTTGTTTTATGGACTAGATTGAGATTTCCCACTCTAATAATAATGATAAATTATTTGCATTCACTCTACGTCGTTCCCGTGAACCACGAAGTGAGCTCTACTCCAGGAATTTTCAGCATTCTATTTATGTCACATAAGAACAAGTAGGCTAATTTCCTTTATGTTATGGTGCAACACTGAAAAACTATGAAACTCTTATATGAACGGGTGTTATCAGCAATATTCATAATAAATTCATTTATTTGGACTCACTTAATTATGTATGTTCAAACATTTTGATAGAAAAAACTTCTACATCAGTGGATCAGTAGTCTACACCATGCATGCTGGAATGAAAATAGTTTTCCAACATTCAGAATAAGTTCAATAGTCCTTTATCAAACAATATTTTTCGCATGAAATATCATGTAAGGCACTTCCGCTACTAAAGCGGATATGAGAGATTCTTCTGAAATTCTCTGTTGAAAATCCACATCGAATAATATATCATGTTGTGATGTGGACATCAGGAAAACTGCGGTCTCTTGAGAAGGCTTGAGTGGATTCATGAGAAAATTTCTTTTTGCAGAAAAAGTAATCTCATTATCATATTTCCTCGTTTCTCAGAAAGAAGTTGTATAGGTCCTGAAAGGTAGAAAGAGAGAGAATATGTGATTCGAAGATACACTCCTGAAATTGATAAAGAGATTTCGAATGGAAATCTTGCAAGTAACATTGAAATACGTGCTTGATCTGTCACTAAATACTTACCCTTCGAAGCTATAGAACCAATAGAGGTTGTTACAATACTGAATTATTATTATTATTAATATTACTGTATTCTGTTTGATTGCCAGGGATAAGTGAGTAACAATTTTTCATGCGAAGTCTCAGCTTCATGTGTGTGCGTTAATTTCTAAACTGTGCAATTAGAATATTGTCCTGAGAAATAAAAACTGATACTATTCCAGTATTTGGAATAGGAGTGTTTTAATAGTTTAGCAAACTTCCAAGGTTTACTGCTATAGTACTCCAAGGCTTACTCAATTGGATAGAGGTATCCTCAGAAATGCTTCAGCGGGATAACAATGCCAAATTTAATGGAAAATAGTAAATTTTTCATGAAGTCTAAAATTCTTAGATGCTTCATTAAAATAAGGAGCCAAAATGATCAAATTCTCATGAAAAAGTATATTAGAAATTCAATGGAACCTGTTTAAAGTTTGTAGTTTCGATGGTTATTATTAGGTATAGTTTAGATAATGGGGAAAATATGCAAAAACATCAGTTCTTCAACTTCAAAGGGATAAAAATAGGATAACTTATGTCCAATATATATTTTTTACTGTTTGGTGTAGGAAATCAGCCTAAAAGGTTTGTTGGTCCATTTCAGAAGCACTCTATATAGAATTCTACTTTCTTTCTTGGAATATTTCTCAAAGTCGTAACAATACTAACAACTACTCGAGAAATACCTACGTCCAACTGTACGCATCCTATCTTAATGATTCCGTCAATCTCTTTGCATTATTTATTTGTCATCACAGCAGAATGTTAAAAGCATAGAGATTAATTATTAGCCTAATATGAGGTTAACCCTTATTTGGGCTAAGGCCTATTATTAGCCTATATATTCTTATGGCTTTTAATGGTGGGGAGACCCTTGAGGATAGTTCCACCTCGCTAATGTGTAATTGGCCAAATACTGGTCACCCATCCAAGAGCAGTCCACAGTGTTCGTGACTTGACTTCACGTTTACCGATAGATCACCCTCACCGAGAGACCAATTGTGTTGAGAGCAATCCTGAGAGACACCTGAGCAATCTTGTGTTGAGACACAAACTGAATTATTGACAAGTAGTTTCAGTAATAATAGTCCGGATAGTGAAATCCTTATTGCTTCAAACTCCGTGGATAAAAATTTTATTTTACTTAGTACTACTAATGATGCATTAAATAAAGAAATTGCTAGCCTAGAGAGTGATATAGCCAAGAGTAGACTTATGATTAGTTCATTGGAGATGGAAAGAAAAAATCTCGCCAAATATTTATCTAAAATAAGCAAAGATATTAGGATTACGGATGAATTAGTTCTCGAGGAGAACCACAATGAGTTACTTGGTTCAATATCTAAAATCAATTATACAAAAAAGGTGGAAAGAAAAATAATTATCTTCTCTGATAGTCAAGGTCGTGAGCTGGCAAACTTATTACAAAATAGAATTTCACATCCATATAGGGTTTCAAGATTTGTGTATCCTGGTGCTGGTATGTGCCAAATCTTGAATGCAGTACAAAATTGTAGAGAGGTAATGCAGCTGAATAATGATGATTACTTAGTTATAATGGGGGGAACGAATGATTTTGATTCTTCAGCTAACGAAAAAGATATTGTAATACTCAGACTTGCAGTTGAGAATTCACTATTTCAAATGAGACATACCAATTTATAGTAGGGACTGTATCTTACAGATATGACAAGCCGGCCTCCTCATCTGTAAATATGTTGATAAAATCTTTCAATGGCTTCTCAAATTCTTAAAATTAGAAATTGATATATTTATTTGAAAAGGGTTCTTTCATAACCAGTCATGCTCAAAACAGCATCTTTATGCGTTCGAATTTTTCATTTGGATAGAATACAAGGGAAAACCATATAGATTTTAATTGGTTTCAATTAAAATTTTAATCAATTAATTTTAATCCATTCATCCAACTTTGGAGAAAAATTATTTGTACGTTGCAAATAAAAACCTTCTAATCATAATTATAGGAAACGCTATGAATCAACTAGCCTATTCAGTTCTCAAGCTGAATCAGTTTCATAAGTACATAGAATCAAACCTTTATTTGACTCAGAACATTAAGCTGAGGACTGTTCGAACTCCTATCTGATTGGCTCTACTATATAATACATATCATGAAATAATAAGGATAGAATGGTAACTGAAAAAGAAATATTACAATATCCATGATTATTTCCGTACAACTAATTTTCTTCAAATACTCTTATAACTCTTATACTCTTAGGACCTTCATGGGCTGTTAAGCCATTGAGAAACAAACAAAAACTCATATAGCATTTGTTATAGAACTTCATCACTGATAATATAGGTTTCCGCAACCCTAGACTTGATGTGAGAAGAGGATTGTGTGAGGGCTCACTCAAATAATAAAAATCGGATCAGGAGAATGTTTAATCAATTTTACTTGGAATGCTGGAAAATTTCACTTCTGTTGGATAACAACTTATCAAGCAATCCCTTTGTTGCTATGAAATTGTGAAGGAGTCTTCCCAAACGAGAACTATCTCCCTTATAGCTTATAGTTATCGGCTAGTTTCTTTAAAATTATAATCAAATATGAATTGGGTGGTGATAATTAGCCTACTTCAATAGAATCAAGATGATTTATCATAAAATAAAGTTGCAACTCTGATAAAATATTTCGTAAATTTGAAGTGAAAGCCAGTTGTAGGCTAACGGCATTTCCTACTTCTTTGGCATGGCGAGGTTGAATTTTCACTCGCTGGAGAGCGTGCGTGACACCACAAGTGGAGTGGAGGAATACACTTGGTTTCTCTTTTTGACTGGAAAATCAACAGAATTTCAAACATTCATTATTTGTGTTTCGAAACAATACATATTCTAATCCTAGAAAAAAAGTCAAATCATGAATCAGATCAATGAAACAGATTTCATGGAAGATTTCGGTTAGGTAGCCATTTTCCTATGAAGCCTACGTGTAGGCTCTGGCTAATCGTCACACTCTTGTATCAGCATGAAGGAATTCGTGAAAATCTTAATCGGTCTGATTGAACCCATAACAATAAAAGAATTCTAAGTCATAAAACTGCTAGACACGAGCTTGGAATGTCCATCCGAGCAAACATATGGTTTATTATCAACTCTTCTTTCGTTTCATTGACTGAATCTTTGAAAACATCACCTAGCTTCCATGGGTACTAGAATACGAGGATTTATTCTATAGTATCCGTGGTAGCTCTTATGCAAAAGAAACATTTTGTTCAGTTAAAATTTGATAACAGTTCTATTGAATAATAATATTGTTTGTTCCTTCAGTGAAATTAATTAATAGACGCTTATGCTTACAATATTAGGGCGGTGATGACTGACAAGAGTACTAATTCAACATTTCAGTAATCGAAATCTCTAATTGTCAGTCTACAAGCAAGATAGATTTTTATCAAACCAATAACAATGCCCGAAAGAGTCATGAGATTCTATCCATGCTTGTAGAAAGGTGGGAAAATGGTCACCGTGCTTTACTGAGAGAAAATAAATCTCAGATATCCCAATAGAAAATCAAGAAAACAATAATGTTTTCGCATTTTCTTCAAAAAATTCAATTTTCTAAATAATAGTTTATTTTTACAAAACTGAAAAAGTACCCACTGAGACCAATATTAATAAATACCTATGTAAGAAGGATTCACTGAGATGAAATTAGAAAGTCTGTATAGAGAGAAAATTATTCCACCAATCCAAACTTGTATCTAATATCTAAAAATCTCTCACTGAAAGTTTTTTCTCCAAGCTAATACCCTTGTGCTCTCTTGTCACCTTATTAGAGCTGCATGTCCACTCGTGAGAACTTGTTGACTTGTGAGAGTAGACTCGTAGACTTGAGAGTCGTAATGATAATAATAATGCACCTCATCACCCTCACAAAGTTCCAGTCAAAACTGAATATTGTTGGTAGAAATTTGTCAAATTCGATGAAATTTGGTATTTGAAAATATTAATAATATGATAATCATAAGACGTGCGGATATGTTTGATAAAATGATAATGAATGAAAATGAAAAAAAAAAATAGAAGCTAGCGAAGGTTTCTGTCTGAATGCAATAGAAACAGAAATAGTGAAGAAGTGGCATTTTTTCAGAAAAACCACATACTTTTTAAGCTACAATTTTTTTGTCAATGGCGCAACAGCCCTATGTAGGGCCTAGGCCTACCAGCTGGTTGCCAGTTTCATATTCACTCCACTATACAACCCGTCCAAGCATAGAAGACACCCCGGCAAGACGGAAGAATGACCCCAGCCCGGACAATACCGGCCCAAAAGCCATAAATTCTTGACAGAACCCACAGCCCCCCAACCAACACCGACCGAGCCGAAGCCACCCCCACCCCGCCAGAATGCCCTCCCAGCCCAGACAGGTAATACAGCAGGCGAATAATCATCAACCAGGATAGAGGTAACGTGTGGTTAGCACGTCGATCCTCTCAACCATAAGCCAGTCTTCACAACGAAGTGAAGATGCAGAACACCTCTGAATAACATGCAGTTAATCAGTTAGTGTAATGCAACAATTACTATTCCTCCAGAAACGGGAAACGACTGACTGTCTTTACTAACGACAGCCAATCTACCAAAGGAGGTGAATATACATACTACTATAGCCTACACATACTTTGTAGGCTAAAATTACTAGCCCATATATGTACGAGTAGCGCATCACGTTAGTTTTTTCTCCTAAGGGTAATGCCCAAATGAGCTCTTAGGCTTGTGTGTGGGTAATGAGAGGGATGATGATGATGATAATAGACGACGACTACGTTATTATTGGTATTTGGGACCGACGGCTAATAATAATAAGAAGAAGAAGAAGAAGAAGAAGAAGAAGAAGAAGAAGAAGAAGAAGAAGAATTATGATACGAACAATACAATACGAAGGATGTGAAGAGGTGGAGAATATGATAATGATAAAAAAAATGGGCGTTAAATATGTGAAAAGGTCATTTCAAATAAATCCAGATTGAGAATTCTTTAACATTATATCCCATTCATTGGTTCTTTAGGACTTGATCTCTGGCATGTCATTCACTGACAGCTGATCTGGACAAACACTCACCAGACTCTAAACAACAGAGCTGAAAGCATTCTCGGATTACGTCTGTTTGAGAGAATCAGGATCTCTCACATTTTAAATCAGTTCAATAGGAAATATTTCTTGAAAAAGCTCACCCAATCAAGTGACAATAATCTGATGGTAATGTAGCATACCCTTCTGCCGTCCAGCCTTGCATGGAGAGACAAGATGAAGATCAAAAGTAATAAAAGGTAGAAGACATTGTGGTTCAACAATACGAGTGAAAAAACTCTTCATAAAGAACAGGAAAAAATAGAAATAAGAAAACCAATTTAATGAGAGATCTCTAATAAATTTGGATAATAACTTTGTTGGTCATAGTGCTAAAACACTCTATCTTATAGGACAAGCTTCTATATTCCTGTCATTTCATATTGAAAACGGATAGAGTGAAAACTAAACCTCTATTTTCATGACTTAGGTAATCCTTTTATGTAAGTCAAGACTAAAAACATTGATAATGTTTCCCGAAATATGTTTTCAATTGAGAGTGGTAATTTTATTTATGTGAACTACATGAATTCATGTGTTAGTAGTCTTAGTACAGTATTTATGTATAGTTCGCTCTTTGAGCTGAACTTATTTTTGAAAGTCGAAAGAGTAAATATCCATCCAGCTTGTAGAGCACTAGAGTTCATAGGTAGCCTATTGTTTCACATACGTCCGGTTTTTCATATTCTTATACATTTCATTACTTAACAGAACTTTGAAAACACACATGATGAATTTCTGCGTACATAATAATAATAATAATAATAATAATAATGTTTGCCCAGCTTTATTCAATCTTGGAAAATTTATAGGGACGGAAAAAAGCCGTAAGTCTAAAAATCGTGGTGTATAGCAGCTATGGGGTACCATAGCTACCTTTGACAAAGGTCTGTTAAAGGTATAGTACAACCCATGACTGGTCACATACTACATTTAGATTATTGATAGTTATCTTTTCTCTTTGAAGATTAGAAAACTCTGTCATGTTTGGTAGTACTGTACTTGGGTGGCTCGTTGGAGTAAATGTTAACGCGCCGGTACATAACCACGTGGTCCCGTGGTCTGATCCCTTGGTAGGTAATCAAATTTCGACCACAGCACAACAACATAGATACGGCCACCACCCCGTCTAAAAAGTATGAGAACAATCCCTCTCAATACCCATGCACAGGAGCCCTAGTTTATTAGAACTTTCAATTAATGAAGATCTTAGTACCCTTTTTAAAATCATTTTATTTCACCTAACATGTTTCGGCGTTTCAGCCATTTTCAAAAGGGTACTAAGATCTTCATTAATTGAAAGTTCTAATAAGTAGGCTACAGTAGTCCTAAGAAAAAGGTCTATTTTACAAATAGATATGCCTATAGCTACCGGCTCTGACTCTTATATTCAAAATAAACCTCTAGCATTCCAGGATTATAAATGAGTTTTTTTAAATGCATGATTCTCCATTAACATTCTATGTAGGGTTTCAATTTTACTCTACCAATATACCTTATAGCCCTAAAAACTTCAAACTAAAATTCTAACTGTAGTGAAAACCATTTTTGACTAAGCTCATAGGAGTCGCAGACTGAACAAAATTGATACCGTAACGTTGATAATAATTGTTATCACCATGAACTTTACTTGACTTAGGCTAGACCTATACCAATTATATGGTAGATTATTCAAATTTTCAAAGCATGAATCTATATAGATATTTGAATATATATATATATATATATATTTGATACAAGAAAATGTTTCAATAGTGCTTCTAGAGAAAAACAAATAAAAATTGTAAACTAGGCCTATTGTCCTGAAATAATGATATTTTTAATAATAATAATAATGATTATTATTATTTTCGGTTCACTGAGCGTAATCTACGAATGTTTATTATTTGTCCGATGGTCAAACCGTTTTCCCAAGACAACGCACCTGTTGCAGTCTAGTTGGAACGTCTCTTCAACAAATACCAAGATACATTTTCATAGATTGAGAATGTGATCATGGTTGCCGGTAAAATTCTAGTCAAATTGGGAGTCAATCCTTTGTAAAACCCCTGAATCCCTTCGAACCTCCAAGTCTTTCTAATGCAGTCCATTGTGCCCGTATATTCATCTACGCGGTGATCTTGGAGGCGAGCGCGGACCACCTGAAGCGGATAGGTCAACACTGAAGCCAGAAATCTGGCACCTGCTACAATTACCAGAAACTCTTTTGTCTCCAATTTCGTATCAATGGGTACACGTTTACACTGCTGATTATAATAGTTTCTCATTTCTTCAAATGCCATAAAATGCAGAGCACTATGCGAAACTCCAAACAAACTGGGAATAAATCCCTTGTAAAATCCTCTCACCCCTTCAAATTGATATATTTTTGAAAATGCATCAATCATACCAGTATAATATTTACCATTAGCACTATCAAACTCGCTACCATATTGCAAACACAATCTTGTTCTCACAACCCACACCGGATTTGTGATGACAACCGTCAGGAGTCCTGCTTCTGTGGCTGCAATCATGTGCAGGGTAGGGCCGAGTGGCATTTTTGTATCGCCACTTTGGTACCAAACTTTGATGGAGCTGTAGGATAAAAAGTACAGGCCCCATGCACTTCCAGAGCCCCACATATTCGGTATTAAACCTTTATAGAGCCCTTTAAATCCTTCTTGTTTGATTATGGTAGACATTGCACTCCGTATTCCATGATATTGTGGAATATTTCTATGGGCATTAGGCCTACTCACTGCAAATCGAATTTTGATCAAATCCAGAGGGTGAAGGATGAGCGTTGAAGTGACACCACCAGCAATCCCAGCTAACAAGTGCTCATACTTGAAATGCTTGAGAATTGTCTGTCCTGAATTTGAAGAACCTGAAGACATTGCAACATTTCAGTTATTTGTTATTGTACCCCAGATGCTATATGCTAACCTAGAAAAATTAAAATAAGAAACAGATTTATATTCTTATTTAAATTACGGTTGAGTGTACTTCCCTTCTGAATCCCATTAAATATGATTTTCATTTAGTTAAAGGATTGCTCAACTTTTTTGAAAAATTCTCATTGGCATAGTTCTGTTATAGAATGAAAATCTAAGTGAATCTTTTATTCTCGTTAAATTCAATCATGTTTCCTTTTAGGAAATGCATATTTAAAAAGGGCAAAATATTACACGGTACAACGTAGAAGTCCTACCCATCTCGTAATTCAAATGTTCCGGGCAACGCCACAGCACTCTGTAATGTTGGCAGCAGTGACTTTCGGCAACATGGCAGAAACTAAACTGTTGTCAGTTCGTCTGCCGTGCAAAACTCTATTTGGAAGTGCTTGTATTCTGTTTGTAGCTGCCTGTCTATCAATTTTCCAAGGTAATTCATAATTTCATTGGAATCACACCGGAAGTTTATTGAAGTGTCATATTTGGTCTCTAGTGTAGATTGAAATCTCTTCACTGTTATGCATTTTTAGATCGATAAAAGATGCAGGATGTGCTATGAACTCTGAGCATGCTGGCCCGTGGAATTTGATGCTGTATTGATAAGAAGTTATAAACCTATATTAGGCTATAGTAACTATTATTTATGATAAAAATGTTTGAGCATAGTAGCTTTTCTCTTGAATGTTCATGTATTGGTATTTCTTTTTGCTCTGGAATTTGAAACGTCACTAATACTACCTCACTGTGATACATGACTGTGTAACCTCACTTGGTGTGTGGGCTTTGATTCAGCAGGGTTTCCTCCTCCGTAGTACAATTATTAATTATTATAATAGTCATTGTAGTTTTATAGAATTTAATTAGTTGATAATGGTGTATTAAAATTGTATCAGATTTAAGTCATCAAGTAAAGAATAGTAGGTACATTTGTAAGCAAACCCAGCTTTCCTTTTAGTCATAATAATTGTCAAAAGTCATGAACCTGAATGACCCATAATCCGGAACTGTGGGTATGTCTTACTGTAATTTATGCAGAATTTTTTCAATTTCTTCTGACTCAGTAACTATGCTAATGTTACAATATTCTATTATTAAATTTATTCATTTTTTCTTGCAATTGATTAACAATCATTAAGGCTTACTTATCAGTTAGCTAACACCAGTGATTGACTCTAATCAATATTTTACATTTTATATTATGCCAAGTAATACATAAATATATGCTCCAACTTACCTTAAAAACGTTGCCGTACTTTCAAACAACTGTAAGTTGTTAGGTATCTTCAATAAGTTTATGATTATGGCGGTGTGTTGATTCACTAACATCCAACAACTATCCTAATAGTCCAACAAACATTCAATAAGTTCAGACACAAATAGGCTGATACTATAAAATACACGATATTGTCACATCACTTATCTATTCTACGAGGTGCAATCTTAAATATTTTTATTGTACACAGATGTAATTATTCTCTGAAGGACTATAATATAAAATATAATTGTGCATTCAACAAAATTGTATCTTTTGGATCAATCATGTGATTACTCTGTCATTTTAAGGGATCCAAAGAAAATTTGTATTTATGGCAATATAGGTACTAGACATACCGGTAATTCATCAGTTTAAGGAAACCTTTTGAGTTTTTATTGATTGGAACTTGATACTTGAAGCCTTCATCTTTGACCAGCAGGGCTGGATTGATTGCGTCAAGGGTGGGCTAGACGATGTCGCCCAAGTTGTCCTCAAGGTACTCCCTCAATGAGTAATATGCTCTGCCAATGAGCCAGGACTTAAGTTTTGTCTTAAATCTGCTGCCCTCCAGACACTTTACTCCAGCCGGCAGCCTGTTGAACATTTTGAGGGCCAGGTTGGGAAAGCAGTCTTTCTTCTTATTGAGTCTACAGTATGGGACATTTAGTGAAAAGCCACGTCGTAGATTCCGGCCATGAAGTTCCGCTCTTGCTGTAAACAGGTTCACATTTGTCTTTTCATATAGTAAGCTTACAAATATGTAATTGCTGTAAACTGTAAGTATTTCCAACCATCGAAAAATTGGCCGACAGTGGTCCAGTTAGCCACTTGAAGAGATTATTCAAACTGCCTTTTTCTGAAGTAGTAGAATAGCCTCACAACTAGGGACATGGCCCCACAACTGCAGGCCATAGCTCAGATGACTATGAAAAGTCCATGGTATATGGATATAAGATGCTCCTCCAACAATAAAGGCTTCAGACTTCGAAGCAGGTAGACAACTCGTGATAACTTTTTACAGACATTTCAGTGTGCTCAATCCACAGCAGCTTGGAGTTAAGGTGAAAGCCCAAGAGCTTGACTGTCTCTGGTTAGCATTGCTGGTTGAGGCTACACATCAAAGTCTGAGTCTTATTAGCATTGAGGCTCAGCTTATTGTGTTCAAACCAGTCCTTGGCCTGGTTGAATATCTCATTTGCCTTCATGGTTGCATCTTCTGGTGATTTTCCACTTGAACAGATGGTGGTGTCATCAGCAAATAGTAGTACATTGCCTAGTAGGCTCAAGTCATTAATAGCAATGATGAACAAGACTGGGCCCATGACTGAGCCCTGTGGTACACAATGTTTTACCATAAGCGGGGAAGAAGAAGCTCCATGGATTGATACAACCTGCTGACAATCCTGCAGATATGAGCCCAGCAGCTGTAAAACTGGTCCTTGAACACCATAATTCTCTAATTTTTTCCAGTAGGATTTTGTGGGGAATACATTCGAAGGCCTTACTCAGGTCGGCTAGAATCATGGATACTGAGCCTCTCTCTTCAAATGCATCCAGAACCTTGGAGACCAGCTCTGATACAGCAGTCAAGGTTGACCTCCTCTCCCTGAAGCCATGTTGGGAATCTGGAAATAGCCTATTTGCCTCAAAGCCAGCTGATTCTTCATGATGGTTTCAAACAACTTGGCTATCACTGGTACAATAGAAATTGGTCTGTAGCTGGATGTTGATTGAGGATCACCCTTCTTATAGATAGGTACTGTGCGTGCTGCCTTGAGAGCCAGTGGAAACACCCCTTGATCAAAGCAGGCATTTATTACTACCGAAAGGGGGTAAGCTACTGCACTTGCAACACATTTGAGCACTATCACATTCATGCCGTACACGTCTGGACTATGTGAATTTTTAAAAGATTTAATTACCCTGAGACGGGCTGACAAGTCTCCATTTGTTGAGCCTATTATTTGTATTGAAGGCCTCTGAACACCTCACACTTATATCTGTGGTGCAGGTTGACAACGTGATTTTGCATATCTCTCAGGTCACTTGTATACCATGTTTTGTCTGGCTGATTACATCTCTTACCGTAGTTGTTTGGCGGGTTTGCATTTAGGGTTTTCGGTGGAAAGACAATGTTGAAGTAATACTCTTGAGGGAAGACCCTCTTGAGAGTTCCTACGTAAAAGCCTTTTTTGCGGATGATGCCCACATAAGCATTTTTGCCTGTTCGTGGGATATTTATTTAATGGATATTTAGTGCGAAAGTGATTGATGTGGTGAAAAACAGCCATGCCTATACTGGGACTCGAACCCTGACCAGGCAGTGCTAGCGGACTGAACAAAAATTCTTTACCTCGTCATATTTGGTCACACATCCAAAAGCCGTGGACCTGATTTAAATAAAATATGGCAAACTCTCTTATTGGCTTGCAAGAATTTTTGTTCTGTTTGCTTCCTTCACTCAGAAACCTTATTTCTAAAGCAATTTCGTATCCATTGGTAAAGTTAACAGTCACTCTCCTTCAGCTTATAAATGTAGCCTACTTAGGCTACCAATATATCATTCACTGCACTTGGGGTTTGGATTCGGAGATAGTGATATGCCTTTCAATCTAGCAGTAAGTTATGTTACAGTAAACGAACGCTCCATAGGTCTACTATATTATCACCAATTGATTGGTTCAAATTCAATTTTTCAGGTGTGATTATTCTGAATACCCTGCTTGGATTCTGTTTTTAATATTCTTAGGAAAGACTAGGTCACAGTTGAAAATCGCAATTTATGTTTCGAGAAAAAGTTGAAAAACGCAATCAGAGCTGGGTAGCCTTCAGTTTTTATTTTAATGCAATCCAAGCAGGGTCCAGTTTGTATTATTGGCCACCTAATATATTTAATTTACTTTTATCACTAGGTGATCAGAATATAGCCTCTCCTAAATAAACCTGTCTTTTCCCAGAAAATTATTGTTTTTATTAAATTATTCATGGAGATGAGGACTCAAATATTTCTCAAAATTTGAGAAAAAAACTTGAGTAATTTTATCTCATTTGTTTGTCAGCAGGGTGTTTTGGGGCAGTTTCGGATAGAGGAGAAATCTGGAAAGCTGGCTTGGAAGAGTGGCAGCGGCAGGAGAGAGGGGGGGCGCCGCATGCGTCACTGGCCCAGAGGCTGCTGATGGGGCGACGCGCGACCCTCAACAGGGATGACGACCAAACTGACCATTTGTCTGATGGAAAGCGATCAACACAACAGCTCACCAATTGTAAGCTCTTGTCTCTATTCTAATAAGTTGACGAATTGTTTCCACTCTCGATTAGGCCTATAGAGTATGGTAAAACAGCCGAAACCGGTAGGCCCATATCGATATTTGATGAGTTTGTGGTTGAGAGAATTTATAGAATTTTTTTTATACAATACCGATAATAACGACAAAATCACCTTCAAAGTTACACAAAAACCAAACTTATAACTTAAACTTGATATTCTCCAAAACTTATAATGAGTAATTTCGTAGTGGTGTAATTTTGTTGAATAACTTGAATCTATTCGTATCGGAGGAAAACCACTGGACTGTTAGCCATAAAATTTGCTGATCATATCCAAAATTAGACGAATTGTTTCTAAGTCACACCATTTAATACAAATAATAAGTTCGGTGACAAATTGAATGTACCATCAGATCAATCATATACTGTTTAGAGGTATAATTTATCAGATCAATCATATACTGTTTAGAGGTATAATTTATCCAGAGCAGAGATTCAGTTTACTGGAGAAGGGTCCGTACTATATGGGTATAAAAAATTTCAATGCTATGCCACAGAGAAATCGAGAAAGTGCTACTCCTGATCAATTCAAAAATAGCTTGAAATCTATTCTTAGTGTTATTTACCCCTTATAAAGTTGAAGATTTTTCTAGAAAATCTCTGAAGGCCTAATCCAATAGTGTCAATTCATTTTTCTGTAGCTGTGTAGGTTGCAACCCAGAGGTCCCGGGTTCGATCCCAGGTCAGACCAGAAATTTTTCTCAGGCCACTTTCCGTGTTTCGGATGGACACGTTAAGCCGTCGGTCTCGGCTGCCTAAAAACAGTCGTTAAGTCATGTAAAAGGCCCTAAAATTGATCAGGAGCTACCTGAAAACTCTGACACCAGACCTGAGCCAGCCAGGTTACACGAATATTATCATTTTTCACTTTCAGTTTTCTCATTTATTATTGAGATGAATTTTCATGCATCACGCGATTGCTTTGCTTTAATATGATTACATGTAAAAATTGTATAATAAATACATATTATAATTTTTCTCATTGGTTGATTATTTTTTGATATGGCTTTGTTTCAGCTTACAATGGTGTCGCGATGGGAGAGGACGTGTACAGTAGATTGTTGCAGCAGGAAGAGGACAGAGGAAGAGGTGTGCAACGAGCTTGGCTGCAGGAGACTGATGAAGGCAGCAGGTGGCACCTCTTGCTGTTCGCTCTCGTCGGTGGATTAGGCCTTTCTGTTCTGGTAACTCAATCACCCACTTGCTAACATTACCTCAATGGGCAAAGCGCAGTCTTGAAAAAAATATCAACGTATTATTTTATATATCATGTAAAGTTCACAATGAGAATCCAGTTGATTCAAATAACAAATTTAAATGAAAAATTAGATACTAAGTTATGATAAGCTTGGAAAAGAGGAACTTGAAGATAGAAGGAGAATAACATTGAAACAGTATAGTAATGCAGTAATAAATGGAATTACAGATGATGAACACTTTTGTAGGAGAAGACACTTTTGTCAGGTGCGATGATGTTATATTTATACACAAGGAAAACCACACTCACGTTGTCAAGTATCACGTTTTATTTTTAAAAAAATATACAATTTCATTTACGTGTAGGGTTTACGTCATCTTTAGTGATAGTTTATTGAACACGAAATGGATTGCCTTCTGACATCTCTTACATACCCAGGAATATTGAATCTCTTTCTCTCTCTCTCTCTCTCTCTTCCCCTTTTCCACTCTAGTGAGTAGTATTGGTATAATTTTCAAAGGTCATCATCAATAAATTTTTGGGTTTCTAGATCTGAAAAAAAGATTGACTCTTTCAGCAATAAAGTTAGGAGCCTGAAAGCCAGGTCGACGATAGTACGGTAATAAAAGAGAGTGGACAGATCCTTCCAATATTATGTAAATTAACTCATAACCTCATCATGTTTATACTGACTGGAGAAGAATTTAATCGACTTCCATTAAAATCATATCTAACTGAATCATTGCAACAAAAACCAATGGAATGAATCGGTTTCCAATTAAATTCTTCCAAGTTGATTGAATTTATTATTATTTCTTTGCACCTATCTGTACTAGGTATACATTTTTCATTTCTCGTATTGTTTGTTAAGGTATTATTCGTTCATTTTTTCGTCATATTTTCTCACTTTCAAGTGCTTTATAACAAATGACCGACAAGAATGTGTTTGAACATCTGCTAGAGTAATTTTATAATACAGTACTGAGATTTATTAATTTTTTTACATTCTAGATTCTTGTCTGGCTGAAGAATCAGATGTCCCAAAATTCACAGTCGTCAAGTACGGAGAAGGAGGAGTTGGTGGGAGGAGGAGGAGGAGGAGGAGGAGGCAGTGGTGGTGGGGGGAGCGGTGAGGAGGGTGCTGGAGGGGCGAGTGGGGGCCAATGGATTTGCCACCCGGTCATTCGACCCATGACCACCGAGTCTCTCCCCTCCACATCATCCACTGCAGTTAAGAGACAATTGTCTATAGGTAAATATTATAAATACAGTAAATGCTGTGTATAAAAGTATTGAAGTTTTAAGCTTTCAAGTTAATCTAATTTTTGTTTCAATAGATAGTTGAGTAATATCATTGATACTCATTCAATACTCATGAATGACTTAAATCCCGTGACGAGAATCAGTGCAGGCACAAGTTGAGACACTGATAATGTGAGTGAGCAAAGAGAGGTAACGAGCCAAGAATAAGATGCATACAAGCTGGACTGTCAAGTATCATGTAACTTATTAAATTAACCAATTACTACCAACAAATAATTTGTGAATTGATACACATTTTTCCACTTGTTCATGGAATTAAATTTTGGAACATGAAATATAATTGAAAAAATTTCATCTCAACAGATAATGTGCAGGATTCTTAACATGAGGTTACTGTCAAATAATTCGGAAAATTCATATTTCACATGTATAATTTTTTGTTCGTCCAATATTCTTCCGAGTACAGATTGTCATTTAACTTTTTAGCTTGGCAATTAGTTGAACATCATTGATCATCTTATTGTTGATTGACTTTATTGCTTTGGAATTTGTGTTACACGATACAATACTCTTACGCTTGGTTGCTCAGATTCACCGAATCAAATTTTTGTATCATTCTAATTCTGTATCAAACTGATCCACTTGTATAGCTGACGCCAAAACGTTGAGCGGTTTCATCTGTTTCTTCTACATTATGTAACCTACTAACAGATTATGTAAATCATCTATTGTCTCTTTTTATATTAAAAACATAATCTAGGCATAGCTAAATGGTAACTCTAATTGACAACATCAGCGGTTAGAGCCCAAAAGAAGCAAACGAAACTGCAGTTTTTATATTAATTTTGTTAAGTTTTTGGCGTCAGCTTTATCAAAATAATGTAATCATCAAATCGTTTAACATCACAAAGGAAATCAAAAGTAAAATAATAGTATAGGTTATGTTCACTTGATCACTGATTTAGTACAATCCTTTTTATACTATATTACTATGATGAATCGAATAAAAAATAATATAAAATTCTCTGTTAAGATGATGTTGCCTCAACTGAATGTTTCAATAGATGACATTGGAATGGGTAAAATTAATTATTCAGTATCAAATCGAATGTACAAAATTAGTTGGAATGAAATGTGAGAGGATGACTGAGCAACCAGGCTTTACTAGTTTTACTAACAAGCGTCATTGTTGACCAGGATGTCGTGGCATTTTGCCGGAGGTGATGACTGGTCGCCATGCGGAGGGCGAGCCGATACGGATCAGGGCGAAGGGCCTGCTGGAGAGGAGGGGATCCAGTGCAAGTCTCACCATTGACCTTCTACATCCCAGTCAAGAGAATCTCAGTGTCACGCCTCATAAAGAATGGTAAATGAAACAACACTCAAATACAGTATTAATTGATACAATCATTTTATACTAGTTCAAACGTTAATTGCAGCATTGCGCTCATGGAGTACAATGCTACCAAATGTGTGTGAGAGAACGGAGGTCAATTTGAAGTAATTAATGAACAAATACAATGATGATAAAAATCTGTCAGATCTACAGATGATAAAATCTTATAAACGACAACAGTGCTCTCCTATTTTCCATGAGAAAATACATTGTCATGAGGCTGTGTGGTGTAATCTAAGGTTTGAAACTTGTAATAACCATTTTGATTACATAGAAAAGAATCTTCAATGTATAGTGGAAAATATCTATTTTAACTAAGTGGCTCCAGAGACGTATTTGAAGCCTTTAGCCTTTTGAGAGAATTATTGAATAATTCTATGATTAAATAACAAAATTCTACTCCCAATTACATACATGAGTTATAATTACAAATCCCAGTGAAACCCTTTTTTATCATTATCAAATCAATCCATTCCAATATTATCAATCGAGATGTGTATAATTTATTATTTAAAAATTTTTAAGAGAAAAACGAACTGAATTTTGTCAATAGTTCTACAGTTATTAAATCTAGATTCTAGGGCGAGGTACTTCAAGTGGGAGTATCATTACTTCCACTGTTATAACTTATTATCTCAGACATATCAGGATTTTATAGTAATATTTTTAGATTCCTTGGCATAGCAAACTCTACATTCAAGTAGGCTATCAAGTATTCCACTCTACAGATTTGACTGTGAATTGAAGGTATTTTTCAGTACTGTTTTTATTATCTCATAAGGTATTCTCGCAACTTTTGGTCATGCTCCTCTTCTTGCTATTAGCAGTCGACTTGGATAGTTCTAAATATTTATACAAATCAATTGTTATACAGTAATTGTAATTCATTCAGTACAATTTGTTATAAATTTATCTAAACCAACACTTATTTTTCAGCACTACCGAGGAGTATTTGTTGTCAGTTGGCAATGTTCTTAGTCGGAATCAGTTACGAGCCTGCTTGAAAGATGTTCGTTCCCTGCATCGTGAATTTTGGGACTTACCGCTCAACCATCCAGAGAAGTTGACTGTTCCAGGAAGCGGTTCAAAAAATAGGTATAACACACTTCTAGCTAATCAATCATAAAATGAATCTATTCTTCTATAATTTTCAATAGAAAATACTAATGAAGTGGTTTAGAAATTAATTGAACGATCACTTGTTGCAACTGAAAGTTTGTTCCACCTATAATATAGTTTTTTTCGATTAGGGAAGACATTCTGGCTTGATAAAAAAATTACTCGAGCTCGGTTAATATCGGTTAAAAAATTCGGCTTCAAATTGTAGATCAAAATGTTTAGTCTCAAAAGTTGAGACTAAATTGATGATTTTGAACCAATATCGATGAAGCTGGAGTCATTATTGCATGTTGCCAGAATATCTGCTCTGCTTGGACAGACTATACCATGTTTGGTTAATACGTCCCCAATTGCAGATCCTTCATTGCTTTTTTAAATAATTTGAAGGTTGTATGTTGATAATACAAAAGATTTCTACTCCTTTATGTGATCGAATCTATTACTCTTCAATTATTGCTTGCATTGATGTATAATTGGTGCTTGCAGATACCGGACAATCATTCCCAATGAAGCCACAAGGGTCCAGTTGCCGGAAACCTCATCGTCTGACACTGACTCTCTAACAGGCTACATCAATGCCAATTATATCAAAGTAAGTATGGTTTTGTGTTGCAAGGTTTTTATTTGATTGCATCAAGGTTAATGCAGATATTGAATAATATTACTGCTACTACTCTGATCCTATTATACTAAATCCTTCAGAAAGAGAATAATAACTTTCTCATAATTCGTTCAACATACTAATTACCTAGTTAATAAGGAAACAGAACCCTAATAAATAGCATAATTCGTCATCAGCGTATGATCAGTAGTGCTATACTAGAGCTAAGTAATAATTGAACTAATTAAATTCAAGTCAAAGATGATTATTTCTGCTAAATAGAGCAAAATATATAACTTGAAAGACTTCACTTTAGTCTTCTTGTTATAACTTTTGTAATATTAATTAGTTATAATATTAATAAGTAATATTAATTTGTGCTGTATCTACATAAAATGGTGGAATTTAGACATATAAGTGTCCATTGTTGGAGGGGGATGTTTAAAGACAACCCTCCAATCGATAATTGACACTCATGGTTGTTTTTAACCCAAGGGGGTTTCTATGACCCTTTTTCGTGTGAGAAAATCAGTTGTAATAAAAGTATGTCACAACAAAGATAAAAGGTCAAATGAAATGGAAAGATAAACATATATTTATGATATGATATTGATGAAACGTTGTCCGATAATTTGAAATGAATGTGTGATTTAGGGGTATGACGGAGAGGAGAAGGCGTTCATCGCGACCCAGGGCCCGCTGCCGCACACCGTCAACGACTTCTGGCTGATGGTGTGGCAGGAGCGCGCGCCCGTCATCGTGATGCTGACGCGGCTGTGGGAGAAGTCGCGCTCCAAGTGCGAGCCCTACTTCCCCACCGAGCTGCACTCCACCCTCTCACACTCTGGCATCTCCATCACCGTCACCTCCATCAACGTCAACGACGGATACACCGTTCGCCGCTTACATCTCACTGTAAGCAACTGCTTCCATACAAACAACAGTCATTTACAAGTCTAAAAAGAAATCTAATAAAATTCAAATTTATTTCATCATGAAACAGAACATTTTACTAAATCAATACAAGATAAGTGAACAGGAAATCCCCTTTATAGAGTACTCTTCTCTGAATAGGGGGGGGGGGTCAAACAAAAAGATACAAACCTGTGACATGTGAGATACTAACGTATTACTGAGAGATACGTCTTGAATATGGGCTCTAAATAAATTCTAAATATGTTGAAAAGGTGCATGAGAGAATTGAGAATGTAGAACTGATCATTGCCTAAACTTTTAGCTTAAGAACGTGTATTATCTTGCTCCAAACTTGATTTAGAGTCCATTCAAAAAATCCATTAAAAAAATGAACTATTTTTTTTTTCAATTTCGACCGAATTCAACACAGGAAAACCCATTAAAAAATGTATGAAATTCCAGCATTTATTAAGTTGATGTAATATCTTAAATGCGTGATGCCATGGACGTTATTAATTATAGGAGATTGAAGAGGAAAAATTAATCTACATTTTAATGACTATTTCAATTTTTCATTTCAAAGGACTTTGAAGATACACTTGTTTGTAAGCAAAAAATGACGTTTTTCTGGTATATAATAGAAAAGTCAATATTCTCTCAGAAATTATTTTTTTTCAATTTCGACCGAATTCAACACATAATATATCAAAATCAAATCAAATATTTTTTATTTTGCATCAAAACAAATACAACATATTATAGTGCAAGTTCCTTCTCTTGAATATAATAACATACTGTAGGTAATTTAAAACTAAAAAAATTTATATAATAAGAGAACAGGAAAAAACAAACTTATGATTTACGCAGAGCAAAATAAAATTACTACTAACAAAAAAGAACAAAGTCTTTAGCCCGTTAGTAGGATACTAACGCCCGATACTTTTGCCCGTTATATGAATTTAGACCTGAAATTCTATGACCTTCTTTTATGATCTGAAAATAATGAGCTATAGTTTGTTGAGATCCGATGACTTTAACAATAGTTGGAGGTATTTTTAGATTGAGATCTTTGAAGGATCCTTACTATTGTACATAACCAAAATTCAGGCCGGTAAGTGGCTTTATCGCTAGAAATCGATCTTAAAGACATTATTACCAAATAAAATCTCAATACTAGCACTTTAAATTGTTTTTAGAGTACATTTTCTCCATAAATAGTTTTTTTTAGGTAGAAGGTTTAGGTTTTTTTAGGATATCTTTTTACTGCCCTAGTTCAAAAACAATACAAGAAAGAAAGCTCTACTTGGTCTCAAATTTTAGTAGACAAAATTATCCCCAGGGGGGTTTTGAGTCACACGATTCAAATCAATACGTCAAATGATCTAAGCGAACAAAAACTAAAAATACTCAAATTAACGTTTTACTCGTAAATTAACCTTCCTTTTGAAACACCAAAACTCGATTTCTAATGAAGATAGAGAAATTAATCTGTTACCATTCTATTGGAAATTTAATTTTATTAAAAAGGTAAGAATGACTTTTCGTCCGACACGCTTCGTTTTGCCGGAAATCGTACTAGACCAGAAACGTAACCTAAATTTTGGCTGCCATCTTGGATTATAAAAAATGCTAAACTTTTACAGCTTGGCATCACTCGAATTCGGAGTCTACATATCAAAATCTATCATAATCCATAACCATCTATCAATTCTCAGACCTTAATGTAACTATCGATTGTATGAAAAATGGCGGAAGTAATTGCCCTATTCCAAATTCATGATTTCATTCCGTTTTGGTTATGTTGACAAGAAAAATGTTTTATTATAAAAATAATTTTTGGCACATTTGATAGGTAGGCCTACTGAATGTTTACGAAGTTGACAATGAATTACACTCGCGGTTCGTCTTGTTTTATGTTAAAATAATGTGGCATAATTTCTTGAAAATGTAATAGTTTATTATAAATGGGTCGTCTGTGTTGTGTTTGTGATTGTGAATATCCAACTATGATAATTAAAATCATATTTCTATTTTCACGTTACCTGATAACAAAGTCTCAATGAACAATTGGACATATTGGTTAGAAAGGTTTTCATCGAAATTTTGAAGTGAAAGACAGTTCGATTGTTTGTATTAATAATTTTGAAGACCGTTTTATTATTGAGGAAGACGTTTTTCTTGTCATAGACGATGAACTAATGGGAGTGACAAGAGAAAAACCAAAATTAGGAAGTGATGCATTTCCCTTAATTTTTCCCAACCAGCCGAAATACCAAAGAAAGGAAGGACCCCCAATCTGTGCATGTTCTGTTAAAAATGTGTTCACAAAGAGATAAGGATAATTCCATAAATTAGTGCAACAATGTTACTATCTCTGTTTTTCAAATAGCATTGCCATGAGGAATTCGGAATTGTTTCTATTTATATTGTTGAAATAGACAATGTCCTTTTTATAAAAGTTGAAGACAAAAGTAAAAGTGACCTCAGTGATCTCCCTTGTGTAACAGTTAGCTCCAAAATATTAATGATAAGGTTACAAACAGGGACTAATTTGTGACTGTACAAACCGGTAGGCCTAGGCCGTACCAATACCTCAGAGAGGGTGAGGTAGAGTGAATAATTTCAGTTTTTTATCCAAGATATGTGAAGTGTAATGGTAAAAATACACAACTCAAAGCTTAAAGAACACTCTAAAAACACGTCTTGAGTGAAAATTTCATTTTTTGGATGGATACTGGAGTGTAAAGAAGACAATAAGATTTCTCAAACTTACTAATCGGAAGAAAAAAACCAAATCAAAAAAGCAACTGGAAATATTAGGGGGAATTTTCAGAGACAGAAGATAGTTTAAATGAGCAGCAAGTGAAGTGAAAACATGTTAGGGTAAACTGATTGGAATTGATTGTGTCTTGAATTTCTATTTTTCACATAGAATAATAAGTCAGATTCTAGTTTGAATTGATCATATTGTAATGATTTTTAATTTTGTATTGGATATTTATTATATTGTAATATCATAATGTTTAACAATAAAAAATATGCTATTTCTGTCTTATTACTTCTAAAGAATAGCAAGTTGAACTATTGCTATTACGCTTGGCTAGGCCCATATTGCCGCCACCTTGTTTTGTACATTAAGGTCTGAGAATTGATAGATGGTTATGCATTATCGATCAAGAAACCAACATCATACCACAAAAAAGTTTACCTGCATTGGCAGCCAGACTAAATAGTTATCAATCAAGACAATCATTACACATTTACATTCTTCTAGGCTATTGGTTTTGAAAAATTTGTATTAATGTTGTTTGCAGAAAGGCGACGAGTGCCGGCACACAATCCACGTGTGGTTCGACTCGTGGCCCGACCACAAGACGCCAGCCAACGCACACTCGCTGCTCTGCCTCGCCAAGGAGGTGGAAATCGCGCGCTTCCTGCCCTCGCTGCAGCGCAGGAACAGTCCTTGCCCTGCCACCCCTGCGCCGCCCCCATCCAACTTCCTGTCGCCGCGCTCGGCCCAGATCTCGCCCACCTCCGCCGCCGCCGATGTCAGTCCGCCCTCACTCAAAGAAATCAGTCCCGTTCTCAACTTCGGTCGTCTCGAGTTCAAGGACGATCCAGAGCCCGAACCTGACGCGCTCATCACTGTCGAACAGGAAGAACGCCCGAGTGAAACCAGTCCTCCAACTGACGAAATCTCGAGTCTCATCACATTGATGGAAAAACAAACCGCTACCAAAGAGGGCCTGTCCATCAGTCCACGTGCATCCGAGAAGCCGATCGAAATCAATCAGCAGCGACAGTTCAATGACGATGAAGACAGTTCGGCTGTGGGCGGTGGCAAGGTGCGACCCATCAAGTTCGGCTCTCTGCCTCATGACAATCCCAAGTACGCTGACATCGATCCCGACAATGCGCGCTCCAAGTCTGTCGAAAATCCTCCAACATGGATTGAGCCTTCCAAAGATTTCAATCTGTCTGCTGTGCAAAAAGACACCTTCGAAAATATTCCTACTGACATCTTCAGCTTTGGCAATCTAGACACGTTTCCTTCAGAGCCATCTCCGTCGCCTTATGAAAAACAATTGTCTTCTAAAAGTAATGAGGTGAGTACCAATCAACATTAAATGTCTGCTTCGTTTGCAACAGGCAGTATTTTATTAACATTGTGTATTCTTTGGAAGTCTTGATTGGATCTGATAGCCAAATGAAGCAAAATTTGATTTTATTCGATCATGAACGTTGTCCGACATTTTTTCCAATATAATGTTGTAACTTGAAAATAATAATAAAATTCCAGATGTGATACAAGTTAGTTCACAGAGAAATATTCTGAGGGATAATGATGTCTTTCCGTAGACATATTAGAGTTAAGTTGGTATTGGAGTGTGTGGTATCAATCTGTTCGGTTCAATCTAGAGAGTTGAAAAATCGATGGTGAACCCACACTTCTGCATTAAGTACAAAAAGTTCCTTAAACGTGGCCTGTACTGGTGCACAAAATTTTTGGTGCCTGTAATTTTTCACGAAAAGAAAAATTATTTATTTTCCTCCACCTACTATCTTAAGTTGCATTTTACTCTCTGGAATCGAATATTTAAGTACTACTTTTTCTCTCGAAGGAGTAATTTAGAACTTTCAGTCTCCCTCGTCACTTAGTTATCTTTTCGAGCAACTCAGAAATAGAAAGTTGCTTTTTAGTCCGTTGATGCACAATTCACTAATGTATTATATTTGTCTATGCTTGGCAAAAGAAGTAGCCTATTGTGTGTGCATCGTTATGTATGTAAATAAATTTTCTTTTTTTTAGGGAGCGACAAGCCGTTTCCGGTTGCCGAGCACCAGTGACAGTGTGGCTGATGTGGGAGTGGGGGGACACAGGCTGTCGGTGGACAGTCCGGGTGTGTGCGGCGGGGGGTGGGGAGAAGGCGGCTCATCGTTCGGCAGTCCGGCATTCGGCGAGGTGGCGCCGTGGCTGCGCGCGTGGAGTCCGGGTCCGGTGGCAGCGGCCAGTCCGCGCAGTCCGTCGCTGTCGGGCGTGCAGTGGGGTGCGGACGTGCCAAGGGGTGCCGCTCCGGCCGCTGGGCCTGTCGTAGTGCACTGCAGCGCTGGCATCGGCCGCACTGGCTGCTTTGTCGCCATCTCCATTGGCATCAGGCAGCTGCTCGGCGAAAACAATGTCGACGTGCTTGGCATTGTTTGTCGCATGCGATACGACAGGTACACTCTTCTACATGCATGATCCATATAACCCGCAACCCTCGATTCAAAAATATATTGCGGCGGCAAATATGAATTTACTGGCGGCGAAAGTAGAATACATAAATTTATTTCCTTCAAAAATAAACAAAAAAGTAAGCAAATACAAGAGTTCAATTTACATTTAAATTCAGGGTCGTGCCTCATAAAGATTTACTATCTACAATTACTCATAACTCATGGATTTTATTGGCGTTTCTGTCTCAAAATATCAGCCGATTAGAAAAAAATGACATGATAACCAATTTAACTCTGGATATAATCCTGGAATAGTCCAATATTGACAATAAAAAATCAAAACTTTGCTTGTCCAATGTAATGATTTTGATAAATATATTGATATAATATTAAGAATATGAATATAAATCATTATTTTTATTGCGAGATTTGAATAGGAATCATTTTTGCAGCTAGAATAATATCATAACCTACAATTCAAATCGTAATATGGAACCAAGACGAACTAGAATCACTAGAAGACCCTAACCTTGGAATCGAAGATGGCCGCGATGGTTCGAGTAGAATGGGGAATCCCATTCACGATCAGTTGTTCAAATTCGACTACTTTTTGTCTGCAATTAACATGAGATTTACTATTCCACTCGAACCATCGCGGCCAACTTCGATTCCAAGGTTAGGGCCTTCTAGTGATTCTAGTTGGTAATGATCGATTCGTGCTGATCGTTTGCAAAATTTAGAACATTGTAGATCAAACGTTTTGTTCGTGAATCTACAAACCTGATCACTTGTTTTTCTTTTGAAAATCAAGCTGTAAATGTTTATGAGACACGGCCCAGGTACTGTATAAAGAATTGTATTATTTTGGTAATTAACCTACTCAACACCGGAAGTAGGGTGGGGGTGCAAAAACATTGTGTGATAAGTCATTATCATTTATCACATACTGATTGTATTCATATTTTCTATCATATTTTATTATTTTCATATATCTTATGTCTTCCAGTTGTTATAATCCAGTATTTAACAGCGGTTTGGAATTTTCTTGGGTTATCTATTATCTTGATGTGTGCAGGAAATAAATTGTGTAGTTTTGGTGCTAGGTGGTTGCAGTGGCGTTGATATATTGCCTTCCTAGCAACCTGGGTGATTCAGATAATTCAAATTGTTAAGCAGTTTAGTTAGTACCAATTTTGATGGATAGTTTCAATAGTTTGGGTTTTCAATTTTTGCAAATGGCTTGAAGGTTGGAGAACATTCCACGGATGCTACTCAGTTCTATTTTATTATTAATTTTCCAGTCCTATCATTATGTGATTATCTTGCCATTCGGCAAGAACGTACTGTAAAGTCAATCCTTACAATCAGAGGCGGATGCAGAATCGATTTTGAGGGGTGTCATTTTTTTAATTATATGTGGTATTGGTATGGGGGAGGGAGTGTTGGAATGGTACAATTGTCTATTTTTGAGCTTACGTAATGGCTCTTGTAATGGGGGTCATGACCCCTACGACTCCTCTGTATCCACCCTGCTTACTTTAATCTGCATACAGTTCTTCATAGAAACTTTTCTTCGTATACCAATAACATATTTATATTATTTATGTTATATAGATAAGAAATGATGATATTTTAACATTAACATATTAACAACTATTTGAGTTCTTACGTCTTTTTCCAAACAGGAATTTGTATAACAGTATGCATTAATTTTATTTACACTTTGAATTTAAAGTCCCTCTTTATAAACTTGTTAATTTTGGTTCAGCAGTAGAGTGATTAGAGTGGATGAAATTGCCAAACTAATCTACTCCATACTACTCATCGAATATTGTGAATAATTTATTCTACTCTATGGTATTGTGAATAATTGTATTGTAGGATATTGTACTGATTGAATGGCTTTGAATGTTGCAGAGGAGGTATGGTGCAGACTGCTGAACAATATGAGTTCATTCACCGCGCACTGGCACTGTTCGAAAGATCTCTACCAGACCAATCAGGCGAATGAACAACCTACAGTTGGAGTCTGAGGTATTCATAAATTACTGCATCGTTGGCCAATGTACCAATAGGTGCGCTGCCCTGTGCAAATCAACCTAGTACTGAGTGGCTTTGTATTTAGAGTGTAATGATCCGAATGGTAAAATTTGCTCTCTCTTATCGCTCTCTAATATATTAGAAGATCGCCTATTTTCCATGTTCAGCATGATTCTATGATATGTTATCCTGTACAGTTTGGAATCCGATTGAGATCTACTGTACTTTGATTGTTTTAAATAGAAAAGATCAATATGGTATTTTACATATATACAATGAATTAGTTATTATTAATAAATGTGTGATTATGATAGTAACAAAAATTTGGAACTTGTAGTTGTTAAATACATATTTTATCAGCTTTTAACCTTAAAAGCAAACTTTTTTGAAAATTTCCATCTTCTGTCTCAAATTTTCTGATTTATTTAGTTTTTTTTCTAAATTTTAAGAGGATATGTAACTATAATCTTTTTTCATGAGGTGAAGTATCACAATATTAATAAATGTACCTGTGCATAAGACTGGGGCGTAGTGCAACACGATTCAAGATTTTGAATGTATTGATGAAAATTGCCATCCTAAAATGAGTAAAAGTATTTCTATTGGATATTATTATAATTATAGTTGGATAGAATCATCTAGTTGTTTTGGCATCATCCAATTTGGAGTCTCCAATTTCATGTGTATAAACATTTACGAATCCTTTTGCTTTCTGTCACTGGAAAGATCTCAATCTCAATTGTCATTCAATTTAAACTATAGCTTTTCATGAATATAGTAAGACAAAAAAATACATTTGTAGTTATAGCTATTTCATTCAATGAACTATGCACTCAATCATAATCCACATTTTTAAATGATTTTCTTATTATAATACAAGAATATTTCAATGTAGAATCTTTTTAAATCGTTTCAAATTCTAGTTTTGGATTTACTCATGGACCAATAACTTATTTCGTCACTTTGAATTCCGAATTGATGATTGATTGGAATGAGAAAAGTGTAGCTTTGAATGTAAAGGATAATGTATTTTGTCTTTCTCATGATGCAATCAATGTAGACAATACAATGGCCAATTGTTGAACAATAATGTTATTGTACTATATCCCATATTCAATATACTCTTGCTTGAAATAATGGCTTGAGTTTCAACAATGTTATGGTTGATTCAGCTTTCTGAACAACACGTTTGAATATTTCAAAACTTCAACTTTATATTATCTTCTATTTTTAAAAGTTCCTATGGTTCTTCGGTTTCTTTTAAATTTTAGACGGAAAGTTCTCCTATTTTGTTTTCAAAAACTATTTTCTCTACATTTTCATCATATTGTTTACAAGTTCTTTAAGTTGTAATTTTTTATTGTTATTGTTAGTTTTTATTAGTCTTGTTAGGCAGATGATAAGTTTATTGTTGTTGAAAGGAGGCTTGGCTTCCAATTATTGGAAAGTTTTATCGTTCAAAAGTCTTTCAAGTGTTGTTCATGAAGTTTTGGATACGAAATAGAAAGTACCGTTTCGTCTTCTTCAATTACATTCCAGTTCAATCATCAACAACTGGAGAAATAACACTTGAACCTACAAACCTTTCATAATCAGAATAGTGTATAGATGTTATAATATTGAATGCGCTACAAAGATATTTTATGCTTGAATTTTAATATTTTCGTCTAGTCAACAACACTCCTTATTTAGCAGTAGCCTTTAGGCCTTATGAGCCTTTAGACTCTCCTAAACTTGCCTCAAGGTTTTTGAAGTTTATGGTGAATGATGTTAACGTTCTGATTTCCTTCGGGGTTTGAGAATCATATAATACTCTTAAAATCCTACTCTTGGAAATTCTTTCACTCTTTTAAACTTTTTATTGTTGTACTAGCTTTTGCCCTCAATATTTTTTATTACTTTTTCATTTGCTAAATAAAGTCGAGAAAATATGGTTTTCATAGCAACTTGTGACTGGTTCTTGAATCTCTCAAAACGCAATTGGTTTCCAATAAGTCTTTCCGGTAATGCATTGTTTCCAACTCATTTGAGAGCATTTAAATTGAACTGGAATGTAATTAAATAAAACGTTCTGAAAGTTTAAGACTTTTGACTAGTTCACAAATTGAGTGAACCTAAATCGATGACGCTTAAAATTATCAAAATAATTATTATTAAATGTATTTCTGTAATAAAGTTATGTAAATAGTTGAATAGTATGTTTTAACACAGTCAAAGTACCTTCTCCCAAGATTTGTAAGATTGTAAAATAGAAATCTCAACTTTTAAAATGCATGTTATAAATTGGCTTATATAGTTTTGAGAAGTTCCATTGGTTCTTTACAGTTCCTCTCATGGTAATTTGGGATTTGTAAGTTACGTTTTTGAGAGTGAATTTGCCTCTGATCTGATGAAATTTAACAGCACAAAATAATTAATCATGCTAAAATCACACAAATGAATTATGTGTTAAATCAATTTGTAAGGGTTTCGATTGTATATAGTGATTATTATTCATCTTGAACTTTCGTTTGTAAATTATGTTAATGTCTAGTCAAAAAGTGTATCCTTTAATATTTAGGATTTCGATAAGTTTATTTTGTTGAAACTATTATGAACTCTCCTGTATAGACTGCTAAATCTCTCACAAATCATTTCGTTTCCAGTAAGCTGATTTGCTTATTAGTCATTTGATAGATATGACACCAAAATGAGCTTGCTGGAACTCCTACTTCTTTAGTTCAATCCTATTTATATTGAATGAAAAGGATAAGTAAGATTGATAATCCACACTTGAATCATCCTTCTCAATCATATTCCTGAACAATTCTTCATTTATGTTCACTTCCAACATAATTCTCTTTAGATGAAATTTACACTTCCTTCTGATATGTTGTAGAACCTATCCATAATAATGTGAAAAAGTAAGAGCACACCTTTTATCAACTCCACGAAAATTAGTTTATTTAAAACCATACTCGAGTTTCACTAAAAATGATGCCAGTATAATGCATTGAATGGATGGGATCCATAATAATTATAGATTCCACTGATCATGATGCATTGAAACTCGAGTATAGATTCAAATAAACTAATTTTTGTGGAATTTGCAACATTTGTGCTTTTTCTTATTCAGCTTTTCGTCTTTTTATTCACCTCTTTAATGTCAACTGTGGTGTTTCATTTGATAGGTGGATAGATTTACAAGTTTTGGGAATTATCAAGTTTCCATTCGATTTCGAAAGTTTTTAATAAATTTTAATCCTAGTAATAAGCCTACAATCCGAGTTGTTATTGGGGTGTCGATAGATTTTTTTAGCATTAAATAAATTGTGAATTGTCCTTGGAATTTGCTATTCGAATTTGAGAACATATCATGGCATTTTATGATGTATTTTAATTTCTTCTTAGTGTAATACAGAAAGATCAAAAAAATTCTTATCTGACCAATGACTATTGTTATCCTACTTATTGAAATTTATTTCTTACAAGCACTTGAAAACTATGTGTTGAGAGCAAAACGTGTCATATATTTCTTATATTTTTATAATTTGTGAGTGATCATTATTGTGTGTAAATTCTACTAATGCAGAAGTTGTGTGTCATGTAAGAATGGATTAACTATTTTAGTGTTTATTTTGTATATTATAGAATAATTGTAATAAATATTGCAAAGTAAAATGAGTTCTGAATGTGTGATTTGGTAATTACAAAAGTGATTCTTCAGTTGTTTTTTGTAACCGAGTTCTGCTCAATAACGAGCCACACTAAAGTCATTCGCGTAGTCTAATGCACAAATCAGAGCTAAAATTTATTCATTAGGCTCGAAATAAACATTGGCGAGAATTAAATTGTTTAAAAAGCATCATTACCTGACTTTGGATTCTCAAAATACTGTACTTGAAAAAAATCAAATCCTCATTTCCCCTGAGATAAGTTTGACTTCAGACAGAATGATGAGCTCAATTTAACGCTCTATAATTTTTTAAATATTGAATTTCATTTTGGCTAATTTTTTATTCAGATGGCATAATTTGCTTAATTGTTGACTCTTCACCTTTGTATCCTTTGAATAGCTGAGAGCATACAATTTTAACTGTAATTAATACTACTCGATTTTTGTGTGCAAAATTTTCCCTTGATCCGTTTATGAATTATAATCGAAATAAAGAAGCTCTATCAATTTTCTCTTCTCAGTGTGTTTTCATGTGTATGATTTGAGCACGAGTGTTTTCTAGCATGATTGATGAAAACTAGGCTATATTTTGTCAGCATTGTGGGAAATATTAATAAAATAAGTACCGTAGCTTGTAAGTAATGAACACCATTAATAAAAGATAAGTATGTATTTTAAAATATTGGGAAATCTTGTTTAAAAGCGATGTATGCATGTGTATTGTGTATCTAGTGAATAATTTTAGATAACTTATGACCAGTTCAGAAAAAGGCTTGTAAATACCGGCTAAATCTTCATCATTCTGAAAAATAAGTAAGCGCGTATTGAAATGTTCAATTGATATTATTGTTTTGCAATAATTACAAATTTAGTGTTTTGAAGAGTGGAACCAACCCAAAGAACTGTTATGTGATAGAAATCTCGGGAACCATGAACCAATTTTTCCAGTTAATCAAAGATTTCAGTAATGAAGATCTGAACCAAGATCGTAGAATTCGGCTCTTTTCTGCAAAGTCAACTCTCTTAATGTAATATTATTATTATTATTATTTTTTAGCTGATTGTATTATTTTAATGTCTCCTATTTCTTGCAAATAATATTGTCCTGTTCAACATTCTACTTGTAGTGAAACGAGTTTTGTTGGAGGATTCCTCTTCACTTGAAGGCATGATGAACAGATCATTTTTGCATGTAAATAAAGTAAAAGCTAAGATTCCATTTTAAAAATATAGGATGATATAAGTTGATGCTCGATGTTGTGAAAGTTGATTATAAGTTGTATAAGTTGATTTCGATGGCATAATTGTGAAAATAGATCTTACTTCCCTCTGCATCCGGTTGGAGCATTCAACATTTCAAATTAAATTCAATCTTGTTTTATTTTCCAATTTGAACTGTGATTAATTCGAATTTCTGAAATGGGTAATTCTGTGTTCGCTCCATGAAAGAAATTTTTCGAGCTATAGAAATTTATCCATAAAAATATAGTTCATAGAATTTTATCTATAAAAATCCACCTAGAAAATTATTTCTGAAAGAGAGAACTTTTTCGAATTTACATAATCATTTCATTAGTGATTAGTAGCCTTTTGAAGTGAATGCAATAAATTGTTGCGCCAAACGGTGAACAGAGTATAGCGTATAGTATAGCGAACAGAGTATAGTGAACAGAGTATAGCGTATAGTCTGTTTCTTATGATGATTATTTTTTCCTTCCACCTCTCCATCTTCTCAATATTGCCGAAAATTTGAATAATTATCAATATTTTTTTGGAAAAGAAGCAAAAATTGTCAGATTTCATTGAAAGGAATGTATGACAATGATTAATAATTGTTTGTGTTGATGATGACAATGCCGGTATAAAGTCTACAGGTCAAGAAACTAAGATTGTACTGAAAACTGTGGAATACAAGTTATTCTGCAGCCATAGGTTAACTGTAATGGGAATAGAACACCAAATAGTGCTTATGTCCACAATTATTATTATTATGTATAGCTACAAATAAGTTTGGCTGCATGTAATGGGTAGGATACCGTAGTTATTGATGAAGTCTCTCAACCCACACTTCTTAATATTCCAAAACTGAATAATTGGAATAACTGATATAAAACAATTAAGAAATGTATCAAGTTGAAACAAAAAGAAATTTGGAATTTACAATTCAAATAGAACTTACCATGATATTTATATTCTTGCTTTAATAATATCAGAATCCAAAGAAACTCTTCATCCGATGATCATTTTCATTAAAGGACCAGTAATTATTATACAGCTTCCTACATGCAGCCAACTTTCTATTAATCATGATGTGATTCAGACTTATAAGAATAAATATATATTTTCTGTAAAGATAAATAATAATTGTGTTTATCTATAGGAAGTTGTGAATATAGCTCACTTCTATAATTAGTAATCGTCTCCACTAGCTCACTCTCTAAGGTGAATAATGAAATTTCCCCTCAGTATGACCTGCGAATTTTGAAAATTTCTGTGTTAGATGCAAAAATAACATTTGTCAATATTTATGGAAAAAATCGGGTATTACTGTGAAAATAATGAATTTTTGAAAACCGTAAAATGTTCCCCAAATTCCATGGTTATTGGATAGATTAACTAGATAGCTTACTTGTCTACTAACTTGCCCCAAACCAAACTTACCGTATAGCTTATGATGTTAATTCATTTGTTGTGAAAAATAGCCTTACAGTATTTATTTAATATGAATCATTACAATTGTCAAAGTGTGTATTAAATGTAGATAATATAATATGAATCTGTACCATGTTGTATAAACTTAGCATAGAGCACATTCATGTTATGCCACAGACAATTCGTGCTAGATAGGTACTTTCTAAACAAAACTATTACCTGTGTTAGAAGCTCCTTGAAGTTGGCACACAAGCGTAAGGTTTCTTCTCCATTAATTAATCATTTTAAATCACACCTTTCAATTTACAAAGCAACGAATTCATTTTTTGAATTCAAACATTGATTTATTTAGATTGTATTTTTCCTATCTGTGGAATTTGAAATCAATCTGGTTGTTCTTCTATCTAACTTCTTATCTTTGAGGCCAACATTTATGTTTTTCTGTGGTTAATAAACTCGAGTGTGAGCAGATATGTCTATTGTCAATCATTAACAGAATATTTGTAGAAATAGAATATCACTGTACATACTTTTGTTGTATCCCAAATCAAAGTCTATCAAAGTAAATTGTAAGTACATACGCGTCAAAGTGTTGAAATGATCAATATTAAATATTATTTGTAAATTGTATGTTCGATTACATGATTTGACCTTAAATTTCTCTAATGCATGATATTTTCTATTATTAAAATTACTTAGTACTAATGAGTCCCATGGGCTAAAGAACTCGCATAGTCCAACTCTTGAAATTAATTTATGGCTCTTAAAACCAATGAAATGAAATTGTAAAATTAATTTTGTTGCGTTGGCTGCTGCAAATAGTCAAGATGGAAACCACAAATCATTAATAGGATAGTCCAGTAGTCCTATACGGTAGGCCTATATGATTATAGCCTTGAAAAATGGTAGTTTCCAGGAAAGTGGTGCGAAAGTTAGAAAAAATATCTATAGAAATACAAATAATGGAAAAATGGCTAGGCCAACTGAATGAATCCTTTTCTCAGGCTGTAGATAAGTAAGTAGATTTCAAAGTTTCAATTTGTTGTTATTCCGACTATCCACAAATGAAATGAAATTCTGAGAGCTTTTTTCTGTTTTTTGAAAACCGAATTTAGATTTAATTTTCCACTTCCCAAAACATACTGTATTGAGTTATTGACACTAAATATCCATGGAAACATTCAATAGTATTTTTGTTCCTACTAAATTATTCAGTACGGTACTTTTAATGTGAAGACAACACTAGAGAGCTTCTTCAAGATGTAATACAATTGATCATTCCAGTTGAAACTGTTTCTGATCCTGACTCACAAAAAGTAAACTTCATCCTGAACAATCTCATCCATTATTGGCTGATTTTGCTACGTAACTCATTGGTCTCAGTCAACTTAAAATTCAATAATTTATTCATATTTATATTCAAACAAAGACCATTTGATAAAGAGTCTCTTCAGTTTTCTGGACAACTTCATCCCACGTTCCAGTCACAATACTTGTTGTATCATCCGCAAAAAGACATAGGACTTGATATTGTCTGGTAGGTCATTAACATAGATTATGAATAACAAAGGACCTAGAATAGAACTCTGCGGTACACCGCAGGGTATATTTCTCCACTCTGAAAAATAGTTTACGGTATCTCATTGTTATCATTTCTGTTTTCTATGTAATAGCTTTTGAAAAATTCTAAGATGATATTCTCAGGTCTTGATTGCAACAATCTCACTATACTCTAATGAGGGCATTCTTGAGAAGAGATACAAAACATTTCATCAAATACAGTAACGTCATTTCAAAGGAGTCATTCTACTTATCTTCCTATGATTTTCTTTTCAGTCAACCATCACTTTTAACTCACATTATTTGACTAGGATACTACAGATAGGTACTCAGAAGAGGAAAACTAAACATTAAGCAGATAGGTTTGTTCAACTGACAATGATTTTGTTATTTATTTCTAGAACACATTTTAGCAACAAAACGAACAATAACAACAATTTAGCGGACACAGTTTTTTACAATTGACTCTGAATGCCTCAGTAAATTAATTTGAGAATCCATGAAATAGAACAGGATAATTTTATTACCAGTCACTGCCACAGATATGATACGACTAGACAGTAAATCTACAAGACAGATTACGATTTAGGTGTTCTCACAGAAAATGTACTCCAATACCAAACTGGACACCTCTGTTGATGCCATCTGATTTATCGAAAAGGACCGGAATCACGTAGTTGATTTCAACTCGGGCCAACTGGCCGAGCCTGATCGCCAAGCCCGCCCCGTACGCCAGCCGCGTACTCTCCCTGAACTCATGAAGCCAACGTCTATCACCTGTTCAAACAAATTTCAAAATTACACCCACTATAAAATTATACAATACATACAAAGAAAAAATAAAAATAGACATAGAACAGAAACAAGCAATTTTTTTAGAAATTCATTCTCAATCTGTAAACAAAAAGTAACAGAATAAAAATAAAACACTCAATTTGAAAAATGATGAAGAAGAAAAAGAAAAACAAGACGGATTTCCCATATCATAATATTGAAGATCACTTAAGAATACAGCACATTACTTTTTGCATTACATAATTATTATTGTACTTACTGAAATCTACATTAAAAGTTCCAACATTTCCTGCATTAATAAAAAGGTGTGTCCTAAATAAGTCTCCAATCCCACCAGCGCCAGGTTTGAATGGTAGTGGAGCATATAGATGTAGAGCACCGGCCCAATATAACTGTAATTGAATCAAATGTAACAGTATTAGTAAAGAAAGTATTTTAATAATGAGAAGGAATTAGTTTAATGAAAAGGTTTAAAATAGACATTAATTGTTTATATTTATAATTTGAAATGCAAGCAAAAAACACTGACACTAGGATTCATCAATGATTTTGATAATAATTATTTATTATTGAAGATTGATTACGTTCCACTGCAATAACTCAAATTTTCATCGTATCCAAGTGAGCTTGATAATGTAAATATTGACTGTTTTACTGATTGTGGGTGAACACCTTTCTTGATTTCCTGAATTCAGTACAGTAATTTATTTCCTGCTTTCATGTAACTAAGTAATTTATGATCGATCAAAATTTATTCACCAATAATTATTATTTATAATTTCTACCTGCTTTCTAGAAACTGTACAATTAAAAACAAGTAACAACTCATAAAAAATATTTTCTGCAATTATACTCAAACTACTTGTATCTTAAACAGCTCCTCGCCCATAATTTACTATAATATTCTGTAATATTTTACAATAGTTTTATGAGAGATGGCAAATTTCATACCGTTCCACCGATGAAGTTTTTATCCGAAGTGGGTCCTACTCCACGACTGATGAAACCACGTAATGATTGTGGCCCACCGAGGAAAAATTTGTCACAAATATGTATTTCTTTTTGACTTCCTAGCGGCCGCATAAAACCGCCTGTCACCGAGCCTTGAATCACCTGGAACATAGAAAATGACAGGTTTCAAAAATGGTATACAAAACTTATGTTAGTAATGCCAATTCATTAAAAACGTACAGTATTGGAGAAAATTAAAAATACAATTCTCATAGACTACACAAATAAATTGTTGGAAAATCACCAATCTTGGAGGCATAGAAAATTTTGTTGATACTAGAGATCATACTAGTAGTAGAGTTCAACGATTCTCAGGATTGTATCCAATTTGAAAAAAAAACTCCAGAAGTGAAGAAAACCTATGGTTCTCTATGGTTATTCTACATCCTAAGAGTTTTGATTTAGAATTATAATAGAACTTGACTGTCTTCTCAATGGAAATGAACAGTAGAGTTGTTTCTACATCAGCTCATGCTCACATATAAATTTTCTCTTTCTCTGTTAATAATGACGATACTTGGAGCCCTTCAAATATTCATGAGTCGATAAATTGCAAAGTAGTCTTCTGAGTGGATTATTCCTGTGCCAGAGCCCAGAGGATTTATAAAATAGTTCACTCTGAACCAATACTAAGCGTTTAGTGGCTTTGAACGCAAATTAACTACCCAACGTCTAAATCCTGTTCCAAAATACATGCTGAACATTTTCATAATTACTAGAGGAAAGGAATAGCCTGCACTTACCGTTTCAGGAAAAATTTGTACATTATGTTGTAGAAGTACTTCGTTCTTGAGAAATTTAATATTGCCACCCAGACCAGCTATTTCGGATGTGCACTGTAGAAGCGAGCCGAATGTCGGCATAAGCGGAGTGTTTCGTGTGTCCACCGTTAGAATATGTTTTACAGCCGATTTCAGGGTGTGTCCAGACTCCTCTCGAACATCGAACGAGACGTAGCGCGTATTCATGTTCAATTCTCGCCAACAGCCTTCCCATTGCAGGGTGTGTCTTATCTGTAAACAGTAACAAGAAGTTTAGAATTTCAAAATAGAATACATTTTACATTTTAATAAGATGTGTACAGTGAAAATTGATGTTGTGAAACATTGAAAGAAGTTCAAGACAATGTTGATTCCACTTTAAAGCTCCTGTAAATTAATTTTTATTAAAAATTAAAGTCAAATTTTAATTTTAGTTTAGCTTGTTAACTAGGAGGAAGTTGTAACTAAATGAATCAAAGTAGCTCTTGTCAACATAAGTATTGGTACCTAAAAACAAGCTGAAAGCTCAAGTAAGCATTACCCTCACAAAAATCTATTTATTATTATGAGCGATTAGATGCGTAGAATTGAGCTCCTATACTTTCAAGTGGAAACTGGCTTCTTTTGGAGCTATGCCACTAGATAGCAGCACTATCACGCTGTCAGCTGCCACCTATATTATAGCATAGTATTTGACTTTTTGTACGCTGACGCCTGAGCGCGGCGCGTTTTGGGAAGCTCTACAGTGACTTGATAAAGACAGTGTGGCAATTGCCGCCATGTTGTTTCCATCAGTATGAATATGCTTGGATCTGTTTATAATGGAACTATTTTTCCCACCGCCACCGCCATGAAGTTTCCATTTTTTTTTTTAATTTCATCATGTAGTTTAATGGGGATATGTACCACGTGATCAAGCTAGCCAATCAAAACTGTGACAGTAAATGGCCATACTGTAGAAAGCAACCTTCACAAGATGCAGTGGAACATGTAGGCATGTGATTTAGTTTATCAAACACTAACAAATATTGTTAATAATGAATTGAAAGAATCTTGATTAAGTATGAAATATAACTGGAGAAATCACATTAATTGAGAGGAAAAAGGATGCCGAGTGAAGACTAGTGTGGGAGAGATTCATGACTTTCCTTTTCAAGTTGACCTTCAACAGGGCTAGTGATGTGGGTCGGGTAAATACCCAGTGGGTAGGTAAATATAAATTGGGTATTTACCCGAGGCCCGAGTAAATACCCAAAAACTGGGTATTTATCATGAATTTGGAAAAGATTCAGTTGTCTTTTTGCATTCAAATGCCTTCAATGATAGTGAAATGATGATAAAATGCAAACAAAAACGTTTTATATAGTGACAAATAGCATTTAACTTCCGAGCATTTTAGATATAAATACCCGGGTACTGGGTATTTATGATTTTATTTGTTTCTGTGTTTTTAAATCTCATTGAAAATGACAAGAAATTTGTTTCGAATAATAACTATTATTTAGCGTTCAAAGAGAGGGGAATTTGACCTAGTATCACTTTTCACAATCCATTTTCTAGAGAAAAATCGTAATAAAACGGAATAATAATAGAAGCTTATTCACTATCTTTCTAATGTGGTGCTGTCATGATTTCATTGACTTCATTGACAATATTTTGTTGAGGAAGCATTACATTATGCCATTGATACGAGCGAATTTGATTAAGGGTGGATGGTAGTGGACGGCCTACTGCCGAACGGCAAAATCATGCCCCATAAGAACAATGAGAGCAGATAGCGCCGTTATTTATGGACAAAATTATACGTTCTTCATGTGATTGTAAAAACATAAAACCGATTATTAACTCAGTTTGTCATTGAGATTTATTTTTTGGTAACTTATAGTCTGTATATGCAAGGAAGACATTCTGGCAAAATGAGAAAATGACTCTAGCTCCAGAAATATTAGCTTAAAAATTATAAATTTGGTCTCAAATTGTAGATCAGAAAGTTTCCTACAATTTGAGGACAAATTTATAATTTTTGTATCAATGTTGACCGAGCTGGAATAATTTTCCCATCTTGCAAGAATTTCTTCTTTGCTTGGACAGACTATACTAAGTATTATTTAGGCTAAATATTTTCAAGAGAACAAAAACTACCTACTTTAACAGGAAAATATTGAGCGAAATTTTAACGTGAGGATATTATTCAGGAATCTTTTTCATGAAAAGTCTACATTCAGGACACCTGAAAAACGTTCCTTACAATCTAAAATTACACGTGCTCTATCCCAACCTATGCCAGCCAATAGGCCTCTTATTTTTATAATGTTGATAAAATGAATTTTCCAATGAATTAATTTTATTTCAAGTATGTAACTTTGAGTTTGAGTTTGATTTTTATGCACTTTCATTGGCTTAAAAATATTTCAATATCATTTGTTCCCATCTACAGAATTTTAATTCATGATTCAATTAAAATTACAGATTTATTACAATTTCAAGTAGATACTGTACATAAAAATATGCATAAACCTAACCTAGGTTTTTCTTGACACAAAAAATTCTCAAAAACATTTCCTAATAGTTAATTTCTTATCTTTGTTTTTAAATAGCCTACATATGCTTCACGAGATTTTCAAGTTTGTAACTATTGGTTTTAATCTTCTTCTAATTTATTATTATTTTTATTTAGTAGCTCATAGTTTTAAGTAGAAATTTATGCATAAAACTCCTGCAGAGTTTGCCTGGTCTTATTCACCCAGTTGCTTCCATGAAGAATCCCATTCATTCAAAACTTCAAGTAATACTTTAAAAAAATATATAAAGTCATTGAAAAATAGCAAATAAGTTTTTATAATATTATAACTTGATTATTACTATGCCAATATTATCATCAATGCCAATAATAACATATTAAGGGGTAAAAACATCAATGATTCAATAAATACCCAATATACCCGGGTATTTTACATCACTAAACAGGGCTCAAAATTTTGTCATGATTGTTTGATTAGCTCAAATATGTTATATGTAGAATTGGTGCCAAAAATTAAGGCGGATCGACTGTTCCTTACACGTTCCAATTACTGGCTTTTAACTAGCCTGTAATTGGACAAGCTTGTTACTGGTTACAAGCTGGTTACTGGAGTATATTCTTGGCTCTATTATCTATCAGCTTGTTTGGTGTAGTTACGCAGATATCATCAGCTGTTGGATCGCACATGAAACAGACGAAACTGCCTTAGTTTTTTGCATCAGTTATAATAAAGTTAAGAAGTCAGCGCTATGATTTGCATATGACATTATGCTCAGTGAATCTAACAAGGATCACTATAAAAAGAGGCTAGAAAGCTGGAGGAAGACTTTATAGGACAGTGCTCTGAAAATTAGCCGATCAATAGCAGAGTACTGGGAACAAAGAGGTCTGAGCTTTTGTCACGACCACACGAGGGTCGTTTTTTAGTTATGATTTTTCGACAATTAGAGAATAATTATGATGAAATACAAAAATTGAATAATACTCACATTTCGCATAAAGGGGAATCCCAAACTTATTGACGTTCCTCTATCAATTTGCTTGTAGCCTGAGGTAGGCCAGTCACTCTCATTTTGGAATATTGAGGTGTTCAACCTGCAAGAAATCCGATTCATAACATTCATTCATAATTTAAACTAATGAATTTAATAAAATTTGTAAAGTTGATAATGATCTCATGAAACCTCTAGTTTCGAAAATTAACCACTCTAATAAGAGAATTTGTCACCCTGTCTATGACTTCTACTATCTACTAAGCATTTTGCCTTGATCTAACCTATATTAAAAAAGGAAATCCCTTAACTTATAATACATTCCTACCATGAATAAAATTATATTAGAAATTATTAGTTTGAAGCTGAATATATATCACAAATTCATAATTATAATAATCAGATTTTTATAGACCTATGTTGAATTTACTAGATATTTTGTTATTAAGAAGCTTCTTCCCTGGTACAGCTAATGCTGTTTTGGTAATAACATGAAAAAATAGACCTGTAACTTGAATGTACATTGATAAAGTGAAATTGGAAATGAAATATTTATTACAACTAATGGATGTAATTTATTTACATGAGAAGTGACAACATTTAGCGTTACATTTTACGTATTTTGAAGGAGAATCACCATTCCTGGAATTGGAATTGTTCTGAATTCAGGTTATTACCAGTAAAGGAAGGACTCTCCAAGGATAATAAATCTTAGAGCACAATCTCTTCTATAATTTGATTTGTAGAAATCGCGAGTTTAGGCAATTGAGGTTAATTTTTTCCTCAAAATCAGAAAAGGAGGAGTCACTTTTTCATTATTGCTTACTATCACTATCTCTAAAATTTGATTGTATATCTAGAATAATTCAAGTCATAAATGCGTCTTTAGGCTTAAAATGTAGGAAATTGAATTCTCTACTACCACAAATAAATTTTCTCATCCTTCAACCTTCAAGAATACTTGAAAAATGGCGTAAAATTATAGAGGAGAAACTTTCTGATGATTTTTTGATTTACAAAAACGAATGTTCTTGACCTGGGAATAGGATATTAGGAACTTTTCTACATATCAAATTATAGAGGTTATTGTTTTCTACAATTTGAGATCAAATGCGACCATTTCCCAACAATAGTTTTCAAGATAGACGCATTTGAACACAATTAGTAGCCTTTTTCTCGGTTTATGAGAAATAACTCAAAGTACTCAAGGTAGTAGAATTCTTCAATTTCGATCAACTTTAAGAAATGATATATGAATTTTGACCGCCTTGATGAGCTGAAAACAATGAGCTATAGTTCGTCACGATCCGTCAACTTTTACGAAGGCTTTTTATCCTTGGAGAGTCCTTCCTATACTGGTAATAACCTGAATTCAGGGCGGTATAGTAATTATAAAATCAAAATATGATATAAGAAAATATATTCCAGTGATAAAACTCAAATACAAAAATATAGACTAATTTTGGAGGTTAATAGCGGAAATATGGTATTTTTTGCTGTGCAAGGAAACATGTGGAAAGCCCTAACAAAAAAAATATACAAGATAGGAAGTCTTTCTTGGTCTGAAATTGTAGAGAATTATCCCCAGAGGGATTTTGAAATACGCCTTTCTAACTCATCAGACGGAAGATATGAACAATAAAATACTAAATAGAGTAAAATTTACATTTTTCTCAAAAAAATACCACTTTTCTAAAACCTCATTCCTCGGTCCTTGTTCGAGATAGAAGGTTGGATTTAATACCAATCTCTTGGAAATTTTATTAGCTAGAAAAAGTATAAGAATGACATTTTCTGTCAGACGCTTCGTTTTGGCGTAAATTGCGAAAAACTAAAATCAGAACAGAAATTTGGTGGTTTTCTAGTCGCCCTGTATTATGCACACCTCGGAATCCGTCGCAAACTCATAGTAAACTCATTTAGGATGCCCAAAGTCGATTAAGACGATTTCCAGCCTGACGTTATTTTTTTGGAGGCAAAAGTCTAATTTGCCTGGGCTATAAGAATAATGTTCGACTTGATATTGTAGTGCTTGTATTTCAAGTGCTTTTTTATTGATGATTCATGTTAAAAATGCATAAAAACATCAAAGACAAAACTGTATGGAGCCAGAAACCAGTGCCAATGAATATCCATGAAGCACATAAGAGTATAGAATAGAATAGAATAGAATAGAGACTTTATTTGCCATAAAAACAAAAACAGACATACTGTTGAAAACACAATATTGATTGTAAATAAAACAATAGTACAATAAAAGTTTCAAACTAAAACATAATAATTATGGCAAATTTACTGAGCGCAAAGAAAATAAATTTTCCGTACACGCACAGGAGTATCATATCAACAACAATATAATGAATATTAGAATATTGACAAAAATAAAAAGAATAAAAGAAGCAAATAATATATGAAATAAGAGTATAACTAATTATGGGCTAAGATGAAATATTTTGTAAATATACTGTATAGGCTACAAAAAAGTATAAAAAGAGATGGAGCTACACAATTAAAAATAGAAATTGGAAATTAGAGGATATTCAAAATGATTATTGAATTTCTACAACAGTAGAACAGTAGCAGGAAACCTCAATGAGTACATATTGATAACTCAAAATGACTTACAAGCTAATTTTGAAACATTTTATCCAGAGTTTTTGTCAGAAATGAATAAGCTTATCTCTGAATATAATACCAGCTTTCAATGACATCATTATTGAGAGAAAAAATTAACTTTTTTATTCTTCTCTTGAAAACAGGAAGAGGATAATTAGCATAAACTATATCCTGTGGTACATGATTGAAAAACCTGCCTTGCAAAAAACAAAAAGATTTCTGAAAGAAAGTGCTATTGGGTCTAGGGATTGGGAACCTTCCAGTGAACCTTGTTCTCATTCCTCCAATTTCATGTCCTAAAGTTGCCCCTTGATTTCCACTAGACCAATAGAATTCAGACAGGACCTTGAAGACATAAAGGTGCCTCAGAGGCATGATTTTCATAACCTGGCATGATGATAGGAAATCAAAATTCTCTTGATCAACAATCGCTCTAACTAGAGACTTCTGCAGAGACATTAGTGGCCTTAAATGAGTTATATAGGTACTTCCCCAACAGACCAACCCGTAAGAAAGGCGAGATTGAGCAAGAGCAAAGTAAAGATCTCTCAAAACAAATGTTGGACATGTATTTTTCAAACTGAAAATTCTATGCAGTAAGCAACGCAGGTACTTTTTCATGCCATCTATCTGTCCTTTCCACATCAAATCGTCATCAACAGTAATGCCAAGATACTTCACACTTTTTGACTGATTGATGATACCACAGTCACAGTCATGACTGGTACATCCCACATGATGGAACTTTAAAGGTTGGATCAGCAAGAAAGAAGAGGCTATTCCAAAATTCAAATAAATAGTTTTATCAAGATTCAGACTTAATTTATTGTACCTGAACCACATGGAAATCAAGTGCAGGTCGTTTGACATCTGATCATACAAATCCTCATCAGAACATGCACCATAAGAAAGTGCTGTGTCATCAGCAAACACTGTAAAACTTCCTCTGAAGGGGCCCAGATACAGGTCGTTGATGTAAACCAAGAATAAAATTGGTCCCAACACAGAGCCTTGTGGAACTCCGCAGTCAATCATCAGAAGCGGGCTAGAACTCAAGCCAATGCTTACAGCCTGGGAACGCCCAGTAAGATATGAACGGAACCAAGCTAGTGGCAGACCACGAACTCCAGATGCCTCCAACTTTCTGACAAGTGTAGAATGATCCACTGTATCAAAGGCTTTTCGAATGTCCAGAAACAAACCAGATACTCTTCTGATCTCTTTATTATTGATATTTGAACATATTTCTGAGACAAATTTCCTCAGAGCCAACTCAGTTCCCAAGCCCTCCCTAAAACCATATTGACTACTAGAGAAGAAATTGTATGAATTTAGAAAGTTCAATAGACGAATTTTAATCAGCTTCTCAAAAATAATTGAAAACACAGAAAGAAGTGAAATTGATCTATAATTCTCCACCAATTTTCTGTTACCTTTTTTGGGAATCGGAATCACTTTTGCAATTTTGAGTTTGCTAGGAAAAGCGCCCTCAGAAATGCTCAAGTTGAAAACAAAAGCTAACACTGGACTAATGAAAGAGCTTATCCGTTTAACCAAGACAGAGGAATATCCATCAATTCCTGGGGCCTTGGATGTTTTTAAGGATGAAATGACTTTCTCTATCTCAAAAGGAGAAATTGGATGCAGGAAAAATGATCTCTCACAACGTGGCTCTCTGAAAGCATTGTGATAGTCATGTAAAGCTATTGAAGGAAAAGGGGGAGGAACAGCTGACTTGGGTGCGGAAACAAAATACTCATTAAACATAACAGCCACTTTTGAATCCTCACTAACAATCCCATTTTCAGTAATCAAATTGAATTTGCTTTTCTTGTCACCTCTTCCAATCAATTCATTAATCAATTTCCACTGTTTTTTGGAATTTCCTCTAACCATCTGAAATCGACCATAGTAGTATCTTTCTTTTGATTTCTTAATCCACTTTTTTATTTTGTTTCTTAAAGTGACAAATTCGAGCTTCAACCTACGATTGTCAGGCTCATTCCTAGATCTTTTGAATAACTTGTCTCTTGATACAATCGCTTCACAAAGTCCACTGGTCATCCAAGGTTTTAACAATCTCTGTTTATGGTTATTTTGCCTAATCCTAGTGTATGTAGTTGACTGAATGGACAAATTCAAAATATTACAAAAACAATCGTAAGCCTGATCAGCGTTTCCAGCTCTGTACACAGTAGACCAATCCTCTTCACAGAGTAAACGAGTTACTTCATCATAATTGATTTCCTGGAATTCCTGTGAAGCCACCTCAGATCGAGACCTATTAACATGCATAGATATACATACCGCTCTGTGATCACTAATAGAGACCTCGACAACAGCTGAGCGTGCAAGAGATGGAGTTAGGCCTCTAACCAGTATGTGATCAATACATGTTGAAGTGGTGTCAGTCACACGAGTATCAATATCAATTACATTTTCAAAACCACAAGAAGATATTATCTCAAAGTATTGGTCACTAATTCGATCAGATTTATTGATATTAATATTAAAATCACCTAAACAGACTACTATAGAGCTCTGCAAGCCTTCCAACAAACCACAGAAATCAGTTAGGAAACAATCAACAGGAACTCCATGCCACCTATATATCCCTACCAATGTGAAACAAGAGCTACCACACACACAATCAATGACAATGGAATCGGCTCCATTAATTTCACTAGTCACTGTGCAACATAAAAATTCCTCCTTGTGATAAAGGACAACACCACCACATCTGTTATCATTACATGAGAATAAAGTAGTGTAGCCTTCAATACTATATAAATTGATATTCATATCTGGTTGGATCCATGCTTCAGACAATATGATAAAATCCGGTTTAGTATCCAAATTATTAAGATATAACAGAAATTCATCAAAATTTCTATTGATACTTTTAATATTCATGTGAAAAAAGTTATACTCTCATTATTTTTAAAGTGGACATTAAAGTCCTCAATTGACGATAAATATATACATTCAAAATCACTATCCATATAAATATTTGCAAATCAATAAGAAAAAGGGGAAAGGGGAAAAAATAAAAGAAAAATAATTAAAGAAGAAAAGTAAGAATTAAAGATAATATATATAAATATATATAATTCTTGCCCGACCGTATAAGACTGAAAGACTCATAAACCAGACTCATAAAAAATATAGGAAACCCATAGGCTACAATTTCTCATTAGAATGAGATCGATTTGCTAGAAAAAAATAAACGAACAATACTAAAACAAAATTAGAAATAATTCAAAGGATCGTCATAATCAACAAAAAAGATTCTGAAGTTATTTAGAGATAAGATTCATGGCAATATTGATTCAAAAAGAATAACAACCTGCCAAAAGTGATAGCAATCAGCCAGCAATAAGTTGAACGGAATTGAGATAAGAATGAAATTATTTATGTGTTCAGTCTCCGTACAGTTGAAAACAAGAGCTAGAACTTGAATGGTACCGTGAAAGAACATTTATTTGCGTAGCTCATCATAGTATCTTTATTTTATGTGTAAAATATTCCATATCAGAGACTGTAATAATAAAAACAATAGATTTTAATACTAGAGAAATTATATTATAGGAATCATTCTACTTTCAACACTTAATATTAATTATAATATTATTATGAGTCATGTTTTATATTCAGCACAGTATAGCGGAATAACTCACTGACTAAAAGTATGAATACTGAGACAAAATAAAATTATAGAACAATACAGTACAACAAAAAATCCAGACAAAAGTCTTCATATCATTAGTAAAGATAATCAATAAAAATAAAATAATTATGATCTCATAAACACACCGTAGTACAAAGTTTTCGATGAGAAGATAATAAAAACTGATTTGAATAATAGATTAAAACCAAGGTTTCAACTGACATACCTATCCCGCGTATATAATAATGGTACATATCAAAATAATATGAATCTTTAGCAATATCAATATGTTCGACGTTTATTTATATTTCAATAAAATTATTTTTATATTCCATGTCGATGTACTGTATATATTATTTATGTTACAATTTGAACCTTTGCTACTGGGAACCGTACCTTTATTGCACACAAACTAATCCGTGTATAATGATACACATTATTAAATAAACCTTTCGTAAAATTATCAATATTGTTTGGCTACTATTTATAATACCATATGATTATTTTCATATTCCGTGTAGATGTATATATTATTTATGTTGCTATTTAAATATATGTTACTAGGTACCTCTATTGGGCACAAACTGTCATGTAAGTTAGAATATGAAATCCGGTATCATTCATTGAGTTTGTGAACTTAACAAAATACGAGTAGAATATTTATTCTATCTATAACATGCAATAAATAATAACTTCCATTTTTTACCAAAGAAAAGGTACGCCGAGCGATATTGGATTTTTTTCAATATTTCAATAGGTAGATTAAAAATGAATCTAATTGAATGTATCTGTACATCCAAATATCGGTATCAACACGATAATATAGATGGACAGTAACACTTACTCGGCAAGTGTGTCAAGGATGAATGGCTTGTAAAATCCGACGTTGAATGTTCTTGTTTGTCGTGAGCCGTAGCTGAACTCGCAGTGTAGCTTTTCGGCTCTTCCAAAAACATTTGGGGCGACTGTGCCGACAACCAAAGATCCCTCATTGTCTCTGCCAATCACTGTGTTCACACTCCCTTTAATCCTTTTCAACTCCTTTACAAAATAGGTAACCTGAAATACCACAATTAATCCATTTATTGCCATACGGATTCTTTTCGTGAAATCAATGATGGCAGTCAAGATTTTTAAATCCTAAAGCCACGTATCGACAGTCCGAGGCATGTGCCGCGAATGCCTCAAGGTTCAGTCTGTTCACGCAAAGAAGAGTCTTGCTACTACTACTACTACTACTAGTATAATATCTACTCCAGTCTCCAGCTCGGTCAATATTGGTTCAAACATTATTGATCTGGTCTCAATTACCATTTAGATCTTCAATTCAAGACCAAATCAATAATTTTTGAACCAATATTGACCGAGCTGGAGACTGGAGTAAAGCCGCGTATCGACAGTCCGAGGCATGTGCCTCGGACTGTCGATGCCGGGTTTGCTAGCAGCCAGGCAAACGCGGCACACAATTCGCAGCGAGCAGTGCCTGTTGCCTCGCAATGCACAACGAACAATTCTACAAACTAACCTCAAAATTGTACCCCATTCCTATGCATTTTTGTGATTGAGAATTCTATTTGGGAGCAGAAGGTTCTAATAGGCAATAATAAACATTGCCTTAAATTTTTATCTACTAATTGAGCACAAACTAACCTCCAAAGTCCAAATTATCAATTGTCAGAGCTTAGTTGCTTTGTCTCCCGCTTGATGGCGCAAGTCAATTTGTTCGCGTGCTCGCATTTTTTGTTGGGTCGGTATTACACAATAATAGTTCTATGATCATACCATTCTATGAATATAATTTGGTATTTTCATCTCTTTCCATATGATCAGATATGCTCATAGAACTATTATCGTGCAATACCGGCCTTACAAAAATTGCAGATCACACATATGCCTCAGCCATGAGTTCATACGTTTTTGCAACAGACTTTACCGCGAGGCATTCGTGGCACATGCCTCGGACTGTCGATACGCGGCTTAAAAAAGTACCCCATCTACATCTCATAAGGACATGTGTGGCAACTGTGCAGAGTAAGAAAGTCGGTCCATTTAAAAGCATTGAAATCGTTTTTAAATCAGCTGTTTCAACAGATGCATTTCTAGTATGTTCTCATATTTGACTGGCAACAAAAAATCATAGTTATCTTCTGACATAATTGTCTATTTTAAATATTTTCTGCAAAATTTCTATCATAAATTGGTACAGAAAATACCCAAGGGAACTCAATAAGGACAGTTTCATAATCATATTTAGAGATAATTATGCTTGAAACAGAGAAAACCCAAGTGAACATGCATGTAACCGTAGTCATGGTTATACTGCACCGATAACGCGACATTACCATTTTATCAGGGGAGGGCCTTATACTGAAGGAAGCTTTGCAAATACTCATACTCAGGTCAATAGGTCATAGAAAGAAAGGTCATTGTAATTGTAAAACAAATTGTTTAAAGAGTAGAATGAACACAAAAGCCCTTCAAAACGTTTTAAATACTAGAAAAGCTTTAAATTTGTAGAAGAGTGATCTTTGGTGTAAGCCTGTTGCACTCACCTGAGTTTATGATTGAATAAATGATGGTTACATGAGCTTATTATTTATTCATTTGATTACAATAATACAGTCAGGAATAGAAAACTGGCGTCAGCCCAAAACTTATATTCCAGTTTAGATCATTAAAATGTTCGAATTCAGGTTATGTCCCTTATCACTCATACAATTTAAAATCCGATAGAACTCCACTTTGAAAAAATTATGAATTTAAAAATCAGAAAGGTTGCTATACAAGCCATATTATATTCGGTATATAAGCCAAATATATTCGGTATATTATATTATATACAAGCCAAATATCCATTAAAACTTGAATAAAGTTTTTTGTAGTCATTGTAGTATTGATTGAATGCACCCACCTCGTAACCTTGCGAAGTAGCTTTGGGTCCACTACTGATGTCGATGAGAGCTGAAATGTTGGAGAAACATCCTAGACTCTCTAGTTTCACTTGAGTACGGTGAACCTCCTTGATCACCTAATTTGGATAGATGCAAATATTAGTATAAAGCCCTTTATACTAGTATAGAAGTTACTTCAATTTTTAATTTAAAATCTTCACTATAAATCAGTTTATAGCTCCAAACTGTTCAATATACGTGTTCGGTTTTTGTTATTAAGTTTATCTTGAAATTCTGAATCAAAATCATGTATCACATGACTATCTTACATTTTTATTGAATTATGGCAAATCCAAGAAGGCAGACTAAATTTGATAAGTCACTAAATCGGTCATAATGATTTCGATACATAATTTAAAGATAAAATGAATGACGGAAACCGCAAATCGATATGTTAAACATGGATTCAATATGGCAGGTCCAAGATGGCGGACAAAATTTTTCACAACTTGAAAAAGTAAAAAAAGTGTTATATAAGTTGAGGCCAATGTCTCATATTCAGATCTCGGGCCGTTTGAATTATATCCAGGTACCGTATAAAATTCAGTCTGCATAGCCTGTAAGTATGTATTCGCTATGTGCAAGTGGGTGGAAAGGATATTTTTGGCGATCGAGGCGCTATTGGCGGATCATTTCGACGAAAAATTGAGTGAATTAACATTGGAGGAGATAGGGCTCAACCTAAAATAATGTCCTGGAGAATTTGTTGTGTTCTGGATTGTAAAAATAAAACACGCAATGGAAATTTCAAGTTCTACACTTTTCCAGTTGCCATACATAAGTTTCATCAATAGAAAGAATGGTTCACTGCATTGAATAAATATTGATAGGTGAAGCTAACCTAATTGTTTTGTTTACGTGCAAGAGAATTTATCGATCAAGTAGGACCATGGAGTGCTCCATTCTAACCTGTACATGAGGTAATGTACATGAATAGTTTTTATGTTAGTTAATCTAATAAAGCCAGCTCCATACATGCGCTATTCGGGAAACACCGAACACCTAGTCGCCGAATCACGACTAGTGTGGAGCGGAGTGTTCGCTATTTGGGAAATAGCGAACACGAATGTTTGTGTGTTCCGTCCATTGTCGGTCTTTTGGACACATCAAAGTGGACGAATGTTCGGCAAATAGCGAACTTTTTGCCCATCCACACATTCGCCTTCATGTTCGGCTAATTTTGTTGTTTCTTGTTGCATGTAGATTGTAGAAAAGTTTCTTATAGTCGAGTCATTCTAGCTCAAAACAGGGGTCAACCTGGAACTAATTGCAACAAAGATGTTTTATGGTGGAAATGGTAGCTGACACCCTCCTATTTAACGTGTAAAAATCCACTCTCAACTCGTGTCGGAAAGTTGTTTTTTTGGCCGCCATATTGGAAAATTTTGCTCATTTTTTTGTTTTCTTGGAATAACGTTAAAACGAAGCGTCGGACAAAAAAACTTACTGAACCTTTTTTTTAGTAAATAAAATTTGCAAGAGAATGGTGATAGAATCATCTCTTTATCTTTACTAGAAACCGAGTTACGATTTTTCAAAAAATAGGTTAATTTTCAAGAAAAACTATAATTGAGTATTTTCAGTTTTTGTTCGCTCAGATCTTTTGACATATTGCTTTGAGTTGTTCAATTCAAAATCCCTCTGGGGATAATTTTGTCCTCTACAATTTGAGACCAAGTAGACCTTTCTCCCTTGTATAGTTTTTGAACTAGAGCAATTAAAAGATATCCTAGTATTTGAAAACCCCCTATTTTGGGGGGAAATGGTCTCCAAAAAAATTATACCGTGCTTGTATTGATATTTTCTCTGGTAATAATGTCTTTCAGATCAATTCCTAGCAGATAAGCTACTCACCGACCTGAATTTAGGTTATGTTCAATATTAAGGACCCTTCAAGGATCTCAATCTAAGGATACCTCTAACTATTGTAAGTCATCGAATCTCAACAAACCATATGTCATTCTTTTCAGCTCATCAATGCGGTCTAAATTCATATATTATATGTCAAATTTGGTCGAAATTGTGGAAAATAGCTCCTGAGAGAATATTGACTCTTCTATCATATAACAAAAAAATTTAGTTTTTTGCTTACAAATGAGTATATCTTCAAAGTCCTTGATGATGAAGAATTGTAATTGGTTTTGAATTGTAGAACACAATTTTATCTCTCATTTGCATATAATATTACTACAATTATCTGTTTAATAAGAGGAAAAAATAATAGTTTTTATGAAGTAAAAATGATCCATAATTCTACTCATTCCACTTTTCAATCATATTGTAATCGAACAAAATGATTCAAAAGTTCAATGAGACAATTGAGCATGTAGAACTAATCTTTCTCTACATTTTGAGCCCAAATACGTGGATTAATCTTGCTCCATTCTTAATTTAGAGGCTATTGATTGTCTGACAAATAATTAAAAAAATAGATGTACTGAATTTCACCATTTATTTAAGTTGATGTAAATATTCTGAATGCGTGATGACATAAACCTTATTCATAGGAGATTGAAGAGGAAGAATTTGGCTACATTGTTAATGTGTTTTCATTTTTTTATCACGAAGGACTTCGAAAATACACTCATCTGTAAGCAAAAAATTACATGTTTCTGGTATATGATGGAAAAGTCAATATTCTCTCCGGAGTTATTTTCCACAATTTTGACCAAATTTGACATATGATATATGAATTTAGATCGCATTGATGAGCTGAAAAGAATGAGATATGGTTTGTTGAGATCCGATGACTTTTACAATAGTTAGAGGTATCCTTAGATTGAGATCCTTGAAGGGTCATTAATATTGAACATAACCTAAATTCAGGTTGGTGAGTAGCTTATCTGCTAGGAATTGATCTGAAAGACATTATTACCAGAGAAAATATCAATACAAGCACAGTATAAATTTTTTAGAGACCATTTCCCCCCAAAATAGGGGGTTTTCAAATACAAGGATATCTTTTAATTGCACTAGTTCAAAAACTATACAAGGGAGAAAGGTCTACTTGGTCTCAAATTGTAGAGGACAAAATTATCCCCAGAGGGATTTTGAATTGAACAACTCAAAGCAATATGTCAAAAGATCTGAGCGAACAAAAACTGAAAATACTCAATTATAGTTTTTCTTGAAAATTAACCTATTTTTTGAAAAATCGTAACTCGGTTTCTAGTAAAGATAAAGAGATGATTCTATCACCATTCTCTTGCAAATTTTATTTACTAAAAAAAAGGTTCAGTAAGTTTTTTTGTCCGACGCTTCGTTTTAACGTTATTCCAAGAAAACAAAAAAATGAGCAAAATTTTCCAATATGGCGGCCAAAAAAACAACTTTCCGACATGAGTTAAAAAATAGATTAGATCTTCTCCAGACAAGACTAGTTGCATTAGAAAATGAATTGAAAAGTGAAAAGAGTAAGGGAGAAAATTCAAGAGTTTTCAAAGATAAAACTGATAGTTCTACTGAGAATACAACTGATAATACAGGTTACTGCACAGATGATGATCTACTCGCGAAAGAAACAGAGTGGCTGAGAGCTAAGAGTAGAAATAAGAAGAGGAAGCTAAATACAACACTGTCCCCTCCAACAAAAGAAGACAATCCTACTAACAATACATCTGATCCTATACCACAAAAAAGGAAGAATCCACCCTTACCGCCAGTAATTGTGGATGGAATTAAATCTTATAATAAATTTCATGAGAAACTAGTGAAAATACTTCCCAATCGTGAATTCAAGTTGAAATTACTTGGAGAAGATAGTTTTAAAATCAACCTAATCAATGTTGAGGACTACAGAGTGCTCACCAAGGAGTTGAACAAGGAGAATTTCACTTGGCACTCGTATGAGAACAAGCAAATTCGGCCGATTAGAGTGATGGCTAAAAAGCTACATAGATCATGTGATTCTGAAAGTAGAAGATCTTAGAAACAGAGGATTCAAAATTCTTAATGCAAGCATCAAGTTAAAATGGAAAACCAAGGATCCATTAGATATGTTCATGCTTGAGTTTGATTCAGGAGAAGAAATTGACAAGATATATAAAATTACAAACATCATGGGGTGTAAAGTGGAAATAGAGGCAATTAGAAAATCTAAGCTTATAGCTCAGTGTCGACGTTGCCAAAGTTTCAACCACACACAGAAATATTGCTACCGGGAATTTCGTTGTGTCAAGTGCGCAGGAAAACATAGCTCCAAAGACTGTGACAAGGCAGCCGATGAGAAGCCAAAATGTATTCACTGTGGTGAACCTCATCCAGCCAGCTATCGTGGGTGTAGTATTGCAGTTGAACTTCAAAAAATCAGGAATAAAAGCAAAAATAAGACACTACCAGCACAGTCAAACATACATGAAAATCGCTCAAAGCAGCCACAACCAGCCACATCCAAGTCTAATGGGAATACTGATGCAAACAAACACGCTAGCTATGCTGCTGCAACTAGAGGACTTGATAACGTACTGAAAAGTGATGGACAAAAGGAAGATGGAGTCCGGCAGATTTTACAGGTTATATTAAACAAGTTGGATAAACAAGAAACACTTCTATCATCGTTTGAAAAGAGGCTACAGACGCTAGAAGGCAGCACTATCCTGGCAGGGAATAGAATAACTCATTAATGGCGAAATTTTTGAGGATTATGGCATGGAATGCCAATGGAATACTTCAAAGACAGCAAGAACTTGAACTTGTACTTAGTAGTGAAAAAATAGATATTTGTCTTATATCAGAAACACACATGACAAATCAATCCTTTCTTAGAATCAGAGGCTTCAGAGTGTATCACACAACACACCCAAATAATTCAGCTAGGGGAGAAGTGCAGTTATTGTGAGAGAATCTATCCAGCATAGTGAGGAAATTGAATATAAAACAGAAGAGATACAAGCTACAATAATATCACTGAAATTAAGAGGATATACTTTATCTATAGCAGGACTATATAGTCCTCCAAGGCATACAATCAAGTGTAAAGACTACTTGGAATTATTTAAATATCTTGGAAAAAGGTTCATTGTAGGAGGAGACTTCAATGCTAAAAATACACTTTGGGGATCCAGATTAACCACTACCAAAGGTCGAGAACTGTTCAGTGCAATTCAAGAATACAAATGTGAAGTATTAGCTAGTGGTAACCCAACCTACTGGCCTACTGACCCAGGGAAGATACCAGATTTGATAGACTTTTTCATCATCAAGGAAATTTCCATAAACTACATGAAAATTGAAGATAGTTATGACCTGACATCAGATCATTCACCAATTCTACTAACAATAAGTGAAACTGTGATTGAACGTGAACAAACTCCATTCCTCAGTAATAGATACACAAATTGGGAACAATTTAGATCACTCCTAGAAGAAAAAATAGCTTGAATGTTCCACTCAGAACTAGAGACCAACTTGACAAAGAGATAGAAAAGATAGTTGTTGATATTCAGCAAGCAGCTTGGGCATGTACTCCAGAAATTAGACAGAAGACACAGGGCAGCAATTATCCAGCAGAAATTAGGAACTTACTGATTGAGAAAAGAAGAGCTAGAAAAAAGTGGCAGAGTACCAGAGAGCCAATACACAAAACTCAAGTGAATAATCTGTCCCAGCAACTCAAAAGAGAAATAAAAAGACTCAAAAATGAAACATTCACAAGATATCTCAATGAATTAACCAATGATAAAAGTACTGAATACTCTCTCTGGAAAGCTACAAAATGCATCAAGAGACCTCAGAATCAAAATACACCTATTAGAAACCATGATGGGACTTGGGCTAGAGACAACAACCAAAAATCAGTCACATTTGCAAATCATCTTGAAAACATATTTAAATCTGATGAAAGCTTTGTTAACAATAATCAACTACCACACACCGTTCAAGAATCAATAGAAATTCCACCTGTTTCTGTGCGTGAAGTAGAGAAGACAATCAGGAGCAGCATTAATACCCGGAAGGCACCAGGGTTTGACCTAATTACTGGAGATATATTGAAACAGTTGCCGAGAAAGGCTCTTGTAAAGCTTACATATCTTATAAATGCAGTGTTCAGACTGAAATATGTACCTGACTTCTGGAAAATTGCAGAAGTCATCATGATTCTCAAGCCAGGAAAAACACCATATGAAGTCACCTCATATAGACCAATCTCTCTTCTACCTGTAATTTCAAAACTCTTTGAAAAGTTACTCTTGAAAAGATTGAAACCAATTATAGAGCTAAAGGAGCTGATTCCAAAACATCAATTTGGGTTCAGAGAGAAACATACAACCATTGAGCAAGTTCACCGTATTACCAACATAATTGAAATGGCACTTGAAGAGAAGAAAATCTGTAGTGCAGTATTTCTAGACGTTGCACAAGCATTTGACAAAGTTTGGCACAAAGGACTACTATGTAAATTGAGAACTATGCTTCCACTTGAGTATACTCAAATTCTTGAGTCATATTTATTGGGTAGATATTTTAGAATCAAGCAGAATGATGAGTACTCAGAACTGAAGGAGATTAGAGCTGGAGTACCTCAAGGAAGTGTTCTTGGGCCAATTCTGTATTTGTTATACACCAGCGACCTACCTGAGATGGAGAATAATACAGTTGCTACATTTGCTGATGACACAGCTGTATTGACTTTGGGTAATAACTGTCAGGAATCAATGAAAAAATTACAAGATGCTACCAATGAAATCTGTAAATGGACCAGACTATGGAAGATCAAAATTAATGAGGCAAAATCTGTCCAAGTAAACTTCACCAACCGGAAATGTACACAGATTCCCTTAATCATCAATGGGAAACCTGTACCATATGCTAATGAGGCTAAATATCTGGGTATGACTCTGGATGCAAGATTGCGCTGGAAGGCACATGTGAAGAAAAAAAGAGAAGAACTAGGGCTCCGATACAGCAAAATATACTGGTTGATAGGAAGGAATTCAGCACTATCCTTATACAACAAGATCCTCATCTACAAGCAAATCCTGAAACCCATATGGATGTATGGAATTCAACTCTGGGGTTGTGCCAGCAAGAGCAACGTAGATAAAATTCAACGATTCCAGAACAAGGTCTTGAGGAACATCGTCAATGCAACAAGATTCATCCGGAATGCAGATATCCACAGAGACTTGGAGGTTGAGTTCGTCCAAAGTGAAATTGGGCGCTTTGCTAGGAAACATGCTGTGAAGATCCAACAGCACGTCAACCAAGAAGTTACCCGGCTACTTGATAACACCCAACTGCGCAGATTGAAGCGGACAAAGCCCTTCGAGTTGTGTGGTGATGTGAAAAGCAGAGCAGTGGTATTAGTGAGAAAAAGCAGAGCAGTGATAATAGTGTGAAATTTACATAGTTGAATATTATTTATTATTTTATGTATGTCATATTGAAATAATTTAATTAGTATGTAGAAGTAGTCCTGGTGAGGACTCCTAACTTAGTCCAAAATTCCAATTATAAGTTAGAAATGAATTGCTTATTAGCCTCTTATGAGACTAGATTGCAATAGTAGAAGGAAAGCAAAAAAAAAAAAGCTACCATTTCCACCATAAAACATCTTTGTTGCAATTAGTTCCACCTCCAACCCTAGAATGACTCGACTATTACGTGTTAATTTAATACATAATTTTTTAGACGAGATAAATATTAAATTACAGTCTGTGGATGATTTTTAAGTGATATAATCAATTTTGATACTATGAAATTGAATTAAATTCAATTCGAATATTATATTGAAAACTAGTGAATGTCCAGTCCGTTTCAGGTTACTGAATTATAATCTTGATTCTTTAAATGTTTTAAAATTACCTATGAACATTAATATTCAATCATTGCCAAGATTAAAATTGAAATTAGTACCGTAGTGTTAGATTTTTGAAAGTTGAAATTTTCGACAGTATTTTGACATTATTGACCTTGAAAATGTCACCTATTCGGTTGACGATTCGCCATTCCCAGTACGAATACGTGCTCGGAAAACCACGCATGTGTGGAGACGTGTGTTCGTTAGTTGGGAAATAGCAAGCAAAACTGTTCGCGAAACACCAAATGTTCGGTATTTCCCAAATACCGCATGTATGGAGGCGCCTTAAGCTGTTACTATCAACGCAAAAACTCTATTAATTATGTTTTAATAAGGAATATTCATATCATTCAATTTTTCAAATAAATGTGAGTTGCGCCATTTTTTCATTTTCATGTAAGATAACTTATCAGCTGTTATCTCAAAGTTTTTGTCGACTCTCAAATACATCTGTTTGCGGTTGTCTGCTCTCAAATACTTGAAAACTAGGATTTTTCTAATATAATGAGCTATAATACTATCAATAACTAACATTCATATCCTAAATATCATGTTCTAATTACTGAGAAATGCATGAAGCAGCAAATAATACCATTCTAATTATAAATGCGTTTTCCCCATTTAGCGCTATGCTTTGTATGCTAAAACGCGTAGAAAAGTACACACGATAATCCACCAGAGCGCAGCACGGTAGATGCTCATAGCGAATAGCCTACAGAGTATTTCAAGAGGAATGTTCTATACTTCTCAGGCTTATTCCTCACATAAATTAGAGAAAAAATTTCTATGAGACATACCCCCAAAAAAGCTTTGTTGCCTTGATAAGAATGGAGGAAAATTGACATTTTCAAAATATATTTAATTTTCCAGTTTTATAAGGTATGATTCAGTTTCTAAAGTTATTAATAATTCCGAATGTTGAATTGAACTTAGAAAAAAGGAAATTATTAAAATAGATTGAATAGCTTAGCAGAGAATATAACGGAGAGGATTGGGCTACTAGAAGATATAGAATATTTACCCTTCTTGTTTTCTTATACAATCCATGTCTATCTATACTTCGTTCAATAATTTAGTGGACTACGGTAGGCTAAACAAAAATCTTTGAAATTACCCATTCACACTGAAGCAATCAGTGTATTTATAGTGCCCTAGAGTCGGTTTGTAGAGACGGACTAAAAATATTAAATTCGAGTTGAAGACATTTTTTGAATCTTAATCTCTTTGTGCCTTTTTCCAAAATCTACATTACAAAAATTTTCAAATACACATTATTCCGCCTGTCATTCAAATAGAGACCAGAAGCCAAATACTGGCCAGAGCACTACAAATGATAATTCAAGTAATTCTACTGATGTTGTGAAAATATCATTAAGGGAATGTAGAAGTAAATAAAACTTAGGCCTAATATCAGGAATAGTATTAATTATGAAAAATAGAAATTAATAATATTCCTATGTCTCTAGAATTGGATGGGGAAATGTTATTTGGTATAACATGATATAACAGCAGTGAATATGATGTCTGACAATTTTTTAAGGGTGATGCCCTAATGGGCTCCTAGGCTTGTGCGTGGGAAATAAGAGACGATGATGAGAGATGACAAATACTTTTTAGACAGTCGGGATCGACGGCTTATCGTCTTCTCCGAAAGACGAGGTGGCCGTATTTGTGTGATTGTGCTGTGGTCAAAAACTGTTCCCTGGCTGGAGTTCCCTGAACCTCAGAGCCTTTGGTTATCAGAGCAGCGCGTTATCACTACCTCCAACCAACCACCAGTCTCTGTGATTCAAGATTTGCCAAATTTTTACGCATGAGTAAGTTTGTTTACCTTTGTCCACTGAATTATCGAACGAAGTATAATGAATGAAGAATTAAATCAAGTAGCCTTCAACTATAAATAAAACTGATAATTTTCAAATTTTTATTGAACATACCTCTTCAAAATTGTTGACTTTGAACAGATCCTTCACAGTGCGTTTTATAATGTCTTCTTGTGTTCGATTCAAGCCTTCAACATTCACCTTATCAACTCTGGCCTTGAATTAGAAAAGAGAAAATTCAGTAACTTGAAACACTTTACATTTCATACAATATATTTGAATGAAAGATATTCAGTGAAGAGCTGCTCAAGCTCTAGACTTGGTAAATTGTTTGTTGAATACAACACACATTGTGCCACAGGAAATGTGGGCGTTTTTTATTGTTTGGGATTGTATTAAGAACAGTACACAACATCCTCTCCTCTTCACTACAGCCCAAAGAAAAGTAGCCTACTTGATATTTTTAGTCACTATTTGCACTTGCACTCATCACCAAAAACCTATCAAGAATAATAATAATAATATTCATGTAACCTGGCTGGCTCAGGTCTGGTGTCAGAGTTTTCAGGTCGCTCCTGATCAACTCCAACACTTTATCCTAATCAAGAATATATATTCAACACTTTATAACTTTTCATGAGAGTGACACCACTGACACCTGACACCTACACATGCTCAAGGCATGTTGCTGCATGCGTTATGAGTCATGAGAGTAGAGAGATGTGGTCTACTTTGAGCAGATTTTTTTCAATAAAGTATTTTAGGCTGAATAATTCAACAGCTAAGATAATAATTATTAAGGATCAGACCTATTCTTAAACAGAAATTTATCATCTAATAGCATTTATGTATCTAACCTATGCTTTTATTGACCTCCATTGGATTGAGCTTTAGTTAGAGCTGATTTCAAAATTCAAGGCGGTTTCGTCAGTTCCTAGTGTGCTACAACATCTGATGTTATGTCCCATGCGTAATGACGTGTCCACACCTGGTCGTTTTTCATGCAAGGTAACTTAGTCGAAATAAAAACTATGAACAACTAAACAATTGAAATAGCCGTACAAAGATGAAACCATCTTTCTTGCGCTTGAAACCTTGCTATAGCATTGAATTAGGAATAGATACCAGTCAGCAGGCCCAATTACTGGCTACTGACTAATTTTAACTTATGATGAACAGACGAATCGCCTCAATTTTTAGTACCAGCTATAACTTACCTGAATTTCCTGCAAGTTGACTGTTTTTTTATCCGTTACCGCACTATTCCGATCCATTTCCCCATAAGTCATTGTTGAATGCTCCTGTAAAATACAGTAAGTAATTTATAAAAAAGGAAATAGTCTATAATTATTGATTAGCAGTGATTAAGCTCTATTTAAACCTTTCATCTGATATTTTATAAGGCATTATAAAATTGAGCAGTCTACAAACAGAATAAACATCGATTAATTCCTTCAATAGATCATCATTATTCCTGGACAACAAATGAAACTTTGTATCCTGATAACTGATAATGTGGTCGCTGGATAATTACAATTTTCAAATTTATATCAACAGGACAGCCTAGATTATTTCAAATTCTCACTTTGAACGCGATCAGGTAATGCAATTGAAGACTATTATTTAACTCGAATACGGCAAATCAAAGGAACAAGTTGCACTCAAACAACAGTAACCTTATCTAAGTATCCTAATTGGCTATTCATTACAGGCTCTAGGTAAACCTAGGAAAAAAATTAATAACATAATTCGAGCTTGAATCATTTTTATATAGCCTTTATATTTTTCGAAATCAAAACTAAGTTATACCTCAACATAATTCAGATCTCTACCACAGTCTTCAAAAGAATTATAGGAAAAAATTAGCGTTAAATTTTTATGTAGAGGACGAAATGAGGTTAGATATCAATGTAACCCACCTTGGCGTGAACAGTTCCCATTTTTGTAAGGTAAATCTGTAAGTTTGCTGCCTATAATAAATGAAATTGATGACGGACACACAAGATAATAGTAAATTTATAAGTTCATTTTAAACACATTATTTACATTTTTCATCACGAGTAAAATAAGGTTAAATTTTCGAATCAATCATGACGCCTGACGCCGAAACCGAAAGACAGAAATAATGGTATGTTTTCATTGTTTTGGCTTGTGCGGAACATGATTACCGTCGGTCGCAGCTAATCAGCTGTAGCAAATCACAACTAATGTCTTGTCCTCAAGGTTGAACAACAAGAGCTATGATTGGCTACAGCTGATGAACTGCGGACGACGTTCCTTACGTCCCGCGAAGAGGAAACGAAAGGGTACCTAAAAAAGGGACTGAGAAAGAAACAGCAAACAGATGCGTTTAAATGTAAGGCAATATTGTATAAAGCTTGTAATATAATTCTATTTTATTCTTATAGTATCTCTACATGAGGAAATTTGATTATAAATCAACATAGAATAATTTTCTAATCGACGATCATACTAGAATGGTAGAACCATTTACACTACGTTAAGTTGGTGATACTGATTGTCATTTTCATTCGAAAAAAATATGAATTTCTAAAAATAAAAAATGTAGGCTATTTCTATTTCTTATTATTTTGTCTCCATCTTACTAGAACTGTTGATGATAATTAACTTATAACTCAGTGGATACGTTGGTAACGTTTACTTTTATAAATAGTTGGCTATAAAAATCATGAGTAGGTATAGCGTCGTCTGTCCAAGCAAAGAAGACCCTCTGGCAAGACGGGTAACTAACTCGATCGCAAGCTCGGTCAATTTTGGTTAAAAAATTATCAATTTAATCTCTTTGAAAGATTATCTCTATATTTTAGAAAATCTCTAAAAAAAGTGTAGGAAAAAATCATTTTATCTACTAACAAGACCACATTCATAATCCTTGCGTTTTAGACAGATAATTTATGATTTTTTTCTTCAGATTTGAATTCTGTTCTCGTTCCCATCTGCAAGATTATATAATGATGCAGTGGCGTAACGTACAACGGACACCCCCGCAGCCTCCGCGGCGTGGGGGGGCGGGATGGGGTCCGGATATACTGTAATTATAGGTACCGGTACCCTGGAAAATGAATTACTTGAGCTCTTATAGGGGGTTAGATAATTATATTGTACTGTATCAAATTGGGTGTGCAGCTGTGCAGCCAGGGGGATGAAAGGTTTCGGCCTCCGTAACTGAGGACATAGACCCTGCCTGGGGCAATGCTCTGATATACTAAAGTGGGTGCAGAGGGCCTCGGACAGACTGGCCAGACGGTGAATCAATGTATTACATAATTTATAAAGAAATATAATTGAAGTAACTATTCATCAAGATAAACATGATTTCCTTTTTGGCAGATACAGCCATAAGCACTAATGTTGTTTGATATGGAAAGAAACATAGCTTCCTCTAATAGAAGGCCATGGCCTAAAAATTGACAACTATGTAGAGTAGGGAATTGGGTCCATTTAAAAGCATTGGAATCATTTTCCAATCAGCTGTTCTAATAGATGCGTTTCTTGTGTGCGTTCTCACATTTGACTTGCTACAAATCATAAGCCATTTTAATAAATAACTGTCTATTCTTAATCTTTCTTGCTAATCTCTATCACAACCTAAAAAAAAAAAACACAAAAAAGGAATTCTATACGAAGAGTTTCATGAACGTTTTTCATGGAAATATATATTGCTCAAAGAGAGAAAGCCCGAGTCATCATGCATGATTTGTATCTGTTCTTAATGCTTCCAATATCTGGTACCGAGCTTCGCTCTGAAGCTGCGGCCGAACTGTTGAATTACATAAATATGTTATTGAAAAAATCAAGGAACCTTCTTGTAAAATATAAATTCAAAATTGATATGATCACCTCTCACAATTTTTTGACAGTCTACACAGACTATAACATGTGTTATAGACTTGAATGTTACTCAATTCACTCCAGCTGGATAGCGTCGGTCAGCTAACGATAACAGCCATTATACGCAGTACTTTGGATTACGCCTGAATAAGGAATATTATATTCTTTTATTAATCCTGCCAGAGAGTTTTCCCGGACATATGACCTGGTGCAATCTTATTTTTCCATCACGGTTATATTACATTTCAAATTTCAAGAAAATCGTTAGAGCCGTTTTCTAGATCCGTGGTTCCACATACAAACATACATACATACATACAGAAATTACTCGCTTAATATAATAGGTAGGGCTCTATAAAAAGGGGGTAGACGCACGGTCCGCCATTCTGTGGTCAACTTTTAGCGCCAGGTTTGAATTCATATAAATATTTTCGATGATAGAGACGATCATCAGATGTTTATCAGTTTGAACAAATGAATTAAGTTATTGTTTTGGAATCTTGGAGGTTATTTTTTCATATAAAATGGTTCAAATTGCAAAAAATATAACCATTTTTATCATAAAACTGAAATTGAAAAATACAAATTTACCAGATTCAGGAAGATGAATCAAGGTTAAAATTTTGACTTAAAAAATGCCAGACTGGAAATTCAATGCTCTGTGAAGTGAGTATTATTTTTTTCTAACATGATTTCTATCATTAATCATATGTTTGACTGTCGAATTGAATGAATTCAAACCTGGCGCTAAAAGTTGACCACAGAATGGCGGACCGTGCGTCTACCCCCTTTTTATAGAGCCCTTATAATAGGATATGAAAAGACTGTTCCTATGGTGCGACGTTGCCATATTATTAGGGCACGGCCTTCTATTAAAGGAAGCTATATGAAAGAATGGGGTTGGGTGGTTCGTTGGAGGAGTGATAAAGCGCCGGTCTGATAACCAGGTGGACTCTGGTTCAAGTCCCAAGCGGGGAAACAATTTTTGACCACACAGCACAATCACATAAATGCGGCCACACCGTCTTTCGGAGGAGACGATAAGCCGTCGGTCCCGACTACATTAAAAAAAGTAGTCGTCATCTATCATCCATTTCATTACCCGCACACAAGCCTATGAGCTCATGTGGGCTTCACCCTCATAAACAAACAAACAGAAATCATGCATCAATAAAACAATGTTAGTGGCTAAGTTTTGATTAAACCTACCGTACTTTTTATCGTTCAATAGTCTGTTGGTAGTGAACATTATTATTGTTATTATTATTGCAGATTTAGGAATATTGTTTGCAAATGTTAGGGTTAACATTAAAATAAAATATTATATAATAAATAGGAAATAAAGTATTTTCCCATTGAATTCCTGAGCGTATAGTATGTGGCAAAGTCGATAATATTGAAATGAATGTTAAAGTAAATATAGCCAACTCAATACATTATTTAATTCGCGATATGTGATGTAGAAGTTTATTGTCACTACGTTTTAGATACACGTGTCCTGTGTATCAATATTCCGTACGAGTGAGATCCCTGCATGTAAGGGGTAGACTCTCTATATAGTCACTTATTATAAAGCATGACTGATATTTTTTATCCCTTTATTTTTCCCTTTTGTTAACGGCTATGCTAGTAGTAATAATGGATTAATTTCTTTTTTGCGGACGATGTCCTCGTAAGTATTTAATTCACTTGTGCGTGTGTAATGGAAAGTGCGAGGGTGATTTATTAAATCACCCTCACACTTTCCCTCGCATCATATATAACGAACTAATTTATGAAAAATATCCAAACAATAGTAAATTAATTTCAAAGAAAATTCATTTCACAGAATATCAACACCCATTAATGATTCACATATAAAAATGGTTTGAACTGAAGATAAGAAAATCAATCTTTGACATCCCTTTTATTTTTATCCCTATAACTATAGTCACTTCTCTTTCCTCCCCTCTACTGCTTTATGTATGCATAATAAAAGTAGTGATGCAAAAATGTACGGTAGTATAGCCTACAATGCAAAATGTGATTTATAAATTTCACTCGCTGAACTAATTTACACGACTCTGTAGTCAAACATAGTTCGACTCTGCATTACTAGCAGTTCGTGATGGAAAACAAAATAGATGAGTATGATTTATAAAGTATTCCATAAGTAGAATAAAATGGTGTTTCTCATTGGAATTTCATATTAAAAATCAATTTTCTAGGTAAAGGTACTAGGCCTATGACATAGTGAATTGGAAACCGTAAAACGCTAATTTATTAAAAATTGAAAAAATCATTTATTTTTATGGTATAAATTCAAATTGTATAATTACATATCAATACAAAACTATACACAAGGAATACAAAAACTACATATCTATAATTATATAAGCGAGGGTCAGTCACTGTTATATAAACATTGGCGATCATATCATTAAGATTATCATTGTAACTATCTTGTAACCAATTTATGTTTTATCTGGAATAGGATAAATTATATTTATTTTCTCATGATATTTTGAAGATTAAGAATGAAATGAAGTTATAATCAGAAACTAGCAATGACTAATTCCAAATCATATTATTCATTTCATACAATATACTATCTCATGTAATAATTCCAAGTGGGAATATGTTGTAGGGATTATTTTTTTTTAGGTAACTTTACTCAAATTTTTTTATTAGGTCATCTTTGAAGCAGAGACAAAAAATAATAATTATATTAATAAATAGCAAGCGTAATTCTGCGATCGCTATAGATGTAAAATTCCAAATTCGTGAATGTATTCAGATAAACTTATAATTTCATTTTAAGATTATGATGATGATAGAAAGACTGTAAAATCTTGGACAACAGCAGATTGAAAAATGAGATAGTAATCAATTTACATTATTTGTACTCTTTTTTAAATGTATTTTATGATTATTCAAGGTCAATCGAAATTTATCATCAGAATAAACAGTGTCATTGAATTAGAAAATATCAATAAACACAAAATATTTTACCAAAAGTAATCAAATATATGTAGTAGATTTATTAAACAACGGTGATGCACGTAAGCTTCTACATACATGGAAATAGTATGATTTTGATAAGGATGTTGCACTATAACAACTTAATTAAGTAACTGTCAATTGGATTCTTCGCTTAAAAATATTTTTTCGCAAATTGTGAATTGATTACTCATCTATGTCCTTTTAATCTCCTTTTAGAGCAAGGTTCAATTGAATAAACTGGATGAATAAATTGTGATTAGGCCTATATCATATTTTATTTTGTAAAGCAACCAGTTCCAACTGAAATTATTGTATGTATTCAAAACACTTATATGGATATATTCCAATGATAGAAAAAATGGTGGTTTTTGTTGGACTTATGATACTACTGTAATACTAAAAAACTCATTCAATATAAAACTATAACTATTTACAACAATACAACCATTAGAAAACAATTTTATACAAATCAGCCTATTTGATTTCTATACACCAAATATCTGTTCCTCCCATTTACAACAGCAGTGTCAAAACTACTTGTCAGTATAATCTGAGAGAACTCTAGTGAGATTTATCTTCCTCAAAGTACCTACCAACTTCTATAGTAGTCTTGTGAGAACAGAATCAATATCAATTCAATTCTTTTCATGGTAATCAAAATAGCAATAAGCAACAAAGAAATATTGACAACAATGCACTGATCAGTATATCAATGGTTTTGAGTGGCACTATTTAGATAATATTGTTCAGTGATGTTGCTAGATTGACTGCTCCTATGAGTTGGGTAGACTGCAATTGGCTTCATCGGCTGCATCGGCGCAGTCGACTATTTTATCGCAGATCTGCTGCAGCGTTATGCATCGGCCATCGACACAGCGCAGCTCGTCCGACGGACACGGTGACGTGTGCACGTGCGCTATCATCTCTAAAACATTTCAATGAAAATATATTGTGTTAAGAAAACATTCATTTAGATAATTAAAAAAGTCTACTTTCTCGGCTACGTCTCGGCTTAATTTGAATAAATTGCAATTCTGTAATCTTTTTTCAGATTATTTCTAATGAAAATAAAAATCAATTATTTTACATTCATACTCAATCATTATGGAATAGAACTGCAATAATTAATCAGGTTCAAGGCCTGTAATATTTATAGAAAAAATACTTATTGTAATTTGTAATAATAAAGTATAAAAAATAAAAAGGGATAAAATCAGCTGTGAAAATAGTAAGTAACCTGATTGTACCCAAACCATAGAGCTCACGAGAAATAATAATATACTTATAACGAGAATAATAATACTTATATATCATATTCGAAAATAGAATTTTGAATTTAGCTTCAAATTCAATTTTTCTATTATTTCCTCATACTATCATCTTTATTTCCATAATACCGTACCGGTCCTTCCTTTATTCCCTAACAGGGCCATCGCATGCGCCCTGTAGGCCTCGTAGCGCCCCGAGGCAAGAACAGCCGTGGCGCCTCCCCCCCAACCATCCCTACGTTTAAATGTCCCCCACCACGCTGTCTACTACAGTTCACATGCCGGTACTATATCAATGTTCAAATGTAAACAGTGGCGGATCCAGTTGGGGGATCGAAGAGGATTATGTGGGGTCCCCTTCTGGGGAAAAATTTGGAGAAATGTAACTGAAAACTCGTGTTTTTAGACAATCTAGAGTTTAAAACCTTATCATTTTTTGTAATATAAATCTATAGTTTTTAATTGGATTTAATCATTAAATATACAGAATGTTTAAGGAGAAATGAGCAATACTTCTCAGACAGATTCCTTACACCAATTAGAGAAAAACCCATGAGACTCACCCCCCAGAAACGCTTTGTTATCAAGATAAGCCAGATAACAATGTATATTGTTAATAATATAATAATATTTTTTCTAATTTTTAGAGGTTTTATTTAGGTTCTACGATAATAAAATCCTATGTAAAATTAGCTGCGGAATTCAATGTAACCTATTAGAATTTTGTAACTTCAACGGTTATTGAAATAATATTGGGAAAATATGATAAAAAGACACAATATTTCAACTATTAAGGGTATATAACTGGATATGAAATAATAAATTTGTAATTTCAATAGATGGAGGTGATTTCTTCAAATAAAAAACTTTTTTATATTATACTAATCACACAGAACGAGTCTTCAGAAATTGTACAAAACAATTCAACACCTATAGGAGAGACAGGATGTTGATGCTTACTCATCAAAGTATTTGAACGAGCGACAGCGAGTTCTTACTTTTGACTAAAGCCGCGTTTACACCGGAATGTTAATAACATTTGTTAATAACTTTTGTATAATAAGTTATTGAACGAGCGTAAGCGAGTTCTTACTTTTGACTCGACGCCAAAGTCGTTGTCCGTCTGTTCGTTTGTTTGTTTGTATGTTCGACAATAACTTTCGAACGCCTCAATTAATCAACTTCAAATTCAGAACATATATTCCTCGAACATTTATACAGGTCAAGTTCATTGGACAATAAAACCGATCAACTCCTTCATCCTTTTTCAGGCGAAAAAAGGATAAGCTCTTAGCAACAATATATCTATATCTACTCTTGTATCTATCATATTTTAACACAATAATCACGGCTGGAAAAAATGTCATATGGAATTTGAACAATTTTTTTGGTGAATGCATCTGATTTCAATAAAACAGCTGATTGCCATATTAGTGGCAAATTTGAAGTTCTATCATGAGGAATAAAAATAATAATGTTCTCAAATCAAGAAAACGTTTCATTTGGAAGTCATATGTTAGTATTGATCTAAAATTTCAAACATGTGATAGGAGTCTATTTATTTGAACAGCTGACGACAAGAGGCGGCAAATTTGAATTATTTTATCGTCATACATTTTTCCATTATTTTTGTTGAAATGTTTTAAAGTGGTTTGTTCGATTAAATTTCCATGCTTTGATAAGGCAGGTATTTAATTACACAATTGGGCAGCTGAAGAAACGCGAGCAGCGCGCCCAGCATACAAAAAGTGTACTAGATGTCTAAAGCTAGGCGTTTTATTCTTTTATTTATTTATTTTTATTTTTTCGTTCAATCACAAATAAATATTAGAATTATTTTTTCAATTATTACAATTTTTTTACGTCTGTCATGTAAACATGAAATGAAGGTATATGATTAGTTCAAATTAGACACATTAGAGAGCGCATATCAGTCCAATCTTCAACCATTTCCTGCTGTCCTATTATATTTTCTATCGCATAAGGTTATAGATCAAATGAAAAGAGATGAAAAATATGATTTGTATTTTCATCACTTTTTGTATTAATGAGTAATAGAAAATATTACCGTGTAATATCGGCCTAAGTCAAACTAATAATAATATGTCACCCTTGCTTGATGAATGCTAATGACATCCATAATTTTTTTCTTATTTTTTACAAATTGAAATAGGCTATAAAAATATTGGAAAAATTCCATTCTTGAACGAAGTTCTACAATATTTGTCAATGGTTCAACTATTCTTCAATTTAATACATTTGAGAACTCACGAAAGTCTATTGAATTCAATATAGAATGAAATTAAGATATTTATACATGTATGACTATACTCTACATGAAGTTTCAATATACTACAAATGAGTTTCAGCAATTAATAAGGGAAAGTTATTGTAAATTAGAATATACGTATATGTAGAACGTTTAAATTATCGGTGAATCCTCTGAATTTTTGCAGTAGAGTCGTCTTGATAAGTACATTTTCATTGGTGCTTTGGCTGCAGCGGATTCACGGATAGTTGGAATAACAAAAAAATTAAAATCATGAATCAAAATATTCCGTACATAACTATAACTTCACAAAATGGAATTCTTCAGTATTTTATTAATATAGGTATCATATTAGTATGATTTGTGGTTCCTATTTGGACTATTTGCGGCAGCCAACGCATCAATGAACTTGATCAAGTGGACCTGACTACAAAATTTCATCATCATGTTATTCAAGCCATAATTTGACTTTGGAATTTGCACGCGAGTTCTTCAGCCCATGGGGCTTACTAGTATAATATATCAGTCTATATAGTAATAAGTTATTCAAAAAAGTTATTAACATTCCGGTGTAAACGCGGCATGAAGGCCAAAGTCGTTGTCCGTCTGTTCGTTTGTTTATATGTTCGACAATAACTTTCGAGCGCCTCAATTAATCAAATTCAAATTCAGAACATACATTCTTCATACTTTTATACAGATCAAGTTCGTTGGACAATGAAATCACCGACTCCTTCATCCTTTTTCAGGCGAAAAAAAGGTAAGTTCTCAGCAACAATATATCTATATATACTCGGGCATCTATTCAATTTCAACACAATAATCACGGCTGGAAAATGTCATAAGAAACTTGAATAATTTTTTTTTTTTAGAATCCATGCGTTTACAGTGGAACAGCTGATTGAATATTAGCGGCAAATTTGAAAATCTTATCATGAGAAATATAATAATGTTCTCAAATCAATAAATTTTTTCATGTGAAGTCATATGTTAATATTGACTTCAAAGTTTAAACATGTGATAGGAGTCTATTTATTTGAACAGCTGACAAAAGGCGGCAAATATTTGAATTATTTTACCATTGGTTATTTTTCAAGTATTCTTGTTGAAGGAAGTTTGTAGTCCCATTTGATTTAATAAGTAAGACTAATAAATAATGCTTTTCTACGGGATTTGAAGAATGCTATTAAGGAGATCTCTAATAATTTATACGATTTATCCGAATGGAAATACTGAACTATAAAAAAATTCCATTCTTGAACGAATCTCTACAATGTTTGTTTTCAATTTGATACACTAAATAATTTACAAATTCTGTTGAGTTTAGAACAAGAGGCGATCAATATGACTCTACAGAGTATTCCGAAAAGAACTAACTCAAGTACTATCACGGTGTTCTTTGAGCTGAAGAAAACAGATCATATCATTGGCTAAACACCGAATTCTCCTTAGTTTTCCTCTAATCCACCCTTCTATTATTTTAAGACTTTTCATCATACCTAGATAATGGATAGACTCTACACAAAGTTTCAATAGTATGTATATAGTTTTCAGAAAAAATAAGGGAAAGTTATTACATCCATATTTGTAAATTTGTAAGAATCGTTCACTGAACAATGTTCAGTAGATAGGTCTACTCTGAATTCCTGCAGTAAAGTCGTCTTGAACAAGTAGGCCTACGTTTTTATTGGTGCATTGGCGGCAGAAGAGTTGTGGATAATTATGTATCAAAATATGATCAAACGATTGATCAAAATATACCGTACATAACTATATCCTCACAAAAAGGAATCCTTCATCAGTATTTAATAAATCTAGGTATCGTATTAGTATGATTTGTGGTTCATATTTTTAAATAATTGAAGCCATAAATTGAGGGTTCGCACGCGAGTTCTTCAGCCCATGGGGCTTACTAGTTATTTATTTTACATTCACTATTATCCACATTCACATTCGATACAACGATCCATGAGACTCACCCCATAATGTAACTGTGATCTGAATCAAATCTAAAAATGGGGGAAAAATGTACAATGCCGAAGCGCCCCCCAGGCCGCGGCGCCCAAGGCGATCGCCTCGGTCGCCTCGCCCATGCGACGGCCCTGTTCCCTAATACCGGCAGGCCTAATGCATATTGGGAAATCATTACTGATGATAAAGTAGAAAAGCTTATAATATTTTCACTGAGAATACCATACCGTACCTTAGAAGTATAATAATATGAATAGCCTATCTTCTATTATTAGTAAAAATTGGTATTTATGATCTCATTAAATGTGTAGTAGATAGATTTATTATTTACATCAGGAGTGGACTATTCTATTCGGTTTTCTGAATTGAGTAGCATTTTCAGAGGAATATTATGCTCTTCATCATCTAATTTGAAATTGAAAGGTGATAAGTTTCAAGATTGAAACGCGATTTGCTTACCGTGATGACAATTCGATTCATCAGAACCATCGGAGCAATCTCGGTTTCCATCACATTTCCAAGAATTCAGTATACACTTGTGGTCTGATCTACATCTGAAAAAGAAGATTCAACTAAGAGTTTTGACTTGTCCAACAATCATGTTTCGTCCACAGCAGGCAAAAAATGATATAAAACCTTAGAATACAGAGAATATAATATGTAAGCGGCCAGGGCTTCTTTCAGCCGGTATAAGCGCCAGAGTAGCGTTCCGATACCTCAATCTTTGCAATACTCTGTCCAAGCAAAGAAGACATTCTGGCAAGATGGGGAAGTGACTACAGCTTGGTCAATATTGGTTCAAAAATTAAAAATTTTTTTTTAATCTTAGATAACAGCCTGATATACAATTTGAGCCTAAATTTATAATTTTTGAACCAATATTGACCGAGCTGAAGTCATTTTTCCATCTTATCAGAATGTCTTCTTTGCTTTGACATTGGATAGACTATAGACATGTATGTATAAATGGAACGGCGTTCCGGTACCTTCCTGTCAGACATAATTATTTTATTTCTCTCATGTATTCTTATTTCATTCTATGTATTTCCCGATTTTAGAGTTCCGAAACCTGATTTTTTAGAAATAAAGCCCCTTATCACATCTATTTTTCATTATTTTCTCTACTTTGTCATACGTTATTTTTATGAATGATTTTTACACATATAGGTATTTAAATTTAAAGCACAAGATGAACATTGAATGATTATTTGAAAAATTGATTAGGTCTTGTTCCTACAGAAAGATTTAAATTTGGAAAAGCAGGTATTCTATATTCTAAAGAATTTCTAATAATGAAATTGCTTCAATCTAGAGAATCAAGAAGATCTCAATCACTCTATCACTAAACACTCTATCGTCATAGAAAATCAATTTACTCACACCTTCTCAAAGTAATCCAATAATTGACTAAAAATGAACAATATGAATATTGCACACTCGTATTGATAATAAAATTAAATTACTGTTTCAATTTATTCTGTTCAGGAAGAACTTTTTCAAAATAGATAATTTTATACTTGAATTCGTCTTCTGAGCATTTGGTGCAGTTGATTTCATCGGCTCCAAGAGGACAATCGCGGAGGCCGTCGCAAACCCAGCGCTTTGGAATACACGTCTCATCTGGACACTGGAACTCATTGCTCAGGCAGTCACCTGTAAAAAGCACAATATTATTGAAAATAAAGCCTCCCCACCAAATAAAGCCATACGCTAATTATAATAATTGAAGATGATTGCTTTTTTGGCTATGCATATTCATCTTCTCATGTAGTTCAGTTTCATTCTGAAAATTAAGTGTGCGGTTTATAAAAATTAAGTGTACGGCTTATTCGTCTTTCTTGGCAGTCTTGCATCTTGGGGACCATCCCCCAAAAACGCTTTTTGTTACCAAGGTAACAATGGCGGAAAATTAAGAATTTTCAATATATATTAATTTTTCTAATTTTCTAGAGGCTTTATAGTGAGGTTCTATAATAATCAATTCCTATGTAAAATTAGCTGAGGAATTCAATGAAACCAGTTTCAAGTTTGTAACTTTAACGGTTATTGAGATAATCGGAAAAATATGCTAGAAAACGCCATTTTTCAACAATAAAGGTTATAACTGGATTAGGAATCATAAATTGTATTTTTTATTAATGGAAGTTGGAGAGAGTCGGATTCTAGAGAAAAAGTTGAATGGCGGCGATTGTTTAAAATCTTACCCAAATCTCAGAAATAGCGATCAAAAATTACAAAATCGCTACTAAACACAAATTTATCACTTGTGCTAGGTTTTGTCAATTTTGCGATTTTTGATTGTATAAATTGATTTATATTCCACTGATAATATTACTCATAAACAGGAAATATACCTGGTAGATCAAGTGAAATTTACGTTGCACACTTTTAATACTGTAATCGTGTAAATATATAATTATTTTTCAAAAATAATAATTAGAAGAACAATTAATAATATGAATTAATTTTCTATCTATACTATGTTTGATGATTCCATTTTATGTCAAGTCCACCCAAATTCACGTATTAGGCTATTCCAAATGAAATTCATAATTGCTATGCTTAAGTTTAGGCTATTCATTGGCTCCTAGAATAATTATTGCATTGAAAAATGGTACTGTACAATAAGTGAATTTTTTGGAAATATATTTTGCTCGATCGAATTGGTTTGTTATAATTTCATTTTTATGTATTATTATTCAGTTTCATAAAATTATCATTGAAGATTGAACTCGAAATAATGGTTGAAGCATATTTATCTGCCAAAAATAATGAAAATATTATTGCACCTTTTTTAAGAACTCGTTAACAGAATTGTTGACTTTAAAGGTGGTGTGACAACAATTGATCAATTATTCTGATTATGTGTGAATAGCTTGTAAAGAATTTCATTCCCTACCAACTCACGAATTATATTTTGCTCTTACTGTCAAAAAGCGTTATTAATTAGGGAACAATCTCACCTCTGGCCAAATTCACACACTCTTCCGGATTGTCAACATCTGGATAAATATCGCAGCTGAATATTTTTGAGAGATTCAGAGAATCAATGATGAACTCACTGCAATCTTCGGCAATAGCTGAGAAAATAAAAATACAATTAAAATTTAATATAATCACCAGAAACATTTGCTCTACCAGATTTTGTTTTAGCAGTGTCAAATAATTTTTTGGTATTACCATAGACTAAGTATACACTATACTTATGTCTACTACATCTACGGTATTAATAATTAACTATTAATCCCTCACTTCTAAAGAATAAAAAGAATAAAGAGATCTATAAAATAGATCTACTGTATTTAGAAATAGATTAATTTATGAATGATTCAGAAAAGTTATTTAATTATTTTATATAGTTGGAAATAATTCTTAGGTCGATACGGCACACGTAAGAAAGTAAAAGTACTATTGATTACCATATAAATTTCCAATATACATTAATATAAGATGCAATGAGATTCTGAGAGTCTTCTCGTTACATTTCTATTCGATGTCATGTAGCTATAAAACTGTAGCTATGGTGTAGGTAGCTATAAAACTGTAGCTTTAGTGTATCTATAAAACTCAATACGCACTTCACATGAAATGCTTATTTATTCAAGAATCAAGTGAATAAACAAAATTTGATTAGTGGGTACAGTATTAAGCTATACCAATACCTTTGCATGTCTTTCGACAAGGAGGCAGAACTGTGTGACCAGCATCTTGGCATTCGGGTTCAAGTAGGGAGCAGAAGAACTCTCTGGCTCGAGACGAACAGCCAGAGTCGAGGATGGTATCAAGGAAAGGCATGGCTTCCTCCAGTCCTGGAAATGAGGCCGGTGCCACCAAATCCCACGGCAACACTCCTCTACAAGCTTCAAGCTTTGGTGAACTACAAATTCCTAAGATTTTGCACAACAAAATATCATTCTCTTCCACAGCTCAAACATATAATCTTTTACAGTAAGTCAGTAACACATATTATACACATTTCAACAACAGTAGTAGTAGTATTCGCCAATTTGTGTACTATTATAAGGAGTCTACTACATAAAATTTTGTAAGAATACAACGAATTATCAACATGAATTAGGTGCACCAGATCATCAAATTATAAGAACCCCGTTAGCCGTTGGCAACTTGCTTGTAAAATGAAGGCCAACATATTGACATTAGAACAATAAATATTATCGTTCATATTTTTCTTTGCATAAAAATTCAACTACCGTCTTCAAGAATGAACTCGAATTAAATAGCCTTCGAATTATATAAATACTTAGGTAACTTTATCTTCATTTTTCTGAAATGAATACACTTTACACAATTTTTCGAGACTAAGGTTTCAATCACTGGCGGCTCGTACCCACGAAACAGGTGAAGTTCTGTACAGTAAAAGATACGAACACTCCACCTGTTGCGTGGTTACGAGCCGCCAATAGTTTCAATCTCAGAATTTATACCAGCTACTTGTTATACTATATACAGTAATTATAACTTGCCATCACTTTCTGTTGTCCTGTTCTGAGGTTGAGTGGTAGAGGAAGAGGGCGAATCTCGAGCTGGGAGAGTTGGCGACACTCGCGGTCTAGTCGTGCTGCGGGTCAAGCCGGAATCCGTCGGAGATGCCTGAAAAATGTCAGACAATAGAATCCAAATTGATTAAATATCGAGAGAAACTATTCCAATGCCAACTATGCCAATTCCACTGAAAGGTTCCACAACATCCACTATTCATGAGAAAAATGAATAACTTCATGAAATATTCACACTTCCAGTTTGATAATTAGTAATTACTAGACGTTTTCCGTCTCATTCTCATTTGTCGGTGCCATTTTGCATGAAGCGTGGTCAGACTGGTCAGGTCGCTCATCCATCCGCTTGAAGCGACACTCTGAACTTTAAATTGAGGAGAATAGGAAAAACCTGTGGCATTATCCGTGAGATTTATATAGAATGCTTTGGAATGAGCTTCTTAAGTAAGTAACTGTATATAAGGCTCATGCAATTTTTTTGCGGTCATTATATCTCATATAATATAATATATTATAATGAGCTAGATATAATGACACACCCGTTGAAGTAATCTAATATTGTAATATGAAACATATTATTATATGTGAAATAATAATATACTCACCCGTTGAAGTTATCTAATATGGAACATATCCTTCAATAATTCTATTTCATCTTTGCATTGAATAAAACTTCGTCTAAAGCAATCTAGATTTCATGTTAGAGATTGAATTGTTATTGTTCTATGCGAAAATAATGAGAGGGTTCCCATCGACTGACAGATTGGACTGATATAGTTCGATCGTTCACATTTTACAGCCAACTGACAAATATCATAAATCGGAATTCCGGTTCACAGCTGTTTTGGGCAGCCGATTTCCTCACCCACTTTTGACAGTTACAGTCCGAAATTCCAGTGGATAGACCCTATAAACAAACTTGTTGAGTGACTTGACTTACCTGGTACTCTCCATACTTATGGCCGTTGGGCAGCCGCCGCCTGAGAAACGGACTGACACTGATGGCCCTCGAGTAGGGTGAGGGCGGTGGGGGAGGGGAGCTGCTGGCCCTGTGGAAGCTGAGCAGGAGGCGGTCGACGAACGAGGAGGTGGTGTCCTCCTCAGCCTCGCTGCCGCTTCTGCCGTTTCCGCTGACGCTCGCATCACCCAGCCAACTGACGCTCACACTGTTCGCCACTTCGGATGTGGCCAGGTCTGCGCCCTCCTCTCTAGACGCGCTCCGGTTCATATTCTCATCTGCACACATTTCATTCGTTCACTTCATTACAATATTATCATTTCTGCTTTGACTGTTGTTATATAGTCTGTCCAACCAAGAAGACATTCTGGCAAGATGGGAAAATGTCTCCAGCTCGGTTAATACTGGTTCAGGAATTATAAGTTTGGCCTCAAATTGTAAGACACATTCTGATCCACAATTTAGACCAATTTTATAATTTTTAAACCAATATTGACCATGCTGGAGTCAATTCCCCATCTTGCAGGATGTCTTCTTTGCTTGGACAGACTATAATATACTTATAATAGGACCACAGACTATAGTCATATTGTCTAGGTTTACTTCTTATCAGCGGTAATGCTAATTACCTCAGACAAGGTGGCGTGATAAGGTGGTGGGTGATGATAAATGATAGAGTGAACCCATCTCTTGTGGTTTTGTAATGGAAATTCTTCCATAATAGCTATTTATGTATTAAGAGCGTAATGCGCGACTTTATCGCTCGCGCAAAACAGTATATAGCGGAGCGTGATAATTTTGCAAGAGCAATAAAGAAGCATTACGCACGAATTACATACAATATTTTTTCTACAAGTGCACGAACCTGTTAATCTACAGTTTTTACTAATTTTTAAATGTTACTATTAAATTATACTCTTGTGCGATTACCGGTACAGGTACGAGCAGCCATTGTCGACTTTTGTTAGGTTATGTTATGACTCCACCTGACCTACTTTTGGCGAGCCATGATCAGCTGATTAGCGAGCGTAAAGTAACTCTACTGCTCATGCGCAGTTGCTTAGCGAGCGTAAAGTAATTCTACTGTGCATGCGCAGATGGTTAGCGAGCGTAATGAAGATTCTCCTCAGAAATGGGCTACTTTACGAGGAAAATTCAGCTCGTAAAATCTTGTTTTACGCGCAGTTGTAGAGAAAAATAATTTTGATGTCCATAGATATTCATAATATTACCAATTGTGAACCATGTCAATAGCAAATTATGATTATTATTGTTGAGAAAACTTGTTCAGAATAATGAAAAGAGACTTAGCTCATTCGCTCATCCTCATATCACGGAAAAAACTCAAAAATCAAAATGAACTTATCGGTTGACATTACTCCTCATACTGTAGAAAATCATGTATATGTTGATATAAAAATTTGTTTGATGATAAATGTTTATTTCTCCATTTTTCATAATAACATTCCATCTATCAAATTATCTATTGACGAGCTACTGACAGAATCATGGATTAAAAGATATCTAATAAATAATACCTTTGCCTGATGGAGGTGGACTATGAATGATTCCATCTGATTCAAGCATGACGTCACCATCGATCCTGTTGTCTGATAAATCGTCAAGAGAATGCGATTCAATGTAACGGTGTCTATCTGGCGAGAAGCTGTGATGGTCTGCAACATCTACCAGTTGGACAACAAAAACCTCAATTAAAACTCTATTCTCAAATTAAACTTTTATTTCAATTGAAAATATCCAATAGAATTGAATAGCAAGCTAAAAATTTTCTTCAAAAGTGAACAAGTGTTCTTCATGTGTGGAATTATGTGATGATACTCTGCGGTTTTCGTTTTTGCTATTACAACAAGAGACGGCTGTAACATTATTGATAATAATATTATTGTTACTTCCAAAAGCCTTAGAGAAAATTCGACAAAGCGATCATTTTTTCCAGACTCAATCCTATTGGAACATAACTCATTGAACGATGAATGCAACAGGTACAAAATAATCTTATAGCTAAAGTAACATAAGAGGAATTATTATTACTACTACTAACTAATGAAGAAAAAATAATATAAATATGTTAAGAACAGGAGGAAAATAGATTACTAGAAATAAATATGCCAAAATGTAACAAATAAAATAAATTAACAAATAAATTTAACAAATAAATAAATAAATTGGAGGAGAGCCAAAAAGAGTTTGATGATTATGCATTCATGCATATTCCTTTATTACTTTGTAATGTTTATTTCCTTAGTAAGAGCACAGAGAAGCTTAATCTGTGATTAAGCTTAAACACAAGCTAATCTTATAAGGGAAACCCCCAATCTCTTACCAGAGATTTAGCATCTCAAGAGTATGTAGAGGTGGTATTTTATAAATCTCTATAAAGAGACCCTTAGCATTTGAAAGAGTGAATAGAAGCTGAAGCTTAGTAATATAAAAACGCTGAGAGAAATAGTGATGTTTAATTCAATATGAAAAAGTATAACTTAACTTTAAAAAATAATAAATGTTTCACTTATTTTTCGATTGATCACTTATATAGCTCACTAGGAAGCAAGGAGTATGTCAGAGTTTGGCAAATTAGTTTCGTTGAAACTATGATTTGGATATTACTTTATGATATTTTTCAATGCATAATTTCTTTCCCAACAGTACTCAGTGCACTGGTTCTAACTTTCATAAAACTTCTCATCTACGAATGACTATAATTTCCACCAAAACATGTGCAATTCAACTTCTACTGTATTAGAACACTGAATAATTTAGTTTTTTCTCATCGACTCTCATTTTTTCTCTCATCTCCAACGCTAAACTCGAGCTCTTATCATGGGGTTTCATACTATCTTGTACCATTTTCACGAATATTGGTCTTGATACCTTCTCATACATTATACCTGCTATAGTTTAATCGATATGGGATAACCTAAATGATTGATTGATAATCAATGTTGTGGTGGTGAGAAATAGAGGCAGAGCACATCAATGAAACACGAAAGCGGTTCGTAATTTTCCTAAACTTCAAGTGCTTATTCAATTAGAACTTCGATCTAGTTCATTTAGACGGATTTTACAAGAACTTTCTCATTATTTTATCAAGTTAAAAAACATTGATCCGTCTGCTCCACGTAATTCTTAAACGACATGAAAGTCTTTCTTTACATTTCATTTTAAGAGTATTAGCACTTGTTGCAAAGACGTGCAAAAGCAAAAAGTTGAAATTAAATAGAAACACGATCACCGTATGTAATGTTCATTCGTGATTCAATTGAATCCGACTCTAACTGGATCCGTCAATCAGTGGAAACATTACCCAAGACTGAAGTGAGTCGGCTATCTTACTAAATAATTTTCATGCTCCGCTTCGCATCGAACACAAGCATCAGTTCAAGCAAGAAGGCGGCTTCATGCTCTTATTACATCAATACCTGTCAGCTTGATCTTCCCACTCCTTTCCATCCTCTACCTTCCTTTTTCGGGATGAAACATAAGAAGATGTAATAATATTGTATTTTTGGTTAATCACCGTATTCAAAGGGTGGGTACTTTGAGAGTGAACTCTCTCACTTTCTTCTACCAGAAACCAGAGAATGAAAGTATGTATATGAATAATTATTATCATTTTAGTATTGAAAAAATAATATTGAAACAAATTAATAATCTAAATGGCTAGCTTCTGAGGAAGTATAAACTTACGTTTCATCGGAAAAGTTATAAAAAGTTTATCAAGTTGTTAGTAAGAGGAAAAGTGAACATAATGTAGTAGTAGATCTCTCCATGGAGTATATCACTCCATGTCAACTGATTGCCTATATCACTTGATGAAGGCGTTCACAGTTCTTGTCCATAAATTAAAATAATTATAGTAATAATCATAATTTTATAGACTTTTCAGTGAATTTTACAAAATATAAATACTAATAACATACTCTAATTGAATAACATACTCTCATACTCAAATTGAATGTGAGATTCATAACGTTATTATGATGTAATTTGTATTTGTTGATTGCCATGAGTCTCTTCAGACCTGGCAAAGGAGAATAAAATCAATAAATCAATCTCTCTCTCTATCTCTCACTCTCTCTCTCTCTCTCACACATACTCTCTTTCTCACTCTCTCTCTCTCTCTCTCTCTCTCAAGGCCAAGTGTTAATGGAAAGGATATCCTTATTGTCCTTTCCCAAGAATGGACATATATATGTCTAAACTTCGCCTTTTCAATTAGATAACTTACACTCCTTATTCATTTTGCAGAACCTCCAATTTTAAATTTGTATAAATTTTGCATTCATTACATCACCGTTTCCGTATTTTTACTAGAAGTCTCTATTTTGTGAAATTTATAGGATAATTTTGATTTACTCATTTACGCCTTTACGCCTTTTCATTTAGATATTCTAATGCACAACAAGTAAGATTGCAAGCAAGTAGCATATTGTTTGGATAATAATTGTTCTATGATTTTTGCATCCACATGTAACCTCTCTCAATAAATAGATTATAGAATAACCCGTAAAAATTGTAGTGTAAACTATCAAAATTAGTGTGTAACTTGTAAAAGTAATAGAATAATTAGATTTAATAAAAACTCTTGTAATCTAGAAACTAAGCTTAAATATTTTGTTGCAATCTAAATGAATAAAGAAATCTAATCTAATCTAATCTTTCTCTCTCTCTCTCTCTCTCTCTCTCTCTATCCATCTCTCTCTTCCTCACAAATGGAAACTCTTTTCAGTGACGTGAATTAGTATTTAAAAACGCTCAAAATCTCTATGGAGAGTACGTTTTGATTTCTATGAACGGATTTATTTTTATAAAGAAATTATGATTGACTCAATACTTCGATTCCTTTGTACATGATCATCATTTTTATTCCACATTTTCTAACATTATTACATCTTTTAAAGTTTGTAATGTTGATCAATTGTATGATAATTGGACTACTTAATTGATCATGGTATGTTATCATATTGGCCTGGTTGTGTGGCAGAGGAGCCAAACAGTTTCAACATTGGCAGAAGAAAATAAAACATTCAATCCATCTCTCTTCCTCTCTCATGGTTGAGTATTAAAGGGAGGAATGTTCTTGAGCATCCCTTTCCAAGAATGGAAATTTATATGGCTTAACTCCGCCTTTCTATGTTATTATAGCACCAGCTGTATTACCGTTGAAATATTAAGTCCTTCATTTAAACAATTCTCAAAAGTTTCCATGTACTACCTCAAGTTTCAATATACAGGAATAGTCTAACTTACTGCCTTTCAGTAATAGTCTAACTTAATATCTATTCAAGCCAACGATGTAATAAGTCTCATTTCCAATTTGCAAAATATAAGATTCAAGCCGATTATTATATATTGTAATCTATCAAAATGAAGTGAATGAATCTGAATCTCCGTCTCTATCAACATAAATATAGGGTTGTGCGGTAGAGAAGTCCCAACTCCTCCCTAAAATAAATCTCTCTTTTGATCATCAAACTCATCACATCACCATTAATAGAGATAGTGAATTAGTTGAAATGATAACAGACCGACAATGCAGTAGGTGGCCAGAGCGAGAAGGAAGAGCACAACAGAGGGCAGCAGCAACCAACGTAGTGTCCTCCAGCTAGCCAGCAAACCGTCTCCACCCGCTCCACCACCCTTCTCCATTCTGTACATGGCGCACACACCCTGAAAACACACATTAAACCAACATGTTAGCTTGAAAAAATCGCGTAATTTCTATTCCTATTACAACGATTTATACAATGAGTTATGGTTAACTATCCATTAGAAAGTAGTAAGTATGGAGCCATGGAGGTTACCTTCTTGTATGAAGCAGAATGAGACACAATATGCGATAAGGGGGAGAAAGGGTCAAGTGTTTGAAAATGTTGTTACTATATTGTTGAAGAAATTTTCAACACAACATCTCCTTCATTGGTTATCCATTATAGAAAAAAGGATATTATTCTTTAATTAAGGATTAGAGGGCTTTAGAAAAAATGTTGCTCCTCTACCAAATACTGTAATTATTACTAAATCCAGTACTATCAGAAGAAGGGAGTAGTGAAGCAAAATGCTACAATTGACGTGGTGAAATTGAGAAATGGTGTAGAAATGATTATGGTTCTGTGTTTAAAACTTTTGTCCACCTCACAATTATTTTATTACCAAATGGCTACGGTTACTCAAATTAGATCATGAAGTATTGGAGAAACTACTTGGAAATTCATGATTTCGGATAATTGGAAACTCTATAAATCTGAATCAACAGTATTCATTCGATCTTATATTTTCAGCCAATCAGTATTTACATTGATTTTGAGGAAAATCTATAAAAAGGATATGTATTTTCTTGTCAAGAACAATGTATGAAGTTTGCACGCAATGCTTTGCATTAACATTGAAGGTCGCATGATAAGGATATTTTTGGGGAAAAAACTCTTCCTAGTTTTCAAAAGTAGAAGTGCCTGGCGGCATAATAGGGAGCAAAAAATATCAAACTCATATCGATTTCATTTACTAATATCATAACCGTTGAGAGAACACTAAACAATACATAATCAATAATTTTCCGACGTCTTCTTGCAATTTCAAAATATTATACTGTATCAGTATAGCAAACTATACTATTTCATAGCTAATTTACTTTATACGTTACATAAATTCGCATAGACGAATAACGTAAGTGAAAAACCACAGTATGAGCTTGCTTTTACGGAAATAGGATTTCCAAGCTTCATTACTTTACTTTTGACATTTCGTGGAGGCAGAAAGAATGTTTCATGCTTACGACTTAGCTGTCTTTGAGCATAACTTTCGTTAAGTCACCAACCTTACACTGAATATCATCAATTTTATCGGCAGTCTGAAAACGAAAAAGCGTCACGATCTCTCCTCTTGTATCGTCAAAGTAACTTATGAATATTTGTTTGCGAATCACACTTGAAGTAATTACATGGTGGTTGCTTTCTTACATGAATTTCAAGCACGGGCAGTCTATACAAATTTTTATAACTGTCGAACCAGCAGGTTCATGATCTCTTCTGGAGTAGGTTACCCAATCCAGAATAATATACCACCATTGCATGCAAATATTGTTTACTTGGACTAGAATAACAGATTATTTGCTTATTCTTTAGGACGGAGATAATTGCTGTAAATTGTATTTACTTTCAACATCCTCGTCTCTTGACATTTTGACCATTACGTCGATGAGAACAAGCAAAACAATGCGATTACAAAAGCTCACGATCTTCCACTTATGTTCTCGGCTCGGATGGGATATCGCAGCCTGGCTAGTCACAGTCATCTGCCTTGTTAGTCTGTGGAACGGAAAAGGCTCACACCGTAATTGTTGACCAGTGATCTCGGTCAGCATGACACAACCGTGGAGGATTCCTTCTTGACAAATACTGGTATCATCTCACCAGGTTTCCAACCATAACCGAGTAAATAATTCACTGATACGTTGATCCACAAAAAGCAGTAATGACAAAAAACTTCTTATGATCTGATCTGAAGTATACAGAGACCAATTTTCATGATCATAGGATGTAAAAGGTGTAGGTGTCAATTCTCATTATCTTTCCGTACCATGACTCATTAAAAAGTTCTACATCATAGAGGAGGGAAGGGTACAAGAGGAACAAATTTCGATAGAACGAATTATAACGTACGTATTCGAGTGAATACTTTGAATTGTTTTTACTCAGCAGTAAGCTCTAAAGGAATGAAATGTTCTCTTCTGAGCTATCAATTTTTTCAACTCTCAACCCCAAATCAGGAATGACATAATCATAGTATAAATTTGAGGCGTCATAACTTAATAATCTCTTATTTTCATCAATGTATTTTGTAGGCTACTGAAGAATATTATCCTTGTTTCATTGATCTGGAAGATATCTTATCATCCATTGTCGGCTTTACATCTACAAAGACATTTTGACCGTGGGACATTTATTGCCAAGCATTGTTTCTACCTCTATCAACTTCATCCTTTGACGGAACCAAGACAATTGAATAATATTAATATCCTGAGATGAAAAGGGAAAAGAACAAGAGGTTACTGAGCATCTAATTTCGAATCCGCTACATAATACTGGCATGTCACTGCATGAAGTGACTTCACTAATCGGATGAAGTTATATCGAAGAAGAAATGTTTCAATTAATGAAGAACAGTCTCAATCAGCTGAAGACTGAGCATAAAAAATTAAAAGGTATTGTGTAGAGACAATAAGACTTGAACAAAACTCATCAAATAATTGATCGAATTCTTCTCGATTCATTCATTGTGTAGATAGGGGTTGACAACTGAAGCAATTAGCTGAACTACAGTATTTTATAAGTAGCACCTATATTTCGGAGCTTTGTGGATTCATGACCAGATTATGAAAATTATGCCACAGTTGAAACTTACTCGACACAATCGTTCCAGGTTCATTTGCTTATCAAAACTAAATTATAAGCTACTTGAATTAATTGTTATTCGCACACGAAAGATTGATAAGTGTTTTTAATAAGACATAATTTTCGTCGTTATCTTTTGAACTATGACTTGTCAGAAGGAATGCAATTACAGGTAGCAGAGACTTGGAATCCGCGTATTTTATACGTTGATTGAATTGTTCCCACGCAATCTGTACATTTATGATTGTATCACCCGACCAGCCTCATTAGTCCTACCATGGATGATTATAAACTTGTGTGTATGACGTACACGTTGACTTGCTATTTTGGTTTTTGCTGGAAATCCACAATCTCAGCGTTTCAACAAATATTGCTGAAAGAGCTCATCCCAAGCGAAAGGTTAATTATTGCAAAACACGCGACTCACCCGTAATGACCATTAGAGTTAGCAAATGACACAGTAATTGACATCAATTACTCTGCCACGAAAAGGTGATCGAGACTCTCATTATCAATAAAATGGTTTATTATTTGAAATCCTAGTAAGGATCAACAAGACCATGATCTTTGTTTGGTATTTAGGACAAGACTGGATAGATGATTCACAAATTGCAACTACAATAGCCTACTGCTATACTACAATGCTGTTGCATATACTTGTTTCATCAAGTCAGTCTTCACCATATTTCACTATAGTCAGCGTGACAGAACCATCAGCTTTTGTTAATGAAGTTTTATTCCAAATTTCCACAAAGTAATTGCTTAATAAGTAGTTTGTTGTAGCTGATATTGCAGTATTCAAATTAACATCTTATCTTATTTGGTAGATTTTTCAAGCTGTCTCCTTCTTTCATGTCTTTAGACGAATATTTTATCAGGAATAAATGTTTTAAATATACCATCAATAAGGGTAGTTTTACTGTCAGGCTCACCTATCCATTCATTTCTTTATACATTATTCTACACCACTTTAATAGTATAGCTTCAATTTAATGTATGCTGAAGAAGATGCTATAACAATTCCTTATCATGAAATTACTTTCATAGAAGTCCAAAATCATATTTGAGCGATATATTTGCGTCATGCTCTGTATTAACTGTTCTATAAAGACTAATAAGCCTACGTTCCATTTTCTCAATAAGACAATCTTCTTGGAGTCTGCCTTCAACATGAATTATGATAGAAATATCAATTCGTAAGCATACATGAATGACGCATCAATATTACAGAGATGAGGATATCATAGAGATGAGTGCAGTGACTTAAAATGATGAATTAAAATGAATAAGAGATATCTTTGATATGATTTTTTCATATCTTTGAATAAAAGATATGGAAAGAATGCTGTTCTGTTAGGACTTAAATATGATAATACATAAGAATTAGATCCCTGTCATAATACTTGAAGGTATATTGATAATATACGTGGCAAAAGACTTGAAAAGTTTTAGAGGGATTTACAACAACTCATATTCTACTCGACTAGAAAATGAGTGTATGACATTTGGGGAATATTGCTCTTTATTCAATTTCATTACACAATCACATGAAAGGTAGTAGTCACCTTCTTCCTCTTGTGTGATTCTATAAATTGAAAAGTAGTTGAAATATTAAAAGCTGAGAAAGTTTGTGGTTACTTGTAAAGTAACTGTTACTGTCTTCCTACCCCCTCCAATATTACAAATTGAGACGACTTGAAAAATAATTTGTCACCATCAATCAAAATAATGTCTTCCAGACTACTTGCTAGATAATAGATGATTCTTTCATGGCAGGTGGTAATAGGACATTGTGACAATAATTGTGAAATCTAAAATGGAATGAATGCAGCTATGTTGGTTTCGATTATCTCAGGCCCATTTCAACGACAGACACGAAATGGTGAAAAAAGGGGAGTGAGAAATATGAAAAAAGCTATTATTATGCTTCTGGATGCTGCACGATTGTCGAATTTATCTTCATCCTGATTGCGGTTTGCTTTGCAATTGTTGCCAGAGCGATTCAACATCAGAGGTGCTAATTTTATTCAAGCTGAGAGTTTCGAAACGGTTTCTGCGAGATATAGGAGAGATTATTGAATCATGGGTAATTAATATCAACTCTATGAGTTTAAATGACTCGGCTTCTAAAACGAATAGGCTACATGAAATTAATCAAATACAATTTTGTCGAGCTGGAACACTGTATACAGATGGATTGATCAAAAGACCTATGCATATTATAATAATATTTTGAAGGAGAAATTATTGAAAATACTTTTTTTGAGGGCAATAATTCAAGAATATTTGGTTACGAAATATCATTGGTAGAAATAAGATTTTAAAGGTCGACTCAAATCATACAATTTTTTTACTATTTTGGAATTGAACCCTATACTATAAAATGAAAATAAACTCTTCTCGAAATGCTTGGAAGGTTTTTGAGCTCCTACCACACCTGTGTACTGAGTAGGAACTTCCTATAAACTTTTATAGATATCTCGTGATTGTGAATTTCCCCCGAAAGCCCTCAACATCGAACATCGAAAATGTAAACCACGAAACCACGTTATTACGATATCATCAAGTTGTCCACCAATATATCAGACCAAAAATGCCTATGTAGGCTAATTCCTTTAATATACGAGTAAAAATTTGGTCCATAAATTGTGAGTAAGTGATAACGCGCCAGTCTGATAACCAAGAGAACCCGGGTTCGAGCCTCGACCAGAGAACAATTATTGTTAGACCTTAGACCCCAGCACAATCACATATATATGGCACCCCGTCTTTCGAAGGAGAAGATAAGCCTAAAAAGTAGTCGTCATAATTACCACGCACAATCCTATTAGCTCATGTGGGATTCCCCCTCAGAGAACAAACAAAAAATTAACAAAATATTATCAACTAGACAACATATACATAAGCCCCTCCTGTACGAGTCTCTTGTCTGCATGAGTAATCCACTCATATTATTAGGATATCAGCCATTCCTTTCCTTTGAATCCAATCAGGGGATATGTAGAGAGTAATCAAGAAGAACTTCAATTATACTTATATTGATGAGTGAAAGGAAACAGACATGAATAAAAAACGTCTATCTCCATAGAAGAGAAAAATATTGAGAATATAGAGAATTTATTGATTGAACATCCAATTTCGTTTCAGCGCCAAGGACCACCAGCTATCAACACCCACGTTATCACGATATTATCAAGTTGTCCACCAATATATCATACTTGATTATAATAAAAGCGACAATTAATCGAAAGCTATTTCGAACTATAATCCCATTAGAGATACGTGTTAGCAGTGTTTGCCATGCATTTAATAATGTACGATCTCTCGTTACGGTATGCTTAATGAGTTTTGTTGACCTTTGTTTGGCTCGGGCAATCTAGTCTACAGGACCATCTAAATATATAATGGAAAATACAAACACAATCTCTATCACGTGTACGGATTGAATACTAATCCATCCCATAAATATTCACCTACCATATGCATGAGTACATACGATGTTTATTATTGTAATAATTATTGTTCTGTAGTTACAGACATCTTCGTAAGTTAGTAGTTGACCCATTGAAAAAGTAAGTTTGGGCGTGATCACCTTGGACTATTAATAGGTGGAGTGAGAACACAGCTGACTGTTCACACGTGAAGAATATGGTCAAACGGACATGCCGATGAGAGAGCAACGAGAGGAAGAGTTGATCACGATCAGCATTGCTGTATTTTTCGCAGAGTTCGGTACCTACAGCGGATCGTGGTTGGCTGGCTGGCAAATAACACACAATCGATACATTGCAAGAAATGAGGACGCCTCGTGAAGGTTCAAAGATAGGTTAGAGATGTCTTGCGGCCGATCGCTCACTCCTCAATACCTAGCTTTGGTCATATTGTTTTACATAGAAAGAGAGGTAACTATTCGAAGCTGTGTAGGAAGGAACGAGAAGAATGTTCAAGAGAAGGTGAAAGTGAAGGAGACCTGGAGAGAAATATTCAATGATTCTCACTCCAATCGATGAATCTTCCAATGGATGATCGCGTTGAACAATATAGAATAATAAACTATTTTGGTGTTACACAAGAACGTTTGCTATTTGCATAAGATTCTAGGAACATTCTGCACGCTTATTATTTGTGCAATCTTTATTATTCATGAACATAACTATAACTATAGTGCAAAAAGAAAGTCACATCCTCATTACTCTCAAACATTGTTTCTGTACTATAAAACACAAGCAAAGCAGGCATTCAAAAAAGGGCACGGTTCTGTGGTAGAATTACTTCTTCTATTATTGTTTATTCAAAACCAAAATAATAGTGATAAGTTATTAGAAAAACCTCAACAGAACTGCTGAATCAGTTGAACAGTATTGATAATTCGTATACTGTTCCCCTCGTTTCATGCATTATCAAGTAGTAGACTAGTAGTGTAGATTAATTAGATCTTTATAGATTATAGACTTTATAGATCTTTAGATTAATTAATCTAGACCTAAGGCCCTAGATTAAGATAATCTATAAGTATATAGTTGGCCCATTAAAGACCTCAGTCTATGGTATATATGCTTAGTCTATGCTAGTAGTCTAAGTATACGTATATTCGATGAACTCTGATATACGAGTCCAAGTGAATTCATTGATCTCTATGTGAACCTTGCGTGAAACCGAGTTGAAAGTATGCGAAAATTTTTGCAAAGCAATAACTTGAGAATGATTTACATCTACATTAAGATTAGAGCTGTTCTATACTTGAAGAAAAATATTTCTTTGGAAAATCATAGTTTTGTTGGCTTGCCTTGTGAAACTGCTATAATCGAAGTCATTTGTTTTGCGGCCATTTATGGTCTTTTTACACTTTGTTATGTGTTTGTCTTTCCATCTATAAAAACAATCATATTAACAAACAATAATTCAAAATTCAGTCTATATTCTAGGCGGGACTTTTACAAATGGACAGATTTTATAGGGTTTCCAAACAGTAGCGGCAATAAGTCTTTTCAAAGCTGCGATAATAATATCATAAAATACCTTAATAATAATAATAATAAGACATAAATATGTTTATAAAGTGAGTATGTGTATTAAGTGTAAAGTGTGTATGTTATAAGTGTATGTATAGTGAGTATTTGGGAAAAAATTTATTACGTAGTTCCTTTTCATAAAGAAATGAATAAAAAGCCAATTCCACAATAATGAAAAATAATTCATTTATTGAAACTTTACTCATTTCATGTATCCATTAAAACTTGCAATTGCATTTGAATATCAAGTAGTAGGATGGTAGTTCAAGGTGAAATTCCAAGTTGTATAAAAACTCTCACTCAAAGCTATAGGATTTTATAACTTGGTTGTACTTGTTAGTTGTAGAATGACCTCCGTCACCGTAATAAAGTTGAAGAATTCAATCGAGAAGATTGAGATGACTTTAATTAGTATTGAACAAAAATGGAATCATGATGCTTTGACCTCAGGATAATATGATTATACTGTAGTATGTCTGAGTAGGCCTAGGCCATGAAAGATATTCCGTACTCATTGATGTAGCTGCAATATAGCTGTACTGCTGCTATATTGGCCTAAGGACTTGAGAGAACTCATCCACAGTATACGATTATGCTATCTTTATCGTATTAACAGGTTTGGAACGTAAAACGTGACGAGTTCACGGGGCTAAATGACGCTAGACGAGTTGGTTGTTCTAACTAACGAAATTCTAAGCATCATAAACAGTAATCGGCGGCAACCTTGGAACAAGCTGTCTTTTTCGAAGTCTTCATCTTGTCTAATGGAGATAAGACTATGCGTACACATTGTTCAAGGAACGCTCTCTTTTTGAAAATGCGATGCCTTTGCAATTTATGATAAGTAATTTTATTTTTATTTTTTTTTTCAAATTAAATAGATGTATTTATCTTACGTATTCTTCTATTTTAATTTTTGTGTTCAGAAATATTTCAATCAACGAAATCGAGTAAATTGAGGATTAAGTGGTGCCAAAATCCATATCGAAGAACTAGACCGAGTTTCCAAGATACCTATCATTAATGATTAGGTGATGCTAATAGTATAGTAGCAAATAGGACAGCTTTGCTGTCGTTGATACCAATCTACATTAAACCGGAGACCTGAACAGATCAGAACACATTTTATGTTTGTGAGTTATGCATTTTGGGTGTTATGTATTCTGTTTTGTTGGGTTTAGTGTGAATTCACCCTAAGCGAGCTTATTTTCCAAGTGGTTTACTCTTATTCATAAAACATCTTGCTATTGGTAGCTATAAATTTGTGACACGCTTTATAATGGACCACTTGAAAGCAGAAGTAGATACAGAAGCTTTCTATTCTCTTCTACAAGATGGATTGGTTGATCTGTCAGGACTGACAGCAATGAGCTTGACTCGCAACAGGTGTAGTTAATGGAGTCATATTATTTTTCTAACTCTGTTGATTGGATCTGTTTTATAGATTAACTTCATTGATAGAGCTGTTTGTTGTATTGCCTGCCGGCGAAAAAGTCAACTAGTGTACTCACACACTGGAACCTTTTGGAGTATGTTAACAAGATTAATGATCAACATGAAAATGTTTGACGAGCAGTTAATTTGAATAGAAGATTGATTGCCTTCAAATAAGCATGAAATAAGGTCAATGCACATGGAACTACTGTGGTTGATAGTAGATCCGTTCTCTCGGATTTCCTCATTGAGTCTCAGAGATCTATTACTAGTGAACCAATTAATATAGATTGGGATTTCCAAAGCCAAAGGATATACGACTAATGAAGAGGCCAAGGCTTTTCAAATCTTCAAAATCCCTCGTGTTGGGTTACTTGATTCCAGTAAATAGGGTGAAACACAAACTAGCCCAGCTAGCGATTGTGATAATGTTCAACGAATGTCATGCAAAAGAGGACGGTCACCTTGTAGACGCTCTCTATTAATTAATCTTCTCTGCTTCTTTCGGAATTTCATTACTTAGGGACTTCTACTATGAGCCTATTCAGTAGAGTTTATAACCGCTATGAGGTTGTACTCGAAAAATTCATTCACAATTTCTGTTTCGTATTAAAATACTAAAATACCTTTCAATTAAATGGTTTCAGTATGAAAAAGTTTTTAATGCATCAGTACTCAGTTGCAAAAATGTTGCAGTATCATGAATCATCATTACTTTATTCAGTTGAAAAATTTTAAATTCAAATTCGTTTCGAAAATAAGGTAAAAGCACCAGTAGTGGCCATGTTTAAGGAATTTTCTACAGTTTATGCAGAATTGTGAGTACATTTCATTATCTATCTCATCAATGAACTTTATAAACATGTAGCCCAGATCATTCTTGATTGACTTATTCCTAATATTGACTAATTCCTTATTGACTAATTCTGAAAAATTGGAAAGTGCTTTTAAAAGATAATTATACATAATAAAATTGAAGCATTTCATGTAACAATGAATTTTGACAAAAATTAAAACACTTTACTTTTTGGAACATTCTGGATAATAGTAAGCAGGTCACAGCAGGTCTACCACTAACTACCAACTCCTATGCTATCTTTATATGCACATTCACTTCTGTGATAAGACCTGAGGTGTCCTACTCACGAAAACAAACCTTGTAGATTGTTTCATTGGAAGTTTCTTATTTTTGGAACACTCTGTAGATAAAATAGTGTATGCAACGGTTGTATTCAGCCTTTAACGCACTCAATGAGATATTTAGAGCACTCGCTTTGCTTGCTGCTCGTTCTCTAACTTACATCTCACTCGTGCGTTAAAGCCTCTCATTATATAACCGTTGCATAAACTACTATTTCATTATATTGTATAGACTACTCAGCACAACTTTTTAATTTGACCGTGGGAACTCAACCACCATATTATATGGGTGAAGGAGTAGGATTTTACTGAGTATTGTGATGTTGGCTAGTTAGCCTGTGGCTGTGGATATCCCTTGTTCCGTGGCCTGGCCCTGACATTCTGCACAGTCGTGAGCATCTTCATTCATCCGCCGCACCTTTCAAGTGAAAGGACTCTCGCGATTGCGATCCGCTAGATCATTTTGCAGACAAAGCGTATAACCTATGTGGTCTGCACTGTGCGCTAGATGAGTCATACGTCATTTCCATGCATGGTACCTTGGTCATTCACAAGGTTAAAATAAGATTGTCTGCGATTAGGAAAAATTTGGAAGCATTCGTAATTATTATTATTCAAGTGAATAGGATCTGATTCTACTAGGATTTTTTCAAGTAATGCAGGAAAACACAGATATTTTTGTGCGAGTACTATTTAAGGTCTTTAAGAGAACTGGAGAATAGAATATGGTACAGAAGAACCAATATAAATATAATTTGTCTGAAAATCAAAAACAATTTTTCTAAGGTCACTTAGTGAATACAGTAGTATGGAAAATTATTCTGCTCTGGAAACACACGATGCCATCAATCGTGAACCAATTGAAATACTCTCCCTTAAATGGCTCTTGATTCAACGAAGCATAAGTCAATCCTCCTTAGAGCTTGGAAAATTAATTATATAATCTATACTGTACCTTAAAATTCTGAATTTTCAATTCATAATCTGAAAGCAATATGTTCACGTGAAGGATGAGGTTATAAGGTGATATGATTTGATTAGGTGAAGGTTACAAATGAAGGATGGAAGATCCACTTAAAAAAATTCAATTCCATAGAAGCACATATAGTAGAATGTGCGGTTTCATCTATGAACAGTGGTTACACCAGGTAACCACAATATAGATAGTTTCTGCAGTATCACGTATACACCAGAAAGCTTGGTTCTCACACATTGGGAATTAATATGTTCACAATATTGAGATAAACATCAAATCACTGCTACTTGAAATAATTTCTGCAAACATCTTCTATGAACAATCTTGTTGTTGAAATTAACGAAAAGTTTCTAATGAATTCAGAATTGCATAGATGACAATATAAATTATGATTATGATTATTATTATTATTTTTTTCTTATATTATTATTATTATTATTATTATTATTATTATTATTATTATTATTATTATTATTATTATTATTATTATTATTATTATTATTATTATTATTATTGATAAATCAAGATTACTATGATTCTGATTTTATTCATGAGTGCTTTTGTAACCACTTTAATAGCGGTAATAATTTGATTAGAGAAATTAATTCCTACTTTCAAATGTATAATACAATATCTATTACATGCTACCCCGAGCTTGATTTAATAAAACTAGATACGGTAAGAAACATATTAAGCTCTTCGTTTTTACAATATAGATCGCAGAACTATATAACCATATTTATATTATAGTCCTATGCCCAACAATAGCCCTCGGGGTCGTACTGTCGACAACATAAGTAATGTTGGACTGTGTATATGCTTCTCCATTGGCAAATGTGTTTATTTTGCTAGGAAGCAGTTGGCTTGCAAGTGGACTCCTAGCTTTGGCCAACTACCACTGCCGGCTTTCTGCACGCAATAATCGAACAAAAGCTGTCGACGTGTAAATAATGGAGCAGCCTTTGTAAATGGCTTTGCCTCGATCACCGGGTATCTTATTGTACTGTAATAGATTTTATAATTTATTGCGATCACATACAACATTGAGATTTCTCTCTGCCTCTATTAACTTTAATTATAAGTTCCACAATTAATCGATTTATTGTTTGGTTCTTGCATAGCAATTGAAGCTGATGATCATTTTGGAGAGTTAATTAAGTCGCTGTCTGCAGTTGGAGTTGAGTTGCCTTTACCGTGCGGCCAGAGTTCAGTGAGAGGTGAACGACTTGACCGTTGAGAAGAGCTTGATGAAATTGGTGGCTAGAAAGCGTTATTGATTACTGCAGTTTATATCTTTATGCTACCGGACATACTCAACAGGAGAGATCTTATGAATCGCAAATTTTTGTGCATACATAAACTCATGCAGTCCGATATTATTAATCTGTTGGATCATTCGAAGCGGATTAAATTGAGAAATCACTGTCGAATTCCTAGTGATACATGAACTCATATAATCTGGTTATTATGTATTTGAGAGTGAATATTTCATAGCGCTGAGAGTGAATAACATTCGAAAAACACAGTCAAATCTGAATCAAACAAGTTTGTTGAGAAAATAAATTCCTATGTTCTTAAAATAGGCTACAATACAGTAGAAATAGCTACACCATCATGGGCGTATCCAGGAAGGGGGGGGCAGCTGCCCCCCCTAGAAGTTGACCGATTTTTTGTTGTTATTTAAAAATAAATACACAGATAAAATAAATAAAATAAAATTGAATAAATTAGTATTATCATTGAATTTTAATGGATTCACTACTTAATTTTGAAGATTGCAAAGTCACAGACACAAAGCTCAAAACTTCCATTTGAGTCTCCAATCGAATTCTGTATCAGATCATTGATGATTCCTTATCTTGACTCTCCAAACATTCATTTGGAAGTCAGATTTTCAAATGATAATACTCTTGCTTTCTCTCTGACACTTCCCCATCCTTTATTATTAAATTATATATAGGGTTAGCCAGTTTAACGTAAATATTAGTACTTACTAGATTCAATTGAAAACCGGATAGCAATTTTCTGCTGCCTAGGATGAAACTAATAAGCTCATAGATTTCATACTTTTCTGGTGTATTGGTTGAATGTTGAAAGTCTAATCCACATGAATAAATACAGAAAAATATTATCCACCTGACAGAGATCTATTATTATAATTTTCTGGTATGAGCTTCTTATTTTCACGTTCTATATTTTGACTTTGAGAGCTTCTGGAGTGCTGTAATTGAATGACAACTTTTAAAGGCTATCGCTGAGAATCATCAGGGATGAATTAGGTTATAGATATAAAAGAAAGCTTTTTCAGTATAAATATATCATGATGTTATGTGTCGTATGTATTCCCACACAATTTATTAAAAAAGAAGATGTTAGATGGAGAAACTTTGTTCTTTATCACCTTTAAGGAATCTGCAGGCGAATAAGGATGCTACGATAAAAAGGAAGAAACAACATAATTCGTTTTGTAAGTGTTGGTTGGTTGAGCAAGGCACTTCAGGAATTCAGTTAATTCACTCAAGAATGCTCGTTTTGAAATAAATCAGCTTTTATAAGGTGTTGAAGCATATTTCAAAATTTAGCCGAATACGAGGTAGATATATTTTTAAACTTGCCTAACTGGACATTTCTCTGCAGCTGTAATAAATTGATGGACTAGGAGAAGACTTGCATATCTTCGTTTCGTTCCAGTTTCCAGGCATTCGGCTTTATAGTCGAGCAAGTTGAAAAGCCTTTTTCTTGGTTGATTAAAAAATGAATAAGAATCGAAATTATGTTGTGCTATGCAGTCAAAAGTCATTGACTATACTAGTCATCGATACTTCACAAGAATAGTGATTTGTTTACAGTCAAATAAATCACGAGTGAACTTATAAATGGTTATAAGTTATGATTATCAAGCTATCAATCAATAAGGGAGGCTTATAATCAGTCATGCCAACATCTAATCGCTCAGATAAGGTAAGAGACAAGCATTCCTATCCATGTTGTGAGGGTGACCACTTTTGTTGCCTTCTTCTCTGATGAGTGACACCTGGAACAGAATCCAAGTAGCCATCCAAAGACAACAATTTTCCTTGTTGGGGGTTTAAAGCCTACCGAATGCCTCCATTCAATGATCATCATCATCCTTTCTTTTAACGTTTAAACTATGCATAATCTTGGTATTATCGCGGAAAAGTATATTCATGCAAGTATTGAATAGTGAACAAAGAGGAAAATGCATTTGAAGGATAAGAAGGAATAATGCTTTTCAGAAAGGCATTACACGGAAATTGATTATTTCACTGAAGTGAAGAGTAACTCAATCTCTAGATCTCTTTCTTGATATAAGAAGAAATATGTATTCACAATTATGGCTCAAAGCCTACCTTATTCCTACAATATTTTCTACCAGCGATGTGTTTTTCCACGCAATTAACGGTATGATTGAGTTCTGAAGTTACGTAAGTTGGTTTTGGATAGATCACGTTACAAAAGAATTCTGGTTGAAAATCAATTTATTGATGAATGTGATTCACACAGACACATCCATCGCTAACCTACCTGCTAATAAAAATATTGAGGTTTTTCTCACAGTGCACCAGCTAGCTTCTGCTACAATCATATAAGAACTATTCTGCACGATTGAAAGGTGAACAGGTCCGCAATCAATTTGGGAATCCAATAACAATGATGAACATCCAAATTTCTGTTAATTGCGTGAACTTTAATCCTCGATTTTCTGATAAAGATTAAAGCTATCATCTACGGAGAAGATCGTTTCATACCATGATTGTGAATACGGTATTATGTCTCGAACTACATCGATATCTGCAAATCGATCATGCATACGTCTCAGATCTTAAATATAAGTTTTGACATGATTTACAGTATAATAGCAGGTTATATATCTCTCCAAATTATGCACATTACCTATTTTCGAAACACAAGTTTCGACGCCATATACTTCCAATAATTGGAATGTCCATGACTTATAACATATTCATAAAACATCAAATCAAATCTTTATTTGCCATAAATAACATAAAAATACATGATTTGCATTCTATTTAAAAATTTGAATAACATCAAAAGTGGATAAGCATACAGATTTTACATAAATTAGTGTGAATCAAATAAGTTAGTAGAGGATGCAAAGCATTAGTCAGATTCATATTCAAATCAAATCAAATCAAATCAAAATAATCTTTATTCCTTCAAAAATTTACAAATCAAACATAATTATAGATTCCATTACATAAGCACACGGAATTCCCCCACAAAGACTATTCGTCTGCGTGTGGGGGAGAGTTCAATGGACAGACGCATACAATCACAAATTATATATATTGCAAAATAAAATAGTAACAAAAATAGTAAATCAAATAAAAATAAAAAAGAAATTACTCTAACAGAACACAAAGACTTATAATTTATAGCAAATGAGCTAATTATAGAAAAGAAGAAAATCATTAAAGTGAACGAGGAAGGCTAAGAGACCGCACTATAACAAAATGTGGAGAAATAGAGAAAAATATTATTATTTAAAGTTTTGGCTTTTCCATGAGCTGTTAACGGTTATAGCGTGAGCAGAGCAAGGCTTCGGCTGCCTCCCGACCAATGTGGTATAGCCACCTGATTCATTTTTGGCTCGACCAGCATAAGTTAAAACTTGTGCGCTAGCCGATATGGTTAGTGTAGATAATAATAATAATAATAATAATAATAATAATCTCGAAATACTGAATCAGTACAAACAAATATAATAGAAGGATTTAGAATTAATGTAAGAGAAAAGTTTAAACTTCAATATGTGAAGTTTGAATATAGGATACATGAATATGTTATGTGGTTTGAGAATTTTATGAATTATAGTAGCATAATCTCAATTTCATGAATAATTATTCAATTTCCCAATTTCTTAATTTTTTTATTAAGAAATTCCTTCAAAGCGAAGGTTTTTCGAATCGAGACTTTATCAAATCAAACAATTATGAAATCTTCATTACTAGTGTCTCTATTTCTCTACAGGAACAGGGTTCTTAGAAATTATTCTATTTATTAATCCAATAAAATCTTGAAAGAGAAACCCCATATGTCATCCTCCAATCATAAGGTCTTGAGCTGATTATTGAAGAAATTTTAAAAGGCACAATAATGAGAAGAGTATTAATAGCTGACGCCAAAAATTTAGGCGGTTTCGTCTATCTCTTGTAAGTCATGTAACCTACTAAAAACTGATTTAAAGTATCTATTGCCTCTTGTGATTTATGACAATTCTAATTGAAATTATCAACTGTTGAAGTGCACAAGGAGACCTCTTAACATTTTGGTGTCAGCTATATGCCTACCAAGAATCAGGCACTGTTGATCACACTAAAATTTGTCCTCACATAACTCGACTGTAGTTACGCGGTCACGATTATCAATTTTCTCAAAAGGGATGCTCGAAGTCTGAAGAAGTATTTCTCCTTGGCTTTCATAGCTCACTCAGCAGCAATTACTAATGCTCGTTATTCTCAGCCTTCGAAAATCTGTGACGTGTAAGGTAAGTCTATTGAGAAAATTAAAATCGATCGGTGTAAAACTCAAGCGTATTATGTACTCATCGGCAGATATACAATTATTATTATTATGATCATGCTCTGTCCTTCGTATTGTATTTGATGCGGCTTACACAGTGACTAACCGAGATGAGTGCAAAAGTCAAACTTAAATCAGTGGGCAAAAAGCAAAAACAAATTATTAGATAGATATCGACATACAGGCTCGTAGTTGAGCCTCGGGGAAAGGTCAATGCCGTAAACCTCTTGAGGGAGGAAAAGTCGAGTAAGTAGCAGCAACAACAACACCATTCAACGTACTTTGTCATGAATTCCTAAGTTTTATGACGCCACTGCTAGCTCCAAGATGAGCTATCGTAGCATAGTAACCTGTTGCATTATCGACCCACCTATCACAAATTATACTTTAATAGTCCTGCTTCACCCGCTGATTATGCACGGATAGGACATTGGCAGTTATCTCAGAAATAACAGCAATATCTCACTGTAGGTAGCGGGTGAATGTACAAGTACGAGTACGAGAGCATTGTAATAATGTAGATGCCAGTGAAACAGCTAGGCAAGTTTTTCAACAGAATTCTTTGAGTTACCTTTTGGCATGCTAAGATACTAGTGAGCTTCTAACATTCAAAACTGTTACACAATACTTCCGTTTGCTATAAGGAACGCAAATCAATGATAACAAATTGTAATTTCCAACCCATGAGTGTAAAAAGTTTTACATCACAACTTTTATTCTAATCGACGATATGGAGTGGGTGGAGAGTAAAATAGTAAGTCAGTTAATAATTTGAATTTTGCCCTCAGTGTTCTGAAGCAATTGCTATTATATTGATTGAGGATGAGGATAGTCCACGATTCTAACATATATTATGGATAGATTCCAACAGAACCCACACTTGGTTTTTCCAAAAAAATACAATGACCTCTAAAAACTTTACGTACAATAATTTTTTTAGAAATCCGTCCACTATATTGTTTAATAATTTCTCGTGGAACACAAAACAACCTTTAGTCAGTACACAATGGAGAGCTATTCCTAAAGAAGTGGACATAAAGAAGAAGATGCCTCGTTAATGATCGTGATTTAACATCAGTTTTGCTTCGTGATGATGTTTATCGCCCGGTAGCTGACTATCAATGGATGCTACCACACAATTAAATGTCAATGCCATATAATAAGATAATGTCCATTTCCAAATAGCCTGCTGATGTTACATGCCAACCATTCAAACCTAAACGCCGTTTTAACTTTCGAATGCCTTAATTGATTGCTACTTACATAGTGAATGACGTTTTGCAACTCTACCGACAAGGATTAACGTGAGTTTGGTTTGTGAAACATCGAAGAAGCTAAATTATAATTTAATCCCAACTGTATGAAGCAATTGAATGATGAGAATCTTAATATGATGCTTGTGTTTTCAGCTTCCGATATTGGCTGAAATATTTATAAAATTTATTTTTTCAAGAACCGAATTTGCAACAAGATACGGAGACAATCTTGATATAATCATCAAAATGTTATAACACTTCTAACATTTCTGACAAAAATATTACACAAACTTATTACAATCATCACACAAAATTTGTTACTGGAGTAATTGAGATCCAATCCTAATTAATTCATGTAATCTACTAGTAGGCCACTAAAGCAGCACGACATGCTGCAGACGGAACAGTTTTCGAGGAAAACAATACTGCCATTTTAGTACAGTATTATCAAAGCCCTAATTATTATTATCATCACCAAATTATGACCTCAATTACTTTCTTCTCTTCTTTCAATCAGTATCAACACATAATGTTATCTTTCCTGAAGAAATTAAATCTATTGCAATCAATCAAATCGAAGTATTTAATGCAGAATTTTTTGGTCGATAGAAAAAAATCCTTTTGAATGCCGAACCTTTTGAGCTCGCAAGTAAATGATTTCATTTTTTTTTTTCAAGGAAAAAGAACAAAAGTACTTTTCAGTACTTGTTCATAATCATTTGTTGGCTTTGTTGCTCTACAAGCATAAATTTTTTATAGGAGTGACATTGCAACATATCTTGGAAAGAACTTTTACATATTTTTGAAAAACATTTCCCGTAAATAACATGTTGTACTAGTCTTGTGGTCAAGGAATGATTCATGCACAACAAATTGTAGTTCTGTATCATACGCCTTAGAACAATCGCGTGTTCAATCCCATGCGTGAGCAATGATTGTTAACATCATTTTCTGCGAAATAAAGTTAGGTATGTGCAATCGATTTTTCTGCTTTCCTTATTCCCGTTTCATCAACCACCAATGAAGTAGTTCAATCATATTGTTATATTTCATGATAATCTTGGAAAGGGACCCACAAGGCATGAACAATATGATTCATTATTTACCTCTCCCTTCAAGCACTTGGATTCCAAACAAATTATTTCTGGACTTGCTTATTCTTATTCATTTAGGCAAATCATTAAAAAAGGTTTTAATTGTTTTATGAGGTTAATTATTTATTTTACTCCTTTTCTATTCATAATTATTTTTTATCAATCAAAATGTACTCCTATATTATTATCATGTATATGAGTACTTCTAATTAGTTCATCATTTACTCGGGTTTGCTTGTGTTTTCTTTAATATGATGCAGTCTAGATGGACTACAAAAATAATTTATTAGATAAAATCTTTGATTCCGAAAGAGTTGATCTTAAATTATTGATTTGAATAATTTAAATTACATGCATTCCGTGGAGCAATATTAAATTTCTGTATTATTTTGTGACCAAAGGCCTTATAACAATTATGAATAAAATATTTCATTTTAAAGTAGAGGAACTGAATGATATAAATTACTCGTATCATGGAAATTTCGATTTGTAAGATCTTGATTATTTTGATGTGTGTGTTCTCTAGAGTTCTAGTCCCTTCATGGGCTGTTGAGCCATTGACAAAAAAATCTATTAAGTAACTGGAGATAATAGTTGCTTTTCACTGGAACTGGATTTAAAAAAAACATGAAAGTAAGAATTGTTCAAAAGTACCACAAATTGACAGTTTTGAGGGTCGCGCACCCAGTGGAGTTTAAGATGAACTTAAAAACTAAATCAAAAAACCGTTTGATTTTATAAAAAGACATTGTGTTGTGTTTAAAACATATAAATCCAAAACATAAACACCCCCTGGGGGTCGCGACTCACCGTTTGAGAACCCCTGCTCTAGACCATGTGCTCTAGATTCATGTGAACTGTGCCTTTGATCAGAGGAAAGAAGCGTGAAGACAGTTCAAACCTAAACCTCCTGTACTGGTTTTTATGGCAGAACGATAGTAATGAACGAATGTTGCTTTCAATTGAGAGGTTATAGAAGATTTTATTTCAAAACTGAATTGATCGGGGTTCAATAACAGAGTTAACAGAGAATCCATGGACTGTGGATAGAAAAGATTATATATTTTGGAGTTTTTTGATCAGTTTTATTCAATGGATCTCGAATGCTATTTAGTACATTGGTCAATATTTGCAGTGCAGAAGCCCTTCGTCTATTTATATAGAAATAATTTGAGATTAGAATTGATTATTATTATAATTATTCAGCTGTTGGTTAACTGCAATATCTAATAATTCTTCCATCTTTGATACCTGGCCAGAAAGGCTAACGTCATAATTGAATGAAGCTGTTCGGAGAGCTTGTTATATTTTGGAATATTAGGGATGGCGTAGCTGAGTGGGTAAAGCACTGGCGTTACAACCCAAAGGTCCCGGTCTCAAACCCAGGTCAGAAATTTTTCTCAAGGCACTTCCCCGTGTTTCGGATGGACACGTTAAGCCGTCGGTCCCGGCTGCCTAAAAACAGTCGTTATGTCAGAGGCCCTGAAATTGATCAGGAGCGACCTGAAAATTCTGACACCAGACCTGAGCCAGCCAGGTTACACGAATATTCCCAGATAGCACGTAAGCTTATTTCAAGCTTAAAATTTAGTGGATTTTGAATTGAAAGTTAAAGTTTGATCAAACCAGCTTGATTCAAACTTGTAACAGGCTGTTACTGATCAAGCTAAAAGTTCCAAACTTGTAATAAGCTGAGGTTTTCAATCTTCAAATCAACCTTGAATATTCCAGCTACAGTCCAGCTTATTTCAAGCTGTAAATTCAATGGGGTTTGAATTGGAATTCACAGTTTGATCAATCTAGCTTGGTTCAGGCTGTAAGCAATCAAGCTGGAAGTTTCAAACTTGTAACAAGCTGAATTTTTTAACCTTAAATAATCAACATTTAATGATCCAGCTACAGCCCAGCTTGTTTCAAGCTGTCTCTCTGGAGAAAAAATCCTTTGCACTATCACGTGACTAACATATGAGTTCATTCAACTACCACGAGTAGCGCTGTGTCAACTTTCAACTTTTGAAGCATATGTTTACCAAATTTTGCATCTTATTTTGATCAACCAACTTATGAATTTTCTATTATGAAAACTTCACATTATTCATAAACATGCAAAGGTAAGTGGAATACATTTATTCCAATTGAATTTGAATTACGTTTAATTTTAGTATTGTCCAAAAGTAAATGAATTCCAAATTGCGATTTACATCTCAAATAACTTATCAACTTATACAAGTTAGACGTTAACCCTAAATTTTCTTCAGTCTATGCCTATCAATCCATCAGCTATAATGGCTACTATAATAGGCCTAGTAAGTTTATTTTAACTTTGCTTCAAAAATTTCAAATATTGATAGATGACAAAGTTGAATACTAAATTATTTCTTCTTGTTCGGTTGTAGTTAGCCTATTTATATTTTGATTTCTATATACTTTGCTTGCTATATTCCTCTCCTCTTTCTTATTAAAAATGACTGTAATATTTGAAATGTATGATCATGTACTTTATTATGATTTGTTATTCTTGTTATTTTTTCTTTCAGGGCCGTTTGATTAATGTAACAAGTAATCATTGTTGACGTGGGGGATGCGGCGGTGCTTTATGATCAATAATACTATTCAAAGAAAATAAATTAAATTACGTCATCAAAAAATACATACAGGCATACATCATGCAGCTTTCAAATAAATGTTATGTTTAACAATGTGAAATAGGCGGACTGACAGAACAATTCATATTTGTTTGTCAGATTTGTGAGCGGATTTGTATTTTTCTTCCAATATATATCAACATTTTGTTTTTGTTGCACTGTAATTGCAATCATTTTGTTGCACTGTATTCTCTTTTGTATTCTCTTCCTTTTCCATAATTGGTCAATATTTTGTGTTTAATATAATATCAGCTTTTCTCCAACTGGATATATCAAGCTTGGATGATTAGACTTGATTCCAGCTTGAACTTTCAAGCTTTGAAAACAGCTTGAAACGTGAATTCAGCTGTATTACAGCTTGAAAACTGTACGTTCCAAGCTTAAATCCAGCTCTTGTTGATTCAACTTTAACTTAATTCCAGCTCGAATTCTCAAGCTTGGGTCATTTAACTTGATTCCAGCTTGAACTTCCAAGCTTTGTTAACAGCTTGAAACATGGTAGCTTCTTAACTTGAATTCAGCTTTATTACAGCTTAATGGCTGTAAATTTCAAGCTTGAATCCAGTTTGTTAAATTGAAAATTCCAGCAGGAAACCAGATTGATTCCAGCTTTTTGTGCTATCTGGGTTATTATTATTATTTATTTGGAATATTTCTGTTCCAAGATTTATTTGCGATATGTGTAAACTCGAATGCAGCAGCAAATGGAAAATATAATTATCAGATAATGAAATTATTTCTAATCATATTATACAGAAGTGCTTTGTTAGAAGCCTTCGGTTCAAAAACAGAAGCATTCCTTCTAAACAGAAGGAAGTAGTCGGAAAGTCATTGACAGAATTTTATTTACGGAGAACGTTTCTAGCTTTGTCAGAAAGAGAAAGGCTATTGGACAGTAAATAATAACGGCAGACAGCAATTACCGAGTTCAATCGATCGTTTATTGAAGTCGAATTTATTGTAAGAGTGAACTGTTGATAGATAAAATTATTCTGATTGTTTTCTAGCTATCGTTACTCTGAACTCCTGTTTACTCCGTTTACTCTCTAGAGGTTTTTCAAAAATGATGAACATAATCGCAAAAGTTTCTGAATTGTTCGTTATATTAATTTTAAATTACAGCAAGTGATTAAACTTTTCATTTTTTCCGAGGGTGATGCCCACCAGGGCTACTAGGCCTATGAGTGGATAATGACTAATGAGAAAGATAAACTTGGTTTAAAACAACTTATACTATTGGATATATTTACTGTTGTGTAGCCCACATAAGCTCCTGACTTGTACGTGGATAATGGGAAGGATGATTATAATAGAACCCACAGCTTTGGGTGAAATCCAAAACTTGATTCTCATCAATGAGTGTCATTCAACGGAAAAAGGACTCAAAATAAAAGTGGTAACCCTTACTACTGTAGAAAGAAATGCACGTCTCTTATCTAATCTCAAGATCACGATGCCAAACAGCCTCCAGATCATGAGATTCACCAACCCTCTAACATAAGCTACTACACTATGAACCAGCTTTCTAAACCACTTCTATTCAATTGTCGGTTACAAACAAGCACAATATAGATCAAATCTATTCTTTACGCAGGGAAGAGTCGGGGAAGTATTATTTTTCGCTCGTACTTTAGTATAACGCTACAAAATATGTAAGCATAAATAACGACAATTGAGTACACACTATTGGACAATAAATTTCATCATACTTGGTTATTTATGAACTAACACCATTCAAGTAACATTTGACTCATTCCTATTGTTTTCTACATTCTACTGTCCTCCCATTAATATTCAGCTGCTTGACCTCCTGAGCTTATTCATTGCTGAAAATAATGTTTATATAGTTGGAAGACGAGTATTTATTGTTGCTTGTTTTGGAGTAGGCGGACGCTCAAGTGCTTTATCTAGTTTTCAATGAGCTAGTCAATTCGTCGTCGTCTAACTTGACGATTTCCCAATCTTGGAAATCAACTTACAAGAGCCAAAGTTACTAATGATGAATTCTCCAAAGTTTTTAATTTCATGCTATGATCAAGAGTAACTTCAAGCTGATTAATTTTTTCATCTTTTTTATCAACATTTCAAAACAACTTGACAAACCTTCATAATGACTCCAATTTTCCCCAGCAAGACAAATACATCAAGCAACTAATCTAATGAATCCTACTAATACGTAGTATGTACATTCATTTATATGTATTGCTAGCCTCGCTCCTCAGAGGAACTATAACATTATGTTTACCAAGTGATTGGAGCAAGCCCATTTTTACAGGTTTCATTATTCATCGTACCCTGCTTGGATCACGTTTTCAGTAACTTACCCAGATAGCACAAAAAGCTGGAATCAAGCTGGTTTCCTGCTGGAATTTTCAATTTGACAAACTGGATTCAAGCTTGAAATTTACAGCCATTAAGCTGTAATAAAGCTGAATTCAAGTTAAGAAGTTACCACGTTTCAAGCTGTTTACAAAGCTTGGAAGTTCAAGCTGGAATCAAGTTGAATGACCAAGCTTGAGAACTCAAGCTAGAATTAAGTTTAATGATCCAAGCTTGATAGTTCAAGCTGGAATCAAGTTGAATCAACAAGAGCTGGATTTAAGCTTGGAACGTACAGTCTTTAAGCTGTAATACAGCTGAATTCAAGTTAAAAAGTTACAATGTTTCAAGCTGTTTTCAAAGCTTGAAAGTTCAAGCTGGAATCAAGTCTAATCATACAAGCTTGATAGATCCAGTTGGAGAAAAGCTGTTATTATATTAAACACAGAATTTTGACCAATTATGAATAAGGAAAAGAATACAAAAGAGAATACAGTGAACAAAATGTTGATATATATTGGAAGAAAAATACAAATCTGACAAACAAAAATGAATTGTTCTGTCCGTCCGCCTATTTCACTTTGTTAAACATAACATTTATTTGAAAGCTGCATGATGTATTCCTGTATGTATTTTTTGATGACAAAATTTAATTTCTTTTCTTTGAATAGTATTATCGATCATAAAGCACCACCGCATCCCCAATGTCAACAATGATTACTTGTTACACTAATCGAACGGCCCTGAAAGAAAAAATAACAAATCATAATAAAGTACATGATTATACATTTCGAATATCACAGTAATTTTGGATAAGAGAGAGGAGAGGAATATAGCGAGCAAAGTATATAGGAGTCAAAATATAAATAGGCTAACTACAACCGAACAAGAAGAAATAATTTAGTATTCAACTTTGTCATCTATCAATATTTGAAATTTATGAAGCAAAATTAAAATAAAATTACTATATAGGCCTATTATAGTAGCCATTATAGCTGATGGATTGATAGGCATAGGCTAAAGAAAATTTAGGGTTAACATCTAACTTGTATAAGTTGATAAGTTATTTGAGATGTAAATCGCAATTTGGAATTCATTTACTTTTGGACAATACTGAAATTAAACGTAATTCAAATTCAATTGAAATAAACGTATTCCACTTACCTCTGCGTGTTTATAAATAATGTGAAGTTTTTGTAATAGAAAATTCATAAGTTGGTTGATCAAAATAAGATGCAAAAGAATTAGGTAAACATATGCTTCAAAAGTTGATAGTTGACACAGCACTACTCGTGGTAGTTGAATGAACTCATATGTTAGTCACGTGATAGTGCAAGAGATTTTTTCTCCAGAGAGACAACTTGAAATAAGCTGGACTGTAGCTGGATCATTAAATGTTGATTATTTAAGGTTAAAAAATTCAGCTTGTTACAAGTTTGAAACTTCTAGCTTGATTGCTTACAGCCTGAACCAAGCCAGATTAATCAAACTGTGAATTCCAATTCAAACCCCACTAAATTTACAGCTTGAAATAAGCTGGACTGTAGCTGGAATATTCAAGGTTGATTTTAGGATTGAAAACTTCAGCTTTATACAAGTTTGGAATTTTTAGCTTGATCAGTAACAGCCTATTACAAGTTTGAATCAAGCTGGTTTGATCAAACTGTAACTTTCAATTCAAAATCCACTAAATTTTAAGCTTGAAATAAGCTTACGTGCTATCTGGGTATACTATCATGAATGGGAATCATATATTACAACAATCATAATTGCTAACTTATCGATATCCCATGCAAATATCAACCGATAATTATATTGGATTGCACAAAATCATGAATAGTCTTGATCGGTCGGATTGCTTTTTTATACATTCTTAAATAAATCATTGGAAAACAAACTAGCCTATTGTTCTCGTAAAAGTGCCATTTTGGCAAGCCTCCAGAATGTTGAACATGGGTTTCTGTTGATTGGTTACTAATCAATAGTACATGTACAATATTTCCATACATGTCACAGATGGACTAGAGAGATAAATTGATTTTAGTCAGAACAAGTTACTGTTTTCAGAACAGAGTTGTTATGTTTATCGATTTGATCGGCCCACTCAGAACGATTCTTTACTCACGAGTTCACGAAATAAATCTGCATGCCGCCTGCCAATAATAATAATAACAGCGGCTAGCTGTCATTTCAAGGTGGGCTCAACGCGCAGCAGACCCAGGTCGCAAGGAAGACGTGAGAAAATCGAGACATCTGTGGCGATACAGCAGCAGTAACACCTCCTCACAATGAATCATGCGCTTAATCTGTCCAGTATAAAGTATTGAAACTGGGTTGAACGGTTGCATTGACCTATCGAACTGACATCGGTCTATAAGACTACAATATATTGTTGATTTGAACTTTTTCCATGAATTATATACATTCTATTTCATTTATTGACACACAATTCCCATAGAATACGAATCTCACAAAACGTTGACAAGGAAAGCAGTGGTCGAAAAATTTATTGAAAATGGTGTTGGGGCTCCAATATTTGAGGAGTGATGAGGCATCATCATAAGAATTTGGTCCATTCTATAAGCAAATAACTTTCTACATTTCAATTTCAGTATGTTTGGTCTCATTAAAATGTTTGTAATGTCGGTATTGGTTCTTTGCGTACCAGTATGTAGAGGAAAAAATCAGCTTCATATTCTCTACCAAATGTATTATTTCCGCACGATATTCCTCAAATGGACGAATTTTAGCATGCAATATGGTGTTTATCGCATATTATCGAACTTTAACCCACCTTAAATTCTATAAAAATTTAAACTTTTATACGTCAAAATGTATCTCTTTAAAAGCTCCACAAGTTTCATATCAGACGTTTTTCAGTAGAACAATCCTGTAAACTTCTATTTGGAAAGGAATGCATTTTTTCGACAGAAATCTAGGGGTTTCCATCATTCATCCTTCTATAACTCTTGAACCACTGAAGCTAGAGAATGTTATCAATCGACTGAAATGTAGGAAATTAAATTTTCTATCTAGTGAAAAAAAAATCGATCTCTCATCTTGGATGGTTGCTGAGATAAATTCAATATAAGAACCCCTTTCAAATGGAAACGTTGAGGGGGTCGCTGAGGGGGAAGCAAGAGGGGTAGGGGTCAGGACTTTTGGCAGAACACTTGTCTGTATGCTTGTTATTGATGTGGAATAAACAGCTTCATAAGAATTTTCCCAAATGTATTATTTTCGAATGAATTTTCATCAAATCGTGTTATTTTAGCATGCCAAGGAGGGAACTTTTACCCTCCTTAGATTCTATTAAAATATCAACTATCATATCGAAATGTAGCTCTTGGAAAGCTCTACAAGTTTTATATGGGACATTTATCAGCAGAACAATCTTGTAAACTTTTATTCGAAAATAATAGAAATCTTAGACAGAAATAGAGGGGCTTCCTTCATTCTTCGATTTATAACTTTTCAACCAAAAGAGCTAGAGTATAATGGTAATGAAATGAAATAAAGTAAATTCTATTCTCTATTTAATGAAAAAAAAATTGACTTCTTATCTTCAATGGTTGCTGAGATACATTCGATTTAAGGATCCCTTGCAAATGAAAACTTCGAGGGGGTGCTGGGCGATAAGCAAGAGGGGTAGGGGTCAGGACTTCTGGCAGAACACATGTCTATGTGATGGCAATCGATGGGGAAAAAATTAGCCTCATATGTTTTATTTCCCCAAACGGGTGTATTTTTGCACTCATTGACTGGACTAATAGTAACCAGCCGGGACCGCTGGCTTAACTTCAAGATTTGTAGATAACACCAATCTCGGCTTCACATCTTCTTTGATTTATTGATAAATCATGTATTTGTATAAATCGGTAAATTACAAAGGTAATATTGTTGTCTTTGATCATACTTCTAGCTAGTTAATAAGATGATAGATTTCTCTTTCAAATGAGATTGAGTTAACTTGATTGTTGATGATCACGGCTCATCATAATTAGGATTTATAGTTCTATTGAAAAGTATAATCTTGTGAATAATCGAATCTCACTTGCATGTTGTGCTGTTCAGTAATTATTCAGATTTTTTGGTCCACTAAAAATTATCTAATCATAACTTCATATTTTATTCCCATTGATTTATTGGTTCAATAAAGAACAACAACGTTAGCTACATGGAGAAACAACTTTCCCAATTCAATTTACTTAAGAATTTGATAAATCTGGAAAGAATAATATTTTTCAAGCTTTCGATAATGGAATTTTTTATCTTTCGAAGTAATTATTATTATTATTATTATCCTACCGCAATTTGAAAATACGTCTATAATGCCAACTCGAATAAGATGAGATACCTGTTTGTTATTCATTGTTTTGAAAGTGTACTTGACACTCTTTCTATAACTACTATGCTATATTGAATGTAATAGCAATGAACTACAAGTCGTTACCGTTGTTAGTTCCAAAACGACGACTCCGTGAATTAATATAAAGATAAAAATTGCTTTAATAATGCATTTCAACCGTTGTCGTAAACTACACCAAAACCAAAACTGTAACCTTTTAAATTCTTGAACTGGGATTTCCAAGTATAACCAAGTAAACATACCCCATACATAACCAAGTATACATGGAAGAGCATTGAGAATTGATAATAATTTTCAATCTATATGATTGGAATAAAAAAGAGGTGTTTATTTTATAAAATAAACACCTCTTTCTTAATATTGTTTAAAAATGATTATGTTATTGGACACGAAAAAAGGATTCAGCAAGGTTAAGATAGCATTTTAATTTAATTTTATCTCCTTCTATATTATGCATTCCTATATTATCTTTACTATCAAGTGACTCAACATAAAACTGAAAATGTCGGCCAAAGGAGATAATTGAGAGAAAATCTATGTGAATTCGCGGGGAGAAACGAAAAGGGTTAATAGAGCGTTCTATAGATAAGGGTAATAAATTGGTTCATTTTATTGAGCAAATTATCTGTCTCCTTCAAGAACAGATATCGTCGCTAAAAAAATTGTTATGATGTATAGTATTACAATTAGTACATTCAAAATTGCATTAACCCAATTATCTATTTGCTCTATTATAAAGTGAGTTGACGCTCAGAATATAAACTTAGTGTTTCTTTCTAATAACAACCAGTGTTTACGTCACTTAGTCTTGATATATTATTAGTGTAATAACGACACGCATCACAGTAATTTGTTAAAAGAAATTTCAAAAAGATGCTATTTATACGTTTCATGAGATAGTTGCAAAAACCAATCAGCCCATATATGATGTCAAATGAAGCGGTCATAATATTCAGAGATACCCTGTTTTTTAATTCTTGGTTCTTGGTTTGTACTGACATTTGACACTAGAGATAAAAATACTCGTTATTCATAGCTTTGTTTTGCTGCGGATAAATGGATATGTTAACTGTTCAACATTCGCATCCTGAACGGAATAATCTTGTGAATTAACAAATTAATAATGACTTCACACCTTGGGGCATGTGTGAGGTGTTGCAATACCAGAAGCATTATCTTCTGACAAACGTGACTAACTTTCCCAATGAATGATATTCATCTGTAACTGCCGTTTGAATTTTAGCAAGTGTTATCGTCATTGGCGATCGTGTTATTTCGTCAAATTAATAGTGTGAAACGCGAAATTACATTTTATCGCGGCCAATAGATTAGCGGGCAGTAGTTTTTACTTGCTGGGAGAAATTGCGGAAGTCTTCCTTGCAAAGTCCATCCATCGCTGCTTACCGTGACAACCAGTTTGTATACGTGATTTTATCTCAGAAATATGTTACTGTTACTCGCAGGATGCTTTACTAGCAACAACTGTAATAAAACAAATAACAGTCGTGATATAAAGCGTCGAACTTTGACCCGATATAATTATCCCCTATACTTAATTCGAGCTCATCTTCCTTCTCCAACCGTGATTTCCCACTCACTCCCTCTTTCTCGCTGCAACAGCTTTTTCCTTTACAACTATGTGCCCTGATACTTTCAATTTCTCTAAAGACCATCCAGTCTGGAGAAACAAAATAACGTAATAATACACTATCACGAAAAAGTAAGTCGCAACATTCTCGTAACGATCCAACTCTTCTTCTATTTTCTTCTTACTTTGTCTTAATCCTATCCTATTCATTTCATTTTTCCATTCTCTGGTATTTCATCTTCATTCCGCTGGCAAAACTGGAAGATCCTCTCCTCCCTCTTAGCTGAGGATCGTGCTCTTTCACAACCACGCCTGTGAAAATATTCGTTGAAATTTGGAGAAGTTCTCCTTGACTGGCTCCATGTCCGTCTCGAAAACAAATTTTATGCAATTTCTCATGGCATATCAAACTGATCATCCATTCACGTTCCATTCTAGCCCGGGAACTTCCTGTTCTCTGCATTATAAATCTTAATCTTTTTAATATTATTAGAATGCTGAGTGACGGATGAGACTATTAGTCCTCACTCCTAATTATAAAGGATATGTTCATTTCATTTCATATCATTTTCGTATAAGCTAGATACGATATTCCTGCTTCTATGATTGAAAATCCATGATTTTTTTAATTTTCTGAGCATTACATGTATCACATGAGGATTACACATGAGATCCGTTTTCAACTGCAAAAACGAAAAACCTTACTGTAATACTCGTTTACTTATTCAACTTCAATACGATATTACTGCATGTTGCTATCTATCGGGGTATAATAATAGTTTCAAATTCTCAACTGAATTATGGAAGACCTATCACAGATTTGGAGTGGACATTATTTAGGAAACAAAAGTAATATTCCGTCCACGAATCTGAAGATCAAAAATTCCCATTTCCAATCTTGAAGATTTCAATATTAATAATAAATTTTTATTAGAGCTCAATCACATTTTCCTTGCATAATTTCAATTTCCTTGTGATTGGGCCTATGAGTCTTCGCTTCTGATGTATACGATTGAGAGCCGTATTGAGTTTCACCCAAACTCTGGATAATGATCTATATGAAATTATGACTTGCGATTATTATGTTATGTTATAACTATTATTATTATTATATTATTGGGTTGCCATGGCAAAATTGTGATGTGAAAATTTCGTGCACTAAATTCTTTCAAAATTCAATAATTTCCGATCGTCGATTAGTGCTTCAAGTGTTATTTTTGTATTTGGTTCTATGAAATTTGAAGAAATTCACCAAAATTCCAACAACTTTGTTCAATATTAACTACCACAATAATTCCCCAACATGGGAAATAATTGTGGTTATGTCGGCTGTGGAACTTTTTCGGAACTCCCCACAAAATGAGCCATACGAAATAATAAAAATTATTATTATAGTGCTTGCGATATTCACCACTGGGGCAATGTGTGCTAGATTTGGGAAGCTCTAAAGTCACAAGTTGAGGTTTCTTAGACATACTTTCTCATCTTTGGTATTAAGGAAGCTCACTAGTTGGATAACTGGCGAACAAATTTTGTAATCCGGCAATGAATTATTGAAGCAAGCTCACTTCACTTTGTCATAGTGTAAAAGGAGGACAAAATCTGTTGAGTAGTTTGTCTGTCAAAAGCTAAAGGAGAACTCTAGAAGCAGAATGATTAAGGTTTTGAGAACCACAAATTCTTATTGTTTGGTTTATTGGTTAAGTAACAATATTGCAACATTTAGTATCGAGAGACTTACTTACGTATTCGTGAACTTCCTGACTCTTCACCCACTTACCTAAAACATAGAAATTTAAATTAAACTCCAGTGAACTTTGACTAAAAAATCTTGAGAAACATCAGAAATAATAGATATTGAATATTCTTTCACTCGTTTATATTCTGAGAAAACGATACTGGAATTAAAAATTGTAGTATTAGCGTTTGGCAAGCCTTTTCGAAACAAAGAGATAAGTATGTGTTTGTTGTAAAAGGCTAAATTGCTCATAAATTCTCCCAACTTAATAGAAAATTTTCACAATTTAACCAAATTTATCAAGCTAGCAGAAAAGTAACATTAAATTTTCAACCTCTCTATCATCTTGTTGGGGACTCTTCAATTTATTTTTAACCGATAAATCAAATTACAACTGAATCAGATAAATTGCAAGGACAGTGCCTATAGAAAAAAAGGGGGAAAAAATTACTTTATTTGCCGCATACAAATGATAAGAAAGAAACTGCTCATTGTACTATTAGCCCATGAACTTAAAAGGTACAGTTGAAACTCAATCGAAGACGCTCGATAAATTTCGAATAAACTTGAGAATTTCGACCATAAACTATTTTTATAGTCTGTAGAGATTTGTCTCTTTGTACAATATGCTGATGCGACCACATAGGATGCCTATAGAATTTCTGTTCCTCTGCCACTGAGTTATTGTTTCACTGTATTGCTCCTCTTATTAATGATTGTTTCAGTATAACTTTAAAAACTTGTAGCACCATAATTTTGTGTCTGCTGAGGAAGCAGCAAAGAAGTGAATCTTTTGTTGTGTTGGTTGAATTAACAGAGGTTCCAAAAAACTTGTAATATTCTTAGCCGAAGAGAGGAGTGACAAAGAAAGGTGTTCGAGAGAGCAGCGGCGCGGCGCAGGAGCTGTTTCGTCACACGCGAGTCGCGACCTTGTGCCTTGTTAGTGGTGAGAGAGCGAGAAAAACGACACAGTCGAGAGTCACAAGGGATTGGTGGAGTGAGTGAGAGGGAACATGGTTGTAGGTGAATCGAGTAGGGAGAAAGCATTCACGAAACTGTCTTCCGCTTTCTTAACGCCCTCTCAAGGACTCCGGAGACAGTTTTCCGCCCGTTTCAAAATTCGAACCGTCTCGGATTACGCGTCCCGTCACCTCCTCCTCCTCCTGCTCCTCCTCATCAGGTGGCTTCTTTGCTCAACTAACCGAGCACTAATCAGGAGAGATCAACCGATAATAGAGAAGGGGAAAATGAGAGGATTATTCCAGACAAATAAATATTATTTCGGTTTTTTCTTTTTCCTTTTAGTTTGGTCCAATTTTTTTAAATTTTCTCAATTTTTTTGGTTCAGTCCAATTCTCTTGGCTAGTATTATTGCCAAGAATATATTTACACTTTATATTAAGTTTTAGACTAATGTAAGTTATATATAAGAATGTATTTTTATAAGTGTTGATGATTCACTATAATAATTATGCCTTTCAATATCCAAATGAAAATTATTTCACTCTTGAAATCTATGTTCATTATTATCTGGCAAATCAAGGAGTTCTCTCGTTCTCGAATGGTTTGATCGTTCTATCATCAATCATCATCACATAAGTTTCAAATATCAATCAGGAGCTTCATTCTCCAAAATACTAAAATAGTATTATTACTAATAGTATTAGGTTTCGTACTGTGAAAGTGCTGGATCGGAACTATTATATATTATATTCGGTTTCTATTGATAGTGATTTTTTCATTTCAAATACATTTGTGAATAAGTCATGTTAAAACACTTGCAAACTCTCTCCTAGAATCAACACCTATATCCTTTGGAGAAATAATTCTACATGCTGCATGATTGCTTGGTTATCATAGAATTCCAATTTCAATTTGGCTACAAGCAACGATGATTAACGTGCTAATATCATATATTCTTTCAATAATCTGTAATCAGTTACTCCGGAAATACAGACTGATATTTGTGTTTTTCATGTTCTGGTAGAGCTTCAAAATTGCGGTACTCTCAATTTACAGGTTGGTATAAATTATTCATAAATTTACACGTAATGAGACACCAATTTGATGTTGATAGATGTTACTTGAGAGTAGCATCAGTGCAGTGCAGCTGATAAGTGGAAACTGCAACTTCTAGAGACGTGATAATTAGCAATAGTTATTCCGGAACAGCGAAGAGTGACGAGCGGTTGGAAAATTTAGTAACCGGTAGCCAGGCTGAACCGTTGGGAATGTGCATACTAATCGTGTCATTGATAGGTGAATAATAATTAGAAGCTAGCATGAAGAAGGAGAAAATGATATCTCATCGATCAGAAAGGCTGGTCGAGATTTCTTTTCTGTTGATCGAATTTATAATATTACGTTTCCCGTAACTTTTATAGGATGAAGAAGAAGCTATCGTTTTCAGTTCAGGGCAACATCGCCATCATCATCACCCAACAGCGTAAATAAACCGCTTTCACCAAGGCTGCGTGCTATTTTTAGACTTCATTTCAAATCGGATTTGAAGTCTGAAAGTGTTTAGTTTGTTGTACTTGACAAGGGAACCGTACCTGTTCCTTCTCTCCGACAAGTTTACGACCAAAACGTATGCATCTCGTTGTTGGAAACTGCATTCGCAATAATGTATGCATACCGAACGGCGTTCCAACACCCCTACCCCCACCTAAACAACAAATTCCTTTTTCTCTCACGCTCACACAATGATATAAGTGTTCGCGAAATCAACCACATTCTCACAACACAACATACATGGCTCTGAAAGCAGAGCACTATATTAAATCCCTTTGTAAGTGTGTAATATTATAAGTAACAAATAGCATTGTTAACTATACTTCAGTATTGTGTAATGAGTAAAATACTATAGGGTAATTCGGGGAGAGATGCCGCACATTTTTTAAAACTAAGCTCCACAGTCCACAGTCCCATGATGCATGTAAAACCAAAGCAAAAATTAATTTGAATAGTCAGTTAAATGTATCAACATATTCAATGAGTAAAAACTATCCATGCAATACATTCTAAGCTTGACAATTTTTGCAAAAGTACTACAAAGTGGCAACTCTCCCATAGGGTGCGGGTGAGATGCCGCACTTATAGGGTTAGGGAGTTATGCCGCATGTAGTAAAATTGATGTTGAGTGAAACAAAATGAGTACATTGATAAGAAATTCATCAAACACGCAAAAATAACACCTTTTATATGTGTTATATTGCTTGCATTTGTCAATCTCATTCACAGTCCATGCAAGAAGTGTTAAAAATGGTAGCCTACAATATTTGTGAATCCACGACTTATTTATTTAGGATATGAATTGAAATAGAACATATATAGCCTATCTAATAGAGAAATATAACAAACTCGAAAAATAACACTTTTGTATGTTTTACATTTCTAAATCAGTGTGCGGCGTGTGTCCCTTATGGGGAAAAAATGCGGCATGTATACCGGATTCTAAGGCGGCATGTGTCTCATTTTGTCCGGGTGAGACGCCACACCTCTTGTCTAGGGAGCCTATATGGCACAACAGGTTGGGATATGTAGCCAGTGACGAGAACTGTTGACTCAAACCCAAAAAACGCAAATCCATCGAGCAGTTATGGAGCAATCACAGATTTAGGATGTTTAAATTTAGTTTCTGACACATAAAAGTTGTACTCACCTCATATAACTGGGTATAAACCGAATAAAACTAACAAAAGAGTGAACTGTCTACACAACACGTCTTCAATGGCCATTGCTTCAACTATTACTGCCCCTGGCAGCGCATTCTGGTGATCACTGTGAAAAGTAGCAGGGGTGCGGCGTCTAACCCATATGCAGCATCTCTCCCCGAATTACCCTATGCCATAGAGTGGGTGCAGAGTAAGTTGAAGCAATACACTATAATCGTATAATTCAAAACTTAGCTCCTGGAATGAAAATGACAGTACACTCTCTTGGTTGAGTACACACAATAGAGAGTATTCTATTGTAGTGCACGTAATAGAGTACACTCAATTTTTCCGGTTCAATCTTCAAACTGATACCTTTCTTAATATACTTTTTGTTCAGGAGTTTTGGAAAATGGCATAGATATTAATGGCTGCAAGTTCTCATCAGAAGAACTGATTTGCTACAAATCTCTCAATACCATAATTTCGACAAATTAATTTTCTGAACTATTTCTACCAAGATTTGTCAATGATAATCTCTTAATACCTCTGTTAAAAAATGATTAGTGTCATGATCACCATTCTCCATAGCATTGATAATTGGAATAGACGCCAATTTAGTTGTTGAATTAATATTATGAGTTTTAATTCCCGTAAAAGGAGAAAATACTCGTAATACAGAAATACTGTATTATGTCAGAAAATTTCGGCTCTCTGGTTGAGCCATCACTGTTAAAATACTTGTAAAATGAGTTTACTTTGTGTGTGAATATGAATAACTGCCATTACCAAATAAAATAATTGTTTCTATTGTGACTCTTGAGCTTTCATTCACTATGGCTACGCTCCATAGTTGGTTTTTGTATGAGACTAATAGTAGTAATAATGATTCAGTAATAATAATAATAATAATAATAGACTTATAGTACATTTTATTCAGTTTGAGTATGCAGTCTCTGTATACACGCTAACCTGTGAATAACAAAATACAATAACAGAAGGAGTTGTAAGATATTCTCTCTAGCTACAGTGGAAAATACGGTACTATAAATTCTAAATGATTTTTTCATTTGCATGAAAAAATGCGAACAGGTGAGAGACGTACACTGTTCATAATACACTTTAATTTGTAAATACATGCAAATGTATTCAATTTGCGAGGGAGCAATTTGATTTATAGTTGGTTGCGGACAAATCGAAGGAGGTACTTATGTCAACACTACATGCCAGCCAGCATCAATGCTACTTGTGTAATCAATTCAAGGCAGGAAATTATTTCTGACTTGCAGAATTTATTCACTCTTGCATTCCTAATCGTTTTACTGGGAAACAACCCCGGATTGGACGCCACCGCCGTGTGTGTACTTGGCCAAGGCATTCTGGCCTTGTTCATTTAGTCAATGTCCGTGACCTAATGCTTATTGTTACAAGCAAGAACGAGCAACTTACATTCCAAGTGTACAAGTGAGACAGACAATGTATGAAACTTATATCACGTGAATTCATGCATCACCTCACCTGTTTAGGCTCGACGGTTCATTACTATTTTCTAGGCATGAAGCAAGTCGCATTTGGGAATCGAATACTTTCATACTTTCATTATTATCTCACTCTTACCTCTCCACTAGTCACTACCATACTACAAAACCCAACACCACCTCTCTCGCTCTAGAATATGTATGCTGTATCAGTAACATTTATCACTACGGATTATTTATTTTATTAATGTCACTAAGTCGCCAAGGAATCTTCTTATGGAATCTGAGAGCGCTTCAACCAATAAATCTTCTGGACAGACAAAGGAATGGAGAGAAATCTGAGGACTAGAAAACACCGGACTGACGTGATCTACGATCTACCTCTCGTATGTAATTGAATAGATTCGTGAGCTAATGGAAATTATTATTAATTTATGGTGGTGGCGTATGGATTTATGTAGCTTTGATCAAGTAACTTGATAATTAAGTGATTGCTCGAGTTCGAGCTGGAATGGAAGAATGAGTATCCCAACCATGCACTTCCTTGCTATAATTTGACTGATAATTTGTTGAAAACTGAATGCAAGTGTGCTGGATACTAGCATCACTTTTTCTCAATTGATTCAAATCTACAAATTGATAAAGAGAAATATATTCTTCAACAGAATGTAGAATATATATTTCACAACTCAACAAAATTATGTAAAGAGCCTGAAGAGGCTGGATGAAGAAGATGAAGAGCCTGAAGAGGAAGTAAGGTGGTATGGCGTCCAGCATAATTTGGGTCTGATTTATTATCATCGATAGGCTTGCTATGTAAACAAATATATTTACAGTAATATACTATAATTTTACAGTAATTGAGAGTAACTCATTGAAATCTAGCAAGAACTTGTCCTGAACTGGTTAAACTCGAGTCTTAAAAGCTTGCACTCGAGAAGCAGAAGTATTGCTGGAATATTGTGAACTCTGTTTAACTACAATAATACTGAGTTGAGAGAGGCAGGGTTGTGATCAATTAATGATCAATAATTTCTTAATTATACTGTAATAGATAGCTTCCACTTTTTCTTTTCTTACTCATTTGATTCGTAGAGAAAATGTTTCAATTTGTCAAATAATATCAGAACATCTTCAACACTCCGATGAATGAGGTAGTATACAGTAGTAGATTAGCCAAATAAGAGAGGTAAATTATCTCTCCTTTTTATACAGTCTCTCTTATTCTGTTCGTTCACGATACTACTTCTTGCTGTCAAAATTGTTCTCTCCGCTGGTAGAGGGCTAGCCCTAGAAGCTCTTAATTTTCACTGCTGAAAAAAATCAGTATTTTAAACAATTAACAGTTTATCTATGAGCGTTGTTTGTAGGCATTGCTGCTTGTTTATTTCAGTCTCAAATTAAACTTTATGTAACATTATTGTCTGCTTCATCAACAATGTCTTGAAAACTAGTATCAAACAGTGTTGCTAAGATATGCGTGCGTTTAGGCCACCCATCAACAACTTCACGCATCAAGTGATGGAATAGATAAGAATGCTGTTCACTTTGAAAAAAGTATAATTATACTATTTCATTCAGATACGTTTTCGAATTGAGAAAAGTTGTAGAACGAACATTCCTAGTTAGAGATTCAAGTTTCAACATCAAGATAAGTGGATTAACATAGTGGGTTTGAAGACACAACAAACTTCTTATTCGAAGGTAGATGAGTAGGCTATTCGTCCAAGATACCGAATTCGAATACGCTGTCGTGAACTTGAAAAGATTCTCTAGCTTATATAAATGTATAAAAAATATATTGCAGCATTTATTTTGTACTATACCAATATCACATTGTGATACCTAACCCTGTTAAATGGCGAATCACCCTCTATCCCCTGTTAAATGGCGAATGCGAACAATTTGTTTTATGTCTCTGGGTACCATATTTTAAAAGTCGAAATATTGTATGAACTCCAACTATAAAAATAATAAAGCTCGCTCTATTCAACAATACTCGACAGCTCTCACATTCATATCAAATTTCTATTTTGATAATTATTCAAATATGTATCAATAGACTATTATATGTAATTATATCATCATCATCGTCATACATGGATTAGGCTCTATTGGCCTGTTCCGGCATCCATTTTTTCATTGGTCTTCCAACACCTCTTTTCCCATCGGGTTTGTAATTCCAAGCTTGTATTGGGAGTCTGTTTGCTGACATAGGTCTACGTAATAAGTGACTTCTCTACTTTTCTTCAAAATCACGTAATTATATAAGTATCAAAATTCCCAATGGAGGCCTAAATCTGAAACCTATTATAAAAAGTCTCATCAATGTTATTCAATTCTTAATGTAATATCAATTGAAATTTTACTAATACGAGTATAAAATCGCACTAATACAAACACGAAACAATAATATATTCAATCAAATCGAAAAATTAGAAAAAATATTAGAAAAAGTAATAAGTCTTCCGTGTAATAGCATGGAAAATAACTAGCTATAGTCTGTCCAAGTCCAAGCAAAGAAGACCCTCTGGCAAGATGGGGAAATGACTCCAGCTTGGTCAATATTTGTTCAAGGATTATAAATGAGGAATTAATAGTAGATCACATTGTTTCTTACAATTTGAGATGGAATTGATAATCATTGAACCAATATTGAACGAGCTTGAGTCATTCTCCCATCTTGTCTGAGGGTCTTCTTCGCTTGGACAGACTATATAGTCTATAGTCAAGATAGACTTTTCTAGCAATTAAAAATAATTTCTTCTAAACTCTCAATAATTGCAAGTAGATGAAATCTGTGAAAACGAATTGATGAATGGGACTGCCGTGCCAACCCAGTTCCCATTACGGTCCGTATTGTGTAAAGGAAGCTCAGCAATTACCAAACAAAACTCTGCTCGTTCAGAATTAGGCGCTGAAGAAAGTAATATGAACAAATTAGATGTAGTTCCGCAACAGTTACACTGCTCACCATGCTTATGTAATTAGCATGGGCCCACAATTGTTTTAGCAGGAAATCCGACTTGGTTTTTCATCTGCATTTATGGAAAAAGAATAGTTCCTTTATGGATTTGCGGATATTTGAGTTTCACCAATTCCAAATCATGATCAAACTGATTAAGGGTAATTTATTGGAGCTACTAGGCACTAGTGCAAAACGATGCTATCGAAGATTTATTGTAGTGTTCAGGAAATACGGCCTGATAGTTTCTATTGTTATAATATGATACCTGTTAGATAGCGTTTAAAATCATAAGTTATCGATATTATTGTAGAACTAAAGCAACAATACTCAAAGTATCGAATGAGTTGGACAAACGCACTTAGGGGCGATATTGATTTTTATTTGGAAATATTCTTGAATAAAGATAGATTTTGTTTGAGTTTTGAAGACGCTATGGTACTAAACAAACCTTGAGATCAACCTACTCGGGAGTTTCTTGAACTTCAAGATTCCCAAACTTTTTCAATCCACGGCTCTCTCTCAGTACAAGTAAGGCTTGTCCCCATATTACAATATAAAGTAAAGTTCATATAAAATACCACTTTTTCCATGTTCTTACAGAATTTAAACAAAATATAATCAAGAATAAAAATTTGTAAAACATGTATCAGAAAAATATTATTTAAAATTACTCTGTTATCTAGACAAGTGCTAAATCCACATTTCCTTCAAATCTTTTTTCAGTGTCGAATCCCTTTATTGTAGAAAAAGGTAGACTACGGCTGCGCCCCTGAAACTAGCTCGCGCGCGGCGCACAGTTTGGGAACCTCTGGCTTACGGCTATGGTTTTTATTATTCTGTGCTCCAGTAATAATATTTTATCATATTAATGTTTATAGTTAACACATCAGTTTAACTAAGAAAATTTTTAAACAGAAGACGGTGGTATTCACGTTTTAGCTCTTAAAATTAATCATTTCTCATTGTAGTCCACAATAATTTATTTATAAATGTATAAGTTACTACAGTATATTTCATCTACGAGCACGGTTCTAAAGTGAAACTGTTGAAATAGGTTGAAATTGAATTGTTCATAAGTCTTAGGTTAAGTCGTAGTACCTGTTATTGATATTGTTCAACTATAACTACAGTTTTAGGAAAACTTTGATGAGAAATGAAATATGATAATCCCTCCTTTGAACAATCAAATTTAGCAACGTTTTTGAACGCAAAGTTTTCTAAATTGATATTGAAGCTCCTTACTCTATAATGTAAAAAGGAGAATCTTGTAACATAGTCCTTGAACCCAGAGACATGTGTATTAAAATCATTTACAAGCGCTTTAATGTAACTTTTCAGTTTCATAAACTGGATATCATTGTTGTGAAGAAGGAAACATCCTTATAAAAAAAATCATGTGCTTTTATTTAATCGAGAAAATAGATTTTTCTATTATTATTGAATCATTAAATAATAGGAAATAATAATATGAGAGGAAAATCATGTTAATATGAACCATAACATGTATATCATGTTGGATACATCAAATTAAGTATTCTCTGTTGGATGATACAGGAAGATAATCAGGAGTCTCCCCAATGACAACAGTTTACAAGTCTAAAATACTTCAATTAATGTACACAACTACACTTCGATTTTAACCACCATTTCTATCAGGCCATCAAGCAATGTAGAAATATAGAACATAGTATTTCATGTACCAGTACCAATAAAGAATTAGCTTACTATGTAAGATTATCAATTCAATCGTATAGTCTACCATTTGGTTGATGGATTACCTGATTACAGTAGTGAGGCTTGAAAATATGAGGCGCATAATAGCCAATATTTGGTGGCGGTCGACGAGAGCTGAAGTAGTTGAATCCATCGGTATAGGACAGTCCATGCACCGGAATGCGATCATTCATCTCTTCTCCGTGAGGAGTGCGAGGAATCTGCAGAGTGCGTCGGAAAAACATTTCTCAAATCAACAACTTATTCCCAAAATTCGTCAAAACACTCGCGCTCTTGATCACTAAGTAACAAAAAGTTTATATTCCCCTATCAAATTCCCACATCAGAAAATCTCGATTCTTCGTCGATAGGTTTGATGTTCAAGCATTCTTACCCTCTTCAGACCAAATATTTTTCAAACTTTACTACAAATTTACTCAGGAGATATATTCTCTAAAACTTGGCGTGAGCACAACGCACTGACGGAAAAAATCCAACTGACACCTTGACAGGACGTTTCCACAAAAATTAGCAATGAAACTCGGAGGGGATCCTGAATTTCCCTCCAGTAGCAAAGGTGGAGGAAACCATTGTTTGTGCGCCTATGCATGTGTGATATGAGATGAAAATAGGCATAGCTAGCGTGTATGAGAGAGAGAGATTAAAAGTGGTAATGTGGGAGTAATAGGAGAAAGAGAAAAATTTTTGACGCAATAGTTCCATCCCGTCTTACACATGAAAAGTGATTAAGAAAAAGGATGAGGTCAGAGAGATAGAGAGGGAGTGGGTGTGAGAGATAAGATGAGAAATAATATTAATAATGAGCAGCGGGAGAAAAGATCGTGCAGGTTCACTCTCGTTGTTACCATTATCCATATTTATAATTCCATTATAAAAGTAAACGGAATATCAGGCAGGTGTTATTGTTTGGTGCGTGTTGCGGTGCGTGTGACTGAATAATGCAATAGGATGAAAGTGAATAAAAAATCAAACATACAGCCGAATAAGAGACGACTGGCAGTGTGAGAATCGTCGCTAGGGAACATTAGCATCAGCATCCCCGGCGAAAAGTGTCGCAAACCTCTTTACTAATAAGGCGGCCAACTAGGTATGCGATTATTATCATCCACACTTTAATAGAAAAGACTCTAATGAGAACACTAGACGCTGCTAATTGCCACTGTTCACCTGAACTTTATCTTGCATCAAACCTTACAACAATAAGAAAATTCACTTGCACATAGATTAGGAGGTGATTTAGATTTTACAACAGTTTGATCGTAATGGATAACTAATCTTTCCTACTATAATTAAAGACAGCAGATAAATTTATCAATAACTATATCGAGGTGCCTTTCCAAATCGACTGGTTGAAGTAGCCTATTCATTTTCAGTGGAGAGAACCTCATACAGCACAGAGCACAATGAAAGTCAAGGGAAACTGTTAATCTCTCACATTGTTATCAGTCTCAGATTTCAATTCAAATTTGCTGATATAGCATATCATTATCATTAGAAACTCAGAACATTTCTTAAAAAGTACATGAATAATGTGGTCTCATGTTACCCAATATGAAGTTGTTTTTTTTAGTTTGCAAAATGAACTGTTATACAGTTCAGCAGAAGAATGAAACATGTGACAGTTCCATGGCTAGTTGTTAAGGTGTAGTGGCCCAATTCGTATTGGAACTTAATCAGAAGTTGCACTAACAAGCAACCATTCAACATTAGTTGTGTTTGTATTATTCGTTGACCACCAACAAGCTGATAGCTAACAAGCCTTGATTGGGTGGAATGGCATTTTTTCACCTAATCAATTATTTATTCGTTTGACAACTCAATTGACCAAACAAGAGTCAGAGCCCATTGTGACTGCCCATTATTACTATTATTAGGCGAGTGGTCAGTCGATCATATGGACAGCAGCAGACTGGACTGACTCCACCACCGCTGGAATTCAGGTTAAACAAACAGATCGCTAAATCTAGGGTCAATAACAAATAAATATTTTCTGACGTCATCACACCCTAATACGGACCTTGGCTGACCGACCAGTGTTTTAGCCCACACTGGCATTTCTCTGCACCGAGACCTTGAACCCAATTCAAAAAATATTATGAAACTCTGAAATGAGTCTTCTATTTTTTACGAAACAACACATCATGACATGACCTTCAAACGAAGGAATTTCTTTGTCATATCATTGAAACAACAGCTATATGTGGAACTTAAAATCGTTATTGCTTTCGTTATTACTTTTCACATTCCAGAGTCTAGGCGCACTCTGAGCTTTGACAAGAGACTTTGAAAATATTGAAGGTGGGCCAAATTGAGATTTTTCAACTTGATTTCCAGCGATGAAGTGGGAGATGATGGTTACACAACAAATGTCATCGAAAAATATTTCCTATTCTTAATAATTTATCGATGTATGTCATCTCCTTGTAACTAAATTATTGACCTATTGAACTCTGCCTTAATATTATTAGATAGTGGGTGCTGAAAACTAAGGTGTGACTTCTCACACGAAAGCGTTCCATAGGTGCTAAATAATATAAAATCAATGTCATTTCAAATACTATTAATTGATATGAATCAGTATAGCCTTGCTTGCCAGTTACTCACAACACATCGATTAACGTTTAAAACTTTTCACTTCTGCATTGATCTGATTTCACATAGTGGATCATTAAATGTTACTAAACGTATTGGAAAATCTACCTGGACCGTTCACAGTTGGACTGATCAAACAGTTATTTCTCATCATTGTCCATTACGAATTGTTGTGAAGAATTCTATTTATTTCAAAATTTATCAATTGATTTTGAGCTAACTTATTAAATTTATTTTTGTTCTGCTTCTTTTATAGAAACGATTTAAACGATGTGAACTTTATTCCATATGAAAATTTCGAAGTTACAACTACTTTCCATTCTTTTACATCTATTACGACAAATCGTACCTACCAGTGAAAAGCAGAAATTGCATTGCCCGATTTACTGTTTAAAATACATTACCGTAGAACATGATACATGAGCACATTTGTGCTTCCTTTAAATATTATGTTAGCTAAAATTTGCTCATTAGTCTCAAGACTAGATAGCAATAGTAACGTATTAAAAAAATTAAATATTATTAAATATTTTCAACAGATAAAAAGATAATATTTGATGTTTGGATTTTCAGAAAAGAGTTGTAACAATAAGAGTATAAATTCTGCACTGAGAATTATATATTAGAATAGAGTGATTCCAAATGAGTCATTATAAATAATGACGAATGATATAAGCTACAGTGTATAGAAAGCTTCTTTGCTTATGAGTAGTTGGAGGAAAAATTTTTAAGAAAAGGTAGAAGTATTCTTCGGATAGCATCATTATCTCTGATTTCCATCTCCATCATTCCACGCATCTGTGATTGTAATCCAATAATAGGGGTTAAGCCCAAAAAAGTGGAATCTGCTACAGAATATTAATCGGATTTTGAACGAGCCGAATGAGAGCTGGAAAGGAGTCGAATTGGCAAGAATAAGCTTCCTTATTTTGCTTGATAACTTATAAACCTATGGAAAAGGAAATCTAACTTTTTCTTTCAATTCGATGAAAAGATTGTTAAAGATCAAAGACTTTCTAGATCAGGAATAAAAGTGAAAAAGTTGATCATTCCACCCCAAACCTGGGAAATTCATATAGAATAGAATTATCGTAAAAGAATGGACACGTGAATAGCGTAAAGGACATGATCATGAAGAAAAAGACAACTTTGGGCTGAATTTCTCGAACATCAAAAATCCATTATTTCCTGTTCAAAATGAAGTTCAATAATGCAATATAGAATATACTATTTATCTATTTTTCAAATTATAATAATGAAATACGTCAATTAAAACTGACTCAGTACTCCTTAGCAGGGGTGCCCATCCCCCCCATGGCTGATGGCGCAAAATCCCCCCCAAAATCCATTGCTTGTCGAATAGTCCCACGAAAAACCCCACTCACCCCCCCAACCACTAACAAGACGTGAGAAACAAAATGTTACCAGTAGAATCATGAACTTGATTGAAAGTTGATACTTCATTTTACGTAATTTTTTAAAAATAAATAATAAAATGTAACTTATTCAAATGAAAAGACAGATATTTTTATATTCATTCCATAACTTACTAAACCCTTGAATGCTTCTTCTAATAACCCTCTTTCAGGAGCAATAAACTGGGGGGTGTGCCATCGCAACTAAGTAGGGGGTCCGGGGGCCCTCCCCCGGGAAATTTTGTAAAAATTTACTTCAAAATTGCTTTTGAGAAGGCCATTTTTTGGTCTATTAAATGAGGAAATCCCTATTTTTTGAGCATGAAATATTGATAATGATAGCTTATAAGCTACTGTAGACTGTCAAGACCAATTCAATACTAAGTTTAAGATACAAAAACAAAAAAATCAAGAAAAATTTATTATGAGTTATTGAAATTCGTTCACTTTCAGAATGGGATAAAATTTAAAATTAAACAACTCATTCTTGTTGCAGTCTTTACTAGCAAATCTTCACTTGCTTACTTTGCAAAATTGATCCTGATAGAACCACTGCATGTTTCGATTTTCAAGCTGAAGTTCTCATTTTATTCATTCAAAGTTAAATTAAACTTCCATAAAATAAATAAGTGCCAAACTACCAATTTTGGTAGTTATGCAGAGCGAACTGCCAAAGCATAATTACTTATTACAATAATTTTTATTCACTATCAGTCCTATCAGATTCAGAACAGCTTAGCAATATCTACAATTTCATACTTATTGCCACGGTCATAGATTGATAAAAATAGCTACCAATGATGGTGGACTGAAGAAGTATTTCTCCCGCTAGGGAAAATTTTTTACAGAAAAAGTAGTCTAAAACTATATTTTCAAGAGTTTTAAGCCTTATTATTAGTTTCATTATTTGTTACTGTTATTAATAGTGTATCAATTTCTCAATTATCAAGTATGCTGTATAATATGTGATTTTAAATAATTGTTAGCTTAAATCCGCATTTTGAGCAAATAAAATTCATTTGAATCCAATTCTTTAACCAGGTAGGTGAACAGCTAATCGCAATCCTATTGCCAAGGACAGTAATTTTATTCTAGAGGGTTTTAAATAGGTTCAACTTGTAATATTATTAAACAGATACATTACATTCAACAGATACAGATTATATTACACAGTTTGTTGTGTGGCCATTTATTGAAGTTCTAAGTAATAAATATTTTTAAAATTTCTCAATATTTTTGTGGTGCGGGCCCCTAAGCGCGCGCCTAGTTGGCCTGCCCTTGAATCCGGTACTGAATATGAAACAGTATTTCTCTAACAAAGCTTAATTGAACGAATAAATGGATACCGGATTATGAAATTCATATGAATAGATAATCAATAGAATAATTACATCATCACGATGAAATTATGATAATATATATATTTGTTAGTGAAGAAAATAATATAATATATCAACATACCATGTTAATACTGTAATATAAATTATGAATATCATAAGTCAAAATCTCGTGAAATAAATTGAAATCATTTAAACTTGGAGTAAGTTTAAGTTTTTCCATTTCAAGAAAATGGAGGGGTTTTCATTTGAGAATTAATTATTCAGATTATTATAGGCTAATAATAATAATTATTATTATTATCACATTAATAATTGAAATGATATTATAACTAATAGACAAAAAACTGTTTTAAGAATCTCCGCCCATGAACGTATGATTAGGTAGGGTCTTAGGGTCTCCGGACCCCGCCATGTGCAAACTATTCAATATAGCATTCAAATTCAAATCAGAAAGCTCAAATATCCTGATTTTAAATAAGTTGGAAAACTTGTCAATTTGAAGGCCTTTTTATTTATTTCCATTTCCAGATTTTTCACTATTTTCTTTCAGCCGTGCGTCCCCTGGGATCTTGTGCCCAGGCAGCAGGCACTGTATTCTATAGTCAATTCATGCAAAGCAGAAATTAGTCTACCGCTTGATACTTGAGGAATATAATGTTTTCATTTTACCTTTCCTCGCCCGACAAAGTTTTCGGTTGAAGCTTCTGTCGTTCTTCGGCTTGTTTTTTCCTCATAAGGTTTTGATCAGCGAGAATGGAATATTCCATTCTCCCTGGTTTTGATGAACCGTCCTTCTTTCACTACGATTATTTTATATTTCACCGGAAGATTGTTTTTCACCTTATAGCTTACAAGAGTTTTCTCTTAGAGTGCTCTAGCCACTTGTCATCCCTATGTACCGTATTTAACAAAAAGCTCTGCACATTTGTATTTGAAAGATTTTTCGAACATTTAAGACATTAAAATTTAGTACGTCTACATTAAAGTTGAAATAAAAAATATAAAACACTAGAAACTGCAAAAATTACTAATAACACTACAGTACTAAAATCTTCAAAACCACGTAGTATCACGTACACCTAACACAACCCCTCAATTCCACACTGGAACAAAGACTGAATATGGGCATTGTGTAGAATTGAAGAACCAACTATTTTTACGTTAAGTCGTCAACTATATTCTATATACAGAGAAGGAATAATTACAGATTACAGGAACCGATTAAAATCGATTTTGTTTAGGTCTGAATTCTATTGAAAGTTTTGCATGCATTCTGAGAAATGATCTGGCAAATATTGCTGAAGCATGGCTACGTTTAGCTTGGCAGCCGTTTATTTGTAAACAGAAAGAATCGTAAGACATTTTTAATCCATAATAAGAATAACTTAATAGTTCTATAGGCCTACAACTGTCATATATTATTCTATTATACAGTTATTCTATAGATATTAGTTGGATTATTCAAATGTAGAACACGTTTACATTCAAGTGAAACATCAAAAATAATAACTGATAACTCCATTCTACTGTAATTGAACTAATTTACCGATTCCCCCCCAAAATTTCAATAATATAATAATAATCACCCCAAATTTCGGGCCGATGGCGCAAGTTGCGCCATCAATCCCCCCGTGGGCGGCCCTGCTCCTTAGTAAATCATATAATAAAGTTTGACTTCTTCATGTAGGCTACAGTTTTGCTCATAGCTCATTACAATAGCTCATAGCTCAAGTTATTACAATAATTAAAAATATATTTCATATACAGTATATACTCGCTCGCATCGAGTAGCATCACAGCAACGCAATATTTACCTTGAGTACAACATATTGAGGTGAATACAGTAATATATACAGAGTATACTAATCTATAATGAGCCGGTGAGTACTGTAAATGTGTACAGTACATATTGTACTCATTTCCTTGAGTATAGCGTATTTGTTACTTATGGCTATGGCGTTAATGCCTTATCTACAATTCGAATTATCGCGATTCATGCCGAAGTTTAATATTTATGTGTTTATAAGAGCAATAAACAGTTGAGGAGCCCAAGCATCTCTGGTTCACCTTTGCCTTGGAATGTGTGCATAATGTTACAAGTTCATGCTCAGAGAAGACACAAGTAACACGTAGTCTACACCTATACTACCGTATTAAGCAGTGGATATGCTAATTATTATATTACTGTTGGACACGATTTGTCTGACGCTCTGCAATTACGGGGTTTCAGATTGCTAGAAACATAATAAAATTTTGCATACTTCAATTTTCGAGATTCTATAATTATTTAAAAATACTTGCTTCCAAAATCCTGTACAATTTTTCACAAGATAACAGCTTTCTTGTTTTTTGTTCATGAATCTTGAATGTGACTTCACGAATTGAATCAATCATTAGAGGTTTTATCAATGAGTTCTTTTGAAATCTGTCTCTCCAATATGTAGCTGAGAAAAAGTAGTAGACGAAGTTATCACTTTACAGTTTTCAGATTCAGAATTTATTATTTTACCAATAACCGATCATTTTTTAACCAATAAAATTTATCATTATAATATACTCTTCAATTACAGTATTCATTTTTCAATTTTTCTCAAATTGGAATACGATGTTTTAGTTCCTGTTTATTATTTATCCGTTATTCAAACACGCCAGTCATATTCTATTTTTCATCAACACCAAAACTTGTCTCTCATTCAAGACTCAAATTAAGAGCTTCTGATACCAATCTCATCCCTTGAAATACTTGTAGAGTTCAAGCAAGTGCTGGACGTGTATTTTACTTTAGTGGAAGAGGTTAGATAGTATCCTTGTCCCAAATAAAAGAATTGTCTAATAGTGTTGTATATTTGCGAATATTCAAGTTGGAACTGACACTAAAAAATTATTGCAATGTGATCCAAGTGGAAAATGTCTGTATCATACAGATAATGTGCTTTGATAAGGCAGTCAGTTTGCTACTAATTAATGCTATCAGACTCATCATAAAGCAAAACAAAAAATATCACTTTGCTTCTACACTGGTTGTTTGGCCTCCAAACACATTCTTCGATTAAAACTACCAAGTACCCTTCAACTCTTTGGACAAAGAAATTTCCTCAGATGTATCATGTTACACTGTGATGATATCATCCAACATTTACATAAGTTAATGCAATATTCAAAACTAGAGACTTCTAACTGTTGATATTTCATAACTTAATTTGATATATTGAAGATTATGAAGATTAATTATTAGATTTGTTTGAATAAAAATAGATATTGTTGAAAAATTGATACTTCAGGTATAGAAATATTGATCGGGTGATAAAAAGTTGAAAGCTGAGTTGAGCCAACACTCACTAATACATCTGTACAATGTGTATTACATTATGTAATAGAATGTGTAGGCTTGGGAAAGAGCTTTTTGGAATAGCAGACCTCTATGGAATTTTTCAAGCTCTTCCTAAATCCTTGAAGTTCTCGTTGAAAATTTTCAAAAACTCATATATTTTGTGAAAATAATGAAAAAACCTTCACAATAATAACCTTCTCAAACAAAACGAAATAATAACCTTCACAAACAATAAATTTGTAGTCATACTCGTACAATACACATGAGTGAATTTATAGATAAAGTGAACTTAAATTAACATTCGTCACGTTTATTTCAGACTGTGAAGGGTAATTCAATTGGCATGCGATAATTTAATGTTGTTCCGCGCAGGCAGGATCGATCATAAAATAATATTGAGAAAATTGCATCAGTTATTCAGGTGAGGGGATGCGGTTAGTAAGGCAGTGAACTATTAATTTATAACCAAGGTAATAATAATAACATTATTATTGAAGATAGATTGATGAGCTCACGAGGCTCAGCATGAAACGTGCATTATTCTTGTTTTGGCACAAATCCAACATCCAAAGAACACAAAATAACACAAATATTCTACTCAACCAGATAAGCTACTACCAGAAGGTGTGCCTAATTGCAGTGTGTATGGCCACTTCCAATTAAATTATTTTATTTTTACATATTTTTGAGCGAAATTCAGTTGAAAAAATCTGTGACAGTTTGCTGTCATTACATTATATTTTATTGGTTTTAGCAGGTTCTGTTTTTAGTATTTAGTCTATATCAACAAACCAATATTTAAACCGAAAGTATTAATTATTTGATCTCTTAAGTAGAAGAACAAATTCTTCATAATAACATAGATTGAACCAATGGAATTCAATTCTATTATATAATTTTCTCCATGCTTTTCATGATAATCAAAGTTGATTCTTCATTAAAAAGTATAGCTTACCTTTTTATTCATACTATTGCAACATTAATCATATTATACAAATTCAAAGTTAATATCAAGTATTGAACGCCATTCCAATCTATTCGATCGAATGTTGTTGCACTTCAAAGATGACTGACCTATCTAGAATGTGTTGAATCTGATTTTGATATCTTCATGCTATTTTAAGACTGTTGGGCAATATAATTTATTCAGCTCAGACCTTTTCAATTTGTTAAAACCAGATGACCTTGATGACTGCTCTTCTTTCAAATATAGGCTAATATAATCAATAAGCGCGGCACATTCGATTACAGTTCTTAAGATTAAATATCGAGATAAAAGGCTATTTTTGCTTGTTCCATTTAAAATAATACGTTTGAGAGTGAACATATTTTATTAATATTGAGAGAATGCCTACAAGTATCGAAAAAAAATTCTTGTACCTAAACATCAAGAACTAAAGAATTTCATCAAATTCTTTGGAATTTGTTATCTCGATTGAATACCATTACCCTATTACAAGTCTTCATTTAAAGAAAAATACCTCTTCTGATTATTATTTCAGGTTCGAGAAAATTAGTAATTTATATTTTCTTAACACATAGGTGCTTTCTTCTTTCGATATCCAGCTGCTTTTTTCGTGATAGACTGATAGAACTATCTATTGCTTGATTTCTTGTAATTACAGTAAATCCAGAAAAGTGTAGAATTTCACTATTTGGTACACTTTTATTAAAAACAACAAGTTTCCACGACTACAGAGTTTTTCGTCACTGGCGGCTCGTACCCAAGAAACAGGTGCCCGTATCTTTTACTAAAGAGCACTTCAACTGTTTCGTGGGCGCGAGCCGCGTCAGCCGCCAGTGTTTTTCGTGCGACAAGTGAGGCTGGATCTCTAAAAACTGATGAAAATTTTCTAATCATCAAGTAGGAATAAATTTGAAGAGAGAGGAATAATTGATTCTTGGAAATACACATTTTTGCATTTAATTTCGTGAAATGATTCGGGTTCATACAAAATCCATTAAACGTTTCTTGAGGTGCGTCTATTGGCTAGCGTTTTGCACGTGCTATATCATACGTGGTATGAATAGCCGCCTCTATTTGGCTGTGGCGTTGCATCAGTCAAATGCATGACTTGGAATAATAGAAGCTGAGATTATAATAATTGTAATAATAATGGCTTGACTTGAAGCGTGACTGAAAGCGACAGTGGAGTTACTAAATTATTATTATCAGAAAATGTAACAATACGCTCATATATTTGCAGAGAATTATTTAAGTTTATCTGGCACATTTGCTAAAGAAAGCTAATTTGAATCTGACTCATATTGTGTGCCACAGTCTTGCTACAGTTGTTGAATTTATCATTAAATTAAGACATCGAGATACGACGCTGCTCTGAATTTATTATAACGCGATTATTGTTGAGCGTTGTGCTGGCTGCTTCGTCATTGAACTGGAGCAGAGCTGCTCGATTGGTGCCAGAAACGCGTTAATAGCTGCATTCTGATAACAGCTACACGCTACACAGTCATAAAGGATGCATAGCTCATGGATTGCAAATAATCATAGACATTTCCACCTCTGTGTTGTTTATTTATGTCAGTTATTTGGTTTATAGAAAACATTTGAAATTTAAAAAATATATATTTTACTGTTATGAGAGTGGAATTGTAAAAGAATATAATTCTTTGTAAAAAAATGTAGAAAATAGAATTGTAGAAGAATGTGTGAATTGTTACTTAAATGTTGTTAAATGTTACTTAATTGTTACTGTTAAATTGTGAAAGAACATTGGGAGAAATTGACTGTGTTCTCGAAATATGTTATTTTTATCAGATCGCACTTTCCTGCAGGGTATACTATTCCCACCAAACCTTTGGGCCAGTATTCTACTGGCCCAAGTGATCCTTTAATATAATGGGTGTATGGGTGAAAAAAATGTGGATGGGTGAATGTAATGATAACTATACTGTAATTATTATTGTAATGAAATTATAAGTAAAGGTTGGGCGCAATTATAGGAACTCATTATACAGTCTCAATATAGCCCAGGCAGATTAGACTAAGAAAAGGGCCTAGCACCTAAAAAATGATGGATGGCTGGAAATGATCTTAAACCACTGTGGACATCCCAAATAAGTTTAATATGAGTTTCTGAGTGGCGCGTAATACAGGGTGCCCAAAAAACCACGGAAAATTTGTTCATTTTCTAGTTTTTTGCAACTCACGTCAAAACCAAGCTTCGGACAGAAAAATTTGTGATTATAATTTTTCATTTTAGTGAATAAAAATCTTGAGAGATTGATATCAAATCCAACCCTCTGTTATAAGCGACAACCGAGTTTTTTTTAATGCTGTATTTTTTAAGAGAAATTGAAATTTGACAATTTTCAATTTTTGATTGCTTATATCTTCTGTACGTTTCATTAGAAATGTAAAATTCAAAATCCCTCCGGGGATAATTTTATTCTGTAGAATTCAAGACCAAATAGAACTTTCTATCTTGTATATTTTTTGTGCTACAGCTCTCAACATATTTTCTTGTACAACAAAAAATACAATATTTTCAACAATAATGACCAAAGTGAATCTCTATATCCTTGTATTGGAGTTTTCTACCAGAATATTTTTTGTTAGCTCAAATTTCAATAAAAATACCCACCATACCATCCTCAACTCAGGCTATTTCCAGTTAGAAGGACTCTTCAAGGATAATAAATTAAGGAACCCGTAACATTCGTAAAATTCAATGGATCTTAACAAACTATAGCTCATTGTTTTCAGCTCATCAAGGCGGTTCAAATGCATATATCATTTGTTAAATAGGGGTGGCGTAGCTGAGTGGATTAAATGCTGGCGTTGCAACCCAAAGGTCCCGGGTTCAAACCCAGGTCAGACCAGAAATTTTTCTCAGGCCACTTTCCCGTGTTTCGGATGGACACGTAAAGCCGTCGGTCCCGGCTGCCTAAAAACAGTCGTTAAGTCATGTCAGAGGCCCTGAATCAGGAGATCATTGATCAAGAGCGACCTGAAAACTCTGACATCAGACCTGAGCCAGCCAGGTTACACGAATTATTATTATTATTATTATTATTATTATTATTTGTTAAATTCTATCAAAATTGAAGAATTTCACAACCTTGAGTACCTTGAGCTCATTCACATATACCGGAAAAAGGCTACTATTTATGTTGAAATGTGTCTATCTTGGAAGCCATTAATAGTAAAAATTTGTATTTGAGCTTAAATTGTAGAGCATGAGCTCCTCTATCATTTGATATGTAGGAATCATGAATTCAAGCTGATAAGGTTAGATTTATTCACAATTGAAAAACATAAAAAATCACTTTTTCAATTTTCCCCACTATCACTATATTCAAAATTTGATTCTAAATGAAGTTTTATTGAAGTTATCAATGCGTTTTTCTATATTGAATAATAGATAATTCAATTCTGCACAATTTGAGAACAAAAATTCATTAATAACTCCAAAAAGTCTAACTTTCAAATTTAAATTTCTCTTAAAAAATACAGCATTTAAAAAAATCATAACTCGGTTGTAGTTTATAACAGAGGGTTGGATTTGATATCAATCTCTCAAGAATTTATTTACTAAAACATTATAATCACAAATTTTTCTGTCCGACGCTTGGTTTTGACGTGAGTTGCAAAAAACTAGAAAATGCTTATTTGGGATGTCCACAGTGGTTTAAGATCATTTCCAGCCATCCATCATTTTTTAGGTGCTAGAAGTCTAATTTGCCTGGGCTAATAGGCGCAACTACTCTCCGAAATAGGCTAAATAAAACTATGAGCCACCAGCCACCTGTTGCAATTCCCTGTTAAGAGATTAGCCTACCCAGCTCCGTGTTTCGATTACATACAGCCCGATGATGTATGTGCAGTTCTGTATGCATATTATTGAGTTGTAAACCCAATTTTGATGATGATTGTTTTTATAAGTTTATTATAATAAGTATAATATAAGTATAGTATAAATTCATTGACCACATAGTAGCGTACAACTTTGTTTTCTTTATTCAGTAAATTGTTTCTAGGTTATATAACAAAGATAACATTAATTCAATTATTAAATTCAAAATACGACTGCAACAGAATAGTAACACAATTTTATGTCAGTTAATTTTAATCTGATTATATGCCACCAATTGATAAATTATTTATTAAATAATACTGAGTTTCGTATACTGGAAGGATTTTTTAAAGTGAAAAATGTTTTTTAAAGTTAAAATTGTAATGCAAACATTCATCATCCATCATCATTCATTCACTATGTAGCCTCAACATCATCATCCACTTATCACCTTTGCTTAAAATACTTGATATAAGTCGCAATTGTAACAATAAAAAAAATAACAAATTGTGGATTGTACAAATCACTAAAAAACATGTGTATTCAGGGAAATTGTTTTAATTTAATTCTAGAATTGATAAGTTGCCAATAGAATGTTTGAAAAGTTAGTTTTGGAATTTAAATCTGGGATGAAATTACTAGTAGATCACTTCCTGCATGAAAGAGACAAATAATAGGTTACACAATAGCAGTAAATCGAGGTTCAATTCTTTCTTGTTCCAGTTAAAGGAGAGCAGCTGATGATCAGGTAACTGAAGGATCACGTTCCAAACGTGAAGTAACGTTGTACGAAAAGGTTCGAATTAGAAAGAGAATTATTCTTTCTTCTTTGTAATTATCCAAGACTAGAAACACAATCCAATCAGCGGGTCTACGCCTACAGACAAAAAAATTAAAAGAGCTTACTTCAAATAATAGGACCATTTATTTGGCTTTTTATCTGCATCAAGTATCTAGAGCAATTCAATTATCTTTCATGGGATTATCTACTTTTTCTATACTTTGCTCTATGTGCGTCATAATGCCGTTACTGAAAAATCAATCGATTTCTCTCTTACATTCTCTGTCTCTGGAATTACTCTGCTCATCAATAATACTATTTATAACTATTGATATTTGATGCTCTGCCTGGAAATGTACGAGACCTAAAAGCAAAACTCAATTGCATTTCAGTTAACTTATCGACTTTTCCATGACATTTACTATCTTTCTAGCAATAAACCTTTTGCGAAGAGTTTAAGGATTGAATTATTTATCTATAATTCTTCACTGATCATTAGATGTCGTAAAAGTTCCAAGATTATTGAAAGTACAGTATTTGAAATTTGTATTTGATCAAAATTCAATTTTGTTCGTAGCATTACATTATTGTTCGACTTTAAAGCGTAATCCTAGGCTAGGCCCTACGTAATGATGAATTGATAATACTCTAGTTTGAAGATTAATCATTCAATCAGATCAGATAATTAATACAGTTAAGCTACACAGATCGGCTATTTATTCATAAAAACTATTCATAGTGAGGAGGTAGACTGAACAAAGCCTGATCAAAATTGAAAAACAAATTACAATTCATGAAATGATTCATAGAACTGAGCCAGACTGAACAACAGCATCAATTGGAGTACATGTTATTGGATATGGAAGGAAATTTCAATTGTAAACAATGACTTTTCATCTGTTGAAGGACATTATTTTCATGTTTCATCACTTAATGACTTCTAGATCTCTTATTTCTATGAAGTAAAACCTGTCATATACAGACTCTATCAAATTGTAATAATAATACTAATTACTGACAGTAAAATAGTGGGGCGAGAAAATTTACATGTCTGGTGTAGGCTACTATAATTAAAGCTCTTTCTACACCAGGTTGCCCATCCAATCATTTAACAATAACTTCCAATGAGCTTGTCATTTCACAATCACTTTCTCACGTATTAAAGACCCGTCATTCCCGTTCTTATCTGCTCTTCTATAGGTTATTATGCTCTATGCTCTACTACCTCTCATCACTGAACTTCTTTATCTCCTTCTGATTTACTGCTGCTTTGAATGGCTCTCCGTAGCCGCGTTGTTTTTAAGTATTCATTCACTCAAAGGTCGTAAATGTAAAATGTGCGTTCACTGCACCTAACATCTTCTTCAGGGATCGTTATGATAATAACAGCTACAACAAAACAGCAACTCTAGCAGTGCAACAGACAGCTATATATTTATGCATTATTATTATTATTATTATTATTTAATCGCCACGGAAAGTAATGAATCTGAATACTGTATGGGTCCGTTATTAATAGAGGTTTCATCAGAGTCGGGCGGTCTTCAGTCACGACAGGCATGATAGTTCAAAAGCAATCGCCTGCTATGCCCCGTTCTCAGAAGAGCTGGCCGGGGTATTGTGATTGTCGATCAGCTGTGCTTTACGGCTCGAAACATGCATGCCAAAACCGTTGAAATGATCGACGAACTATCATCCAAGAACTAATAAATTGAGAAGCATTGTGAAAATTCAAAATCCTAGACGCTAGACCTGACAATGTCTTAACAAAACCTCCATGCATTATTATTATCATGGAAACGCCATTGAGATATTCAGAGTATTGAAGCGAGCACTTTTCAGAATTAACCTCTATTAAAACTGGAATCTACCCTTTAGTTTTCCAGTACAGCGGCTGCGATTCTCAACCTTCTCCAAAGCTAATACCCTTCATGGGTATTTTTATATTACCCGTAGGTCGCTCTAAGAACTAATTTTTGGGTGGATGATATACGTGCCCATTATTTGCGTTTTTTTCTAGTTTTTCTATTTTTTGTAGATTTTTGAGAACGAATTGGCATAAAATGTTGCAATTTAAAGACAGGCTCAGATTAAGACTAGAAATTTTTTGGTTGCCTTTTTATGCCAGTAATCAGGTGTTTTCAAAGCTGTGGATGCATCACGGGTTGCGTATCTTGCGCCTCCATCCGACTAATTCTTTCATATTATAGCCTATACTGTATAATTACGTATACATGAACTTCGTTTGGACTTTTATAAGTGATTGATTTGAAATTTGAAATAGAAATACATCCTCATATTTCTATAATTTTTTATGAGAGTGAGTTTGTTATTAGGTTTAGGCTGTAGGTTGATTTCAGTTGCAAGGTCCCAAAATATTTGGCTTTTGCTAATTTCAGAGGATAAAGTTATAGAGAATGAAACAAGACTATAAAATTTGGAATATCAAAAAAAAGAACTAATATTGGAATAATCTTTGATCGGTTCAAAATTGATTCAATCTAATTTGTACACAACACAATGTCATTACTTCTCTTTCAGTCAGTATTAATCAGAAAGAGAGTTCTATTGTTTTTGGGTGAAAATTCTTTCAACGCTTGCACGTTTACAAGACAAAAAACAAGGCCATTGAACTGTGGGATTCAAATACAAATACCAACGATTTATAATTCAGTTATCACAACGCAATATCGGAGCAAAAAAATCAATAGAGATGGAATTCATAATGAACACTCATTTTATTGTTGGTGATATAATATAATAGTTAATCTAATCTTGAAACAAATTGATTGTGCAACAGACAAATTTCCAACAGTGATGTATTGCAGATTATCATAATGCATTGCAAAAATTATTATTCTCTATTGTACGCCCTTAAGTGTCCGTCTCTTTTCATTCAATTCCTCCCAACCTCCTTCACGATTCCATTATGGAATCACTCGCACTAAGCCATACTGCCGCATGCCAGCTTTATTCCTGATCGAAGCCATTAAATTACAATACAAGATGGCAATTGAAGCATTAGATTCGATTTTTAATGTTCTGTCTATTGTGTAACAGCCTCTTCCTCTTATTCCACTGCAAGAATCTCATATAAGAACTGCATTCAATTTGCCTACATGGTAGAAGCAAATCACGTAGTCTATAACTTTCTGTTAAAAAATTTCAAGAATTTCTTAATTCATTTCGATATACAGCTTACAAATGCAACTGTAGAATGTTGAAATCCATTAGAGGGGATAATCTGTTTATTTCTCTCATTGAAATCAATTGATTGAATTATTTAGGCTGAGCTCTCACTGCACTGGTGGTTTGCCACTGCACTTTACAGATTAAGTGCTGTACAGTAAAATATACAAGCACTTCACCTGTTTCATGGGTACGAGCCGCGTGTGCATCACTGTAAAGTGTACATCCTCAGAATATGGTAGTTTTTACAGCGATTTTTCAATTAAATTTCAAGTATTGGTTTGTGATTATAGTAGATTCTAGTGTATTGTGATGTAAGCAATAATCATTTTCATATAAACTCAAACTGAAGCTCAATTTGTTATTTTGTCAATGAAAATAGGGAGGACATCTAGCAGATTTTCCTGAAAAATTCTCAAATAACCAGTTCCATACAATCAAGATATGGAAACAGTTTCTGTATTACAAATGATTAAGAGAGTTCAATCAGCGACATTTCTCATGAAAACTAAATATGATGGATCACAATATCTTACGGTGTGCCGCTGTGACTATAAGTAGCTCTCTAGACACAGCTTTCTTCTAATGTAAAAAAATAATTAGTAGAGATATATCGCGGATGATAATGTTATTTTTTTGTAGAGTAGTGGTGAATAGAAAATGCAGGATGCATTCTGTAGGCTACAGATTATTTCAAATATACTTAACAAGTGAGATGTATCTCAAATTATCTCGAAGATCTATAATTATTAAATCACGAAAAATAAGGTGCATTAGTAGACTCATGAATGCCTAGATATTAAATAATATTGGTTTCAATTGAATTAACCTTTACTTTCCTCTTCAATCCATTCCAATCCCAGAAGATAATAAAGCGATCACTTCGAATGAAAATTTGCTGCTTCATGCAGAGAGATATTCATATTGAACAGGTTAAATTGGATTGCATTAACTATTAGAAAAGTTCAAATTTTTTCAAATAAAACAATTTGGACTGGTTTGAATTCTAGATAGTCAATGGAGAGTATTTCAATACAAATTCCCATGAATGAGTCAAAAGTCAAGAAGAGATTGGTTAATATTGAAGGATCTTTCACTTCCCTCTTTTCATCTATTTCTGTAGACAAAGCCAGATGGAATAGGACTATCAAATAGATCTATTAATAAATTCCAATTCTGTACTACCTGGACCTGCCTACCATGATGAAGCTGTCTCTACACTTTCATAATAAACAAAGCGGAAAATGAAGTAATTTATCCTCCTATTGATCTATCTATTTATTCGCAAGTTATCTGGATCCAGTCCATGCTGATTATATAGCGATAAATGGGATTCGAATCAATTATTAGTACGTAGTAATTATATTATTATAGACCTGAGTCAAGATTTTAGAAGAATACGAACTGCCATTACATCGGACCTAATAAATTAATATTATCTCAAAAGTATTGTTGACGTTTTTCAATGACTCAATTCTCTTTGCTACATGATGGAAAGGCCAAGCTAATTTTCAAATTGTCAGGTCATGGACCAACCGTTTCAATTTAATCCCACATGCGTGATTCTTGAAGGAGAAAACAAACGCGTGAACAATATTCAAATCCCCGATTGAAAAGAAATAGCCGATATTGAATCATGATGATCTTGGCCACAAATCGCTAATGAAAGGAGGATTTGCACAGTTATCGTGAGAAGTCAAGGATCTTCTGAATGTAATAATGCTATTAAACAGCAGTAATTTAATTTCAATGCACAATCAATCGCAAGAAAATAATCGTGATAAGACTTTGTGAATTCATGTTAGAAGCCTACATTTTGTAACAAATATACGATTACAACTGTACCTTGGACAATATGAGTTATTACACCAAACTCACAATAATTCTATTCTTTTACATTCTTGGGATGGAAATTAAGAATGAAAATTTGGACAGTACTCAACTTCATGATCATTGATCACTTGATAATTATCTATAGAAGCTTTCTATACTGCGTATATAAAGGGTATGAAAATACCCTTAATACCCTCATTGTGATAATTGACCGAACGTAAGTGAGGTCTAGATTCAAGACGACGATTTCGCATTTCTCTTTATGTTTGTTTGTATGTATGTATGTTTGTTCCGAATTTACGACAAAACGCAGCGATAGATTCTGATGAAATTTGACAGGAATGTTCCTTTTGAAATTGCGCGTCGATGTAGTCTATATGTAAGGTTTCTTGGAATATTGCATTTTAAGAATAATATGAAAGGAAAAGTGATTACCTCCATGCTACATTTATACTACTGAACATAGGAAAATTCACACTATAGAATTATTCATGATGAACCAGCTGTCGAGTTTATTATTAATTGCATTCAATGACGCATGCAATTAATGAAACTTGAAACTCAACATAACTAAGTATGAATAATGCCCCATCCATGGGTGACTTCGTGAGGTCTACTGTTCACAGAACTACTAATATTGTCAAGTCAGGTGGATTTATTTATAATTACGTAAATCATTGGTTTTCAAAAACCAGTTGAAATTATTTTCTAGATCAAACTAAAATTTGTGCTACTTAACAAGAAATGGTAGGCATGAATAAAAATGATTGGTTTATATCATTTGTTTATGAATAAATTTTTAAATCTGATTGAGTCACATATTCACTCATTTATGCCGTATTTGATTAATCACACCATAAAAATGAATTCTGGATCAGAAATTGGGAAAACAGTTTGTTTGGAGAATGTAGGCGCAATGGTTCCTTTTTCATATCTTGCTGTAAGATGGGCCAGAGAAGGCTATAGGAGCAACTGATTTAGCGAACTGGACTTTTTTATAGATTTCAGTAATATGATCATAACAAAAACAATTAGAAATGAGTCCTTGAAGAGGATCAATTCTTCAAAGCATGTACTAGTCAGCTTGTGAGGAGATTAACATCATGGTAAGGTAGAGGTAATCTTAATGTATTCTGGAAATTAAAATTGACTTTTATTCTGGCTTCAAGATCTCATTTGCAACATTCCAAATCAAGATCAGACTGTATTGTAAGCGATCCACTAATCGATTCCTTAATGCTCAACTTGACATTGAAATTTCAAATTATTAACGTATGGATGTGATCTAGACCTCCGCTCGTCATAATTATTACCTCCTGCATCTGATACCCACCACAACCCTATAACAGAATTAACATTGTAATCCGGATATTGTGAATAACATTGTCTGCTCTGCTATCGTAATTCTCGTGTCATGCCAAAGGTGAAGGATAACTAACTTTTTTTCACTTCCTTTTTAGAAGCAATAGAGAACAATAGCAGCAAGATTACAACACTAATCATAATGCAACGGGAGAAACAATTAAGTTTTCATAGCTCAAAATTCACGAGATTACATTACGTTGAATAAAATAATTCATTAGTGTAATAGTGATGTATTGAATACATTATGGATTTGAAAGTTTTGATAACTTTTGTATTTTCGGACTCAAAATTATTTGCAAGACCCGATGTTCTACATTATATTTTACTGTATTTCTGTGGATGTCTATGACTAATATTTGAAATGGTTTATTCTAGTTTCAAATCATTAATAGCATTGTTTGAGCCAGATTCAACAATGTCGACTTCTCATTCACACAATATAAAAATTTACTAACCGTCATTTGTGAATTGATCATCCCAATTCAGAGTTCACATTTTTGTTTATCATGCTTTTTTGTGAACCCATTTTTTTATAACTGAGACGTGGAAGTTGGTGATGGGAGATTTCCTTTCTTTTGCTGCATGAGTCTACAAATTGCAGTATTAACAAAGCTGCGCTTTGCTGGACTAATAATGAAGATTAGAATTCAAATTAATGCAAGCGTTAAGCCTTTGTTGGTACTTGGATAAATGATTCTTTCAAAGCAATGAATATTCAAAGGATGAGTCATCAAAAAGGTTTTTTTCAAGATTTTTAATGTGATGCTTAAAAATTCTAACGATTCACTATAAAAAACATCCATATAGTTTCTGTAAGGATGAATATGCAGAAGAAACAAAAAATAAAAATCCTTACGGAGTTTCTTTCAGGGTGAAATTTTATGAATACGTTGCATAATAATGTTTGAGACAACGGTTGCAAATGGATTTTGAAAATAAAGGATACCAAAGAAACACTCTGTGGACAAGCAGGATAAACATGTCTTAAAGACCTTCTAATTTGTGGTAATTTTTGTAAAACTCATTCAAGTTGTATTCCATTATCTAGCTATTATTTCTCCATAATGGGGAAAGGTGAAACGTGAAACAATCCAATGGTTAGATTGGCCGCTTGTTGTGCGTCATTGGAAACAGTATTCAAAACTTCCTTTTCAAAGTTTTTGTCATTGACTCGTAAATAAACAATAAACTGCAGAATTGGATAGGCTTGGACTCTCAGAGTTCCTTAAATAGGGTTCAATATCTTTCTTAAGTAAGAATGCATTCAGAACCACTTAACCACTAGAATGGAAATGGAAATCTCAATAATTAGTTATAGTATTATTATCCTCTATTTATGAAGAAATGTTACTGTAAATGTGTAAAGCCTACTGTAAATGTTACTGTAAATGTTACTGTAAATGTTACTGTAAATGTTACTGTAATGTGTAATTTATCACATTTATATAAATTTCGTATGCAATTTACTAAAACCTTTAGTTCCTCGCAAAACCTCATTCTAAACAATGCTATATGGAATATTCTACGAATATTTTCTAGCACCCATACTCATAAATGGTTTCTTCTACTTTAATAAACTTACGTAATAAGCTTTGGAGACAACACAAACTGAACCAAGATTGCAGAGGAGGCGCCTCTGTAAACTATTCAATAAGAAAGATTCCTTCCTGCATGTTTTCTTATAACAGATAAGAATCTGAATATCGCTTCCAGAATTGAAGAGCGTAATAGGATGGATAAGACTGGCTGATTATTATTTGGAGAATAGAAATTGTTGGGCTGAACAGGAGTAGCCTGACTTTTTGTGGCCTCTTGATGACCTTTGAACTCGCCACACTTGAATTTTCAACTTCTTCGCAAGTTATTTTAAAGGCATTGGAATGCTGTTGGGGGCGATCTTATTACATGTGAGGAGGAACAAAGACCAAGCTGTAGGAAGCTGACTAGCACAACTGGCGTAGGAGAGTCTGGTTCACGAAAATATGAAATATTTTATGCAAGCTTAATTTCGATACTGATAGGAATGGAATGCTACAGAAGGTATCCACAGTGAGCCGATAGACCACAATCAATTCAACGGAGATCTTTGATCAATAATTCTGTTTGAGAGCAGAACTGGATGCAGAGTACTATTAGTACGGTGCAATTAGTTCGAAAAAAGACCGAACCTCAACATCCAAAGAGAAAGGACGATTCCTACGCCAACTTGTTCTATACAACCCCTTTATTGTTTGGTAAAAAGTTACACCCTTATGAGCGTCGGTTCTTGGGGGAGGGGGGGTTAAAGGTGCAAAATTTCAGTTTTTCGTGAATTGTAGCCGAACTAAGCGTCGGACGAAAAAATTCCATGCATGTTTTTTCTAGAGAACAAAATTTGGAAGAGATTGAGACCAATCACAACCCTGTATCATCAACCGTTTCCAAGTTACAATTTTTTTAAAACTCCATATTTCCTTCACAGGAATTATTTCGTTACTTTGAAAGTTTGTAACTTTGAATTGGAAACACTTGCATCCGTATTTCTAAATCCCTCTCGGCGAAATTCATTTCTCTTTAATTTGAGACCAAATTCACACTTCTATGTTTAGTGGTTCATAGAAATATTATATAAGTGTCATGATGAATAAGTTATAAGGAATGCTGTATTTTCATGTCAGAGACTTACAACTATAAAGATAGTTGTAAATTGTAACCATCTTAAAGTTAATTCATAATAACTTTAGTTTAGGACTATTCATAAATTATGAGCAGTTAATAGTTATTATGATTAGCAACTTGATAATTGAGTCACTCATGCCAGTATTAGAGATATTTCTTCTCAAATAGCATTCTCCAACAAGTTTATTATGAGGATTTCATAATTTTCTCTCAATAAGGAAAACCTTCCTTGAAGTGAATATTCCAAGTGAGCAACAACTCTATTCAACCAATTATTGCCAGATGGAATTTTGAGCTAAACTACTATTTTTAACAAAGATTCAAAGTGAGTGGTAATAATTGGAATTTTTCATTCATTCATTCATTTTATTCATTGACATCATTAAATATTATCATTATTATAACTAGGTTAGAAAAACACGGCATAGCCTGTACTATTTCTCCCCTAAATTTTCATAGATAATAAGTCCGAAACATAGGACTATTTATTTTCATAAGAACATATAAACATAGGACTATTAATTTATATGAATAGTTTCTCTTTCAGGGGAGGTTTTTGGAGAAGTAACGGAATTCAGGGACTACTACAGTACGTTTTCGTTCTACAGTATAACCTATTATTATTCAATATTCTATTTTTGATGTACAAATATTGATAATTTATCGATTGGTTGTAAGATTTGTGTAGGTGAGAGAACTGTTGGAAGATGAAAAGTTTGAATTACAGGAACTATAAATTTCTAGTTTCTTTACTCACTGAGTAAAGAAGTGCCAGATACAAATGACTGTATTTAGGTCCAATTCATAATCCCCCTTATGTAGATCTATTTTCCTTGAAATCTGATTGGACTTTCAGAGTATTCTAGAAAGGTCACGCAGTGTTGCTGTCTTTTGAAGGCGACTTGAAGCCGTTAGTTCCGATTGACTCGTCACCTTCCTTCTTCTTATGACCACATACAAACTTGGAGCTCATCTGTGCATCACTTTCAGAGTAAAAATTTCCTTGATCAACCATTTCGATTTTTAATGCCCAATACCTAAATTCTCGCTATTTAGCTGAAGTCACTGGCGTGCGCACGGGGGTCACCGTGGTACCCCCATTGGCCCTTCAATTTTTTTTTAATAAACCAGAAAAACATAGCTCATCATTGCCAATATTACTCTCATTATTATTAAATATATTTAAAGTTGACTGTGGATTTTGTATGAGTTTTATCATAGAGGATAAGATTAAACCTATTCGTTATTGAAACCTAAAGTTTGTCCCCCCCCCCTATTTACCTTGGGGTACCAGCAGTAGCGTAGCCAGAGGAGGTTCCTGAGGGTCCGGACAAATCGAAATTTTTGGCATACCTTCATGTTCATGTAGTTTATACAGAGTGTTCCATAAGAGTTCACTAAACTTTTCACACTGATTACCTACATCACAACAATAAAAAAAATTATACTGTACCTTATAAAATGAATGAAATTTATCCAAATTTGAAACTTCATGAATTAATAGAAGCTCTATCACTCTATAAAATTATTGAAATTATAAATTCTAATAGAAAATCAGCAAGGAAATCTGAACGAATAATTAAGACCTTTGTAATTTTATTTAATATTGATATAATGAGTGAAGTATCCTTAAAACCTAATTGAACGGATATTGCTAGTGACTTCATTGTCAACTGACCAAGTTGTGTCCAAAAAGTATAGATTTTTAAGGGCTAAACTGCATTTGTATGGAACTGCATTTTCAATTACTGTGAGTTGAGTTATCTCAAAAACTAGAGCTCTACAACGCTATCTCGGAATAAAACAAGGCTCCCCCAACTGATCAAGTAGTATTTACTACAGTTACTATACAGAGTGTTTCAGAAGTAGTGTTAAGCATTAAAGGGGATTATTGTTCCTTGGTAAAAAACATACCTAAATATAATATTCAAAATGTCTGAAAGTCCTCAATTACTCACACAGCGCCATTTTTGTTTTCTCATTTTCATCTAGCCCAATCTTTAAAATTTATAATTTTGTAGCGTCCTTGAGAGGGTATCATAGTGGTCAATTATTATGTAAAATCAGCTGAGAATTCGAATGAAACCAGTTAGAAGTAACTTCAATGGTTATTGAGATAGTTGACAAAATAAGCTGAAAACCTAAATTTTTGCAACTTTAAAGGGATATAAATGGGATATTTAATCGTTTAACGGTATTTTCAGCTATTTTTTAATGTAGGAAATTGAATTCTGAAGAGAAAATGATCAGTGACATTTTCGTCTAAAACGAACCCAAACCTCACAAATTAGGATTTAAAGAAGACAGAACAGACATAAAAATAGGTATGAAAAGATTACTGTTATGCCTTCTTTAAATCCTGATTTGTGAGGTTTGGGTGTGGTTTAGGCGAAAATGTTGCTAAACATTTTTTCTTTAGAATTGAATTTCCTACAATAAAAAATGATTAAAAATATCGTTCAATAATTAAGTATCACATTTATATCCCTTTAAAGTTGAAATATTTAGGCTTAGCTTATTTTGCTAATTATCTCAATAACCATCAAAGTTACGAACTTCTAACTGATTTCATTCAATTTCTTAGCTTATTTTACGTATTAATTGACCACTATAGTTCCCTATCAAGGCCGCTACAAAATTATGAAATTGAAAACTTACCCGGAAATGAGAAGACATGTGGAATGGCGGCTGTGTGAGTAATTGAGGACTTTCGGACATTTTGAAAATGGTATTTGAGTATGTTTTCTACCAAGGAACAACACCCTAAAATGCTCGACACTACTGAAACAGCCTGTATAAGTCTTATATAGTCACTGTAGTATTTACGAAGCTAAATTGCTGGTGGTTGAACTACATAAAGTGAATAATACATACAAAAAATATATGCCCCTCATCAGCAGAACAAGTTATGCTGAAAACATTTTGATTGCTGCGGTTTGAACTGTATTAAGTGAGTATGTATTAATTATTTCTCTTTGAGAAAGAATGCTTTACAATGATATTTTGGACACAAACAAAACAGATAGTATTGAAATAATACTGTTGAGGGATATGATTTAACCCTCAAAGTGAAGTCCGTAGTATTCAATACAAATAATAGATGGCTCTAAAACAGTATTTTGTACTGTAAAACTTCTAAATTTTTCCGGTGAACCCCTGGACCCCCCTTGCTGTTGGGGTGATCTACCAACCCCCCCTGGCTACGCCAGGGTAAAACCCCCTCAGACTTTACTGCCTGGTACCCCCATTACTGAAGGTCTGCGCACGCCTATGGCTGAAGTCGATACTTTATAACGAGTAAGATTGGAATATTATCTAGTTCCTCTATGCTTATATAAAGAGTTAACTAAGTTAACGGATCAGGTTGGTAGCTTGAACACAGAATGATCGATTACTGGATTGTGATAAAACTACTGATAAGTTAGTGATTTTGAGCAGTTCAGTTGTGAGCTGTCACGGTTGTGTAGGTCTTTTGTTTTGGACAGACAAAGGTTTGCTTCCGGTTGAGCGCAGGTTGAGGGCAGCGCCACTGGATCGGTGTATTGTAGAAAAAAGATACGTGCTCAACTGTTTCTTGAGCCGAACACCAGTAGCACGATTCCAATTCAGATGAGAAAGAGAGAAACGAAAAGAAGAAGATCGTGAACTGAGATCAGTTGCGTGATCTGAACTAAAATGACTAATGAAGCGAGGTTCGGCAATTGTGGTCTTTGGTCTTCGGTCACTGGAGAAGTTGTTCTCGTTGTTGACTAGCGCCGCGCCGCGCCGCGCCACTGCCGTACGGTACGCTTCACTTCCTCTATCTCTATACTCGGCTTACGGCTTCACATTATGATTAATTCTTTCGGACATCGGACAGACCCCCTGCCACGCTCCGAAGCACTTTCAGGCCTCTCTGTCGATCCAATCTGTCATGGCTACTGATACCGACTTCTCCAATCAGCTTCCTTCATGCCAGCTTCACATCTCAATCAGATACTGTTTATTAATTTGTAGTATGGATAGACAGGATATTTATCAAAGTTTTGAATCCTCGTAGATGAAAAAATCTTGATAGAAAATGAGGTAACTAAAGACCAGTTGCTCTTACAGACCATACAGCAAGCAAATAATCATCAACCAGGATGGAGGTAACGTGTGGTTAGCACGTTGATCCTTTCAACCATAAGCCAGTCTCCGAAACCAATTGGCGGCGCAGAACACTTCTGAATAACATGCAGTTAATCAGTTAGAGTGTAATTCAATAATTACTACTCCTCCAGTTATTGGAAACGACCGATTATATATCACTATATAATTCTATTATTCTTAGGAATAACACAGTTAATTGAAGAGTAAGCTCAAAAACCTTCAAGTAACTAGGGATTAGTATTTGTGATTTTTTATCTCAATACGTAAAGATTTTTGTGATGTATTCTTGAAGATTCCTTTTTAATTTTCAATGCAGCACTTGGCAGAAAGCATAAATAAAGTGAATTCGCAATTGAGAACACAAGTGATTGAAGGTCATAACAAATTCCATTCAGAGGAATATTGATACAGTTCTTTTGTGCTTAGCGGCGGTATAGAAGCTGAGGTACTGAGACCTTTGACCCTGCCTAGTGACAAGACAAGGAAGTGAGGCCGCTCGCATTCCACTCTGCCCGATTCTTGTCACGTGACCAAGGGCAAATCTGCACGTGACTCCCTCCGTGCAAGCATCGCACAACTCCACCCAATCGCAATCACATCAGGACCTGCCCAAATCTTCATAACTGAGCTAGACTTGGAGGTTCGAAACAATGTATAGTTTTTAATGCTGATAAATTTACTCTTCTACTTATGACTTTACTTAAACCATAGAGTCGATCATTTATACAGTATATGCTACAGTAAAAGATACGGGTACTTCACCTGTTTCGTGGGTACGAGCCGCCAGTGTCAAGTACAAGAATTTCAATATCATAGATTTCGATTTATATCAATACCAATTAATTAATATTAAAGGAGAAATACTTTCTAATTTTTATTATCAAGAACATAATAAAATGATTTCTTACCAAGTTCTATTCACTTCTAAAAGAAATTTTGTATAACATATCAAATCACGATGATTCGGTTATTTTTGATTCACACATCAATCCTACGCATATTGTCAGTAGTCATCGTAAATTGTTGCTTGTTGATGTATCTTCTGAAGTGCGCGTCACCCCGTCACCGAATATGATATGAAGCCTAAATTGTAAATTGCAATGCTCGATAGTGAAAGTGCAAAGTTAGCTGGGTGAGGGAAAGTCATTGGAAAAAATAGAAGCTGAGGGTGTGAAAAGTTGGAACATGATCGGAATCAGCTATTAATATTCAGTTCAAGTCAGGGTCGTGATGAGCCCCGAGCAACGCAACACCACAACACGAGCCTCGCGAAGAGCAGCTAGCTACCAGCTGATAAGAAACAACAAACCCAACATTTCACCCAGCACGTTATTCTTGTTCAACATTTTTGAACAAGTGCATTATTCCCACCAACATGTTTCACGAAAGCAATAATTCTCAGCTATAGAAAGGAATGTTGGATTAAACTTCACTCTAAAACCAAAGTGACCTATCCTTGAAAAACCTCTTATACATGAGAGAATAATGTTACACGATTAAAAATAATGTTGGATTGAATCACACATCTGAGAAGCTAAGATGCCAATTCTTGAAAAAAACATAACATTCATGAAATAGTAGCACTGACCCTTGAAAGAGAGTGACTCTCTTAATTGAATAATTATATGGTACTGCATTGAATAATTAATAAATAATTGCCGTCTAGCAGCGCTAAAGCTGATGGTGATAAGAATTTTCCATCAGAAAAATTTCCATCATTCCAGCTATTTAAATCTCTTCTAGCATCCTGATAGCCTAAAACTGAAAGGAGAGTTTCATGCCAGAGAGTTCTTCGTATTTTATTAGTTTCATTCCCAAAACCACTCTCGCAGAATATACTCATCAATCCCCGAAAAAACTATTCATCACTACATTCCGAATTGATCGAAAACCAATAATTTAATAATTAAATTCCATTTCATTCAACTGGTAATTCTCTGTCAACTATGTTTACTAGCAGATTCAACTCTGATTTTACTCACCGACTTCTGAGATGAAAAACTTCCAAAATCAATCATTTTGAAGTATCCAATGATATATTGAAGAACTCATGAATGAAATGTTTGATTCGAAACTGACCAAATGTTTTCCATCCTCATTTAGAAAGAACTAGACCTGCAGTATTTGAATGTTTTAGTTCACGTTAGTTTTTTTTAGAATAAGTTATTCAATATTCCAGTAGCCTAGTCCAATATTCCATCTCTCTGGCGAATGGTGAAACGTGATTGGAAGTGTTTGATTTTTCAGCCTAATTCAAAGCAATAAAATCAAATCGCTGTTCGAAAGTTGAATTTATTGGAACAAGCGGCGGCTGTCACCGAGCTAAATGCGTTTACAAAGCGGCACTCGACCTGTAACAATGCACGCCGAAAGTGTGTGGTCGTGCAGTCGTAAATCTGCGGTCACGTCGCGCTCGATAAAACGCAAGCAACTTTATCATGACGCACAATATGACAATTCAAAAATGCACTTTGACGACAAAGTCCGGCGCGACGCCGATTTATGAAAGTAAGCTGTCCGCCCGCTTACTAGAATGATTACTATTGTGAATAGTACAAGCATTCACATTGGCCGTAACTCTTTTTGCACTGACCAGCGCTACACCAGCTCTGTTGTCCCCGAAACCGGGCCACCCTTCGCCCTTAATTAGTTCTGCTCTTATTTACACAGATCGGTCAGGGTAAGTAGGTTATGCAGCCTGCGCTCTAATCGCTTCGCTTATTATTATTTATTCGATTATTTATAGACGGTGCACACCAAAGGTCTCGATCTACTGCCAGCCAACCTGTGCGACTCAACGTGCACGTGCATAGGGGTCACACACTAAACGTGTACAAATATGGATACCATATTTCACTAGCCTATGCGGCCTACAATCACACTTTTTAATTTATAGCATCAATCAATTGAGTGTTAACGGTGAGATTGATAACGAAATCAGCATGAAGAAAAACAATGGTCAGTTTTCTATAACACTTTTCCGTTTGACATTTTTAAGAGAATCCGAGTTCGATTCTTGGCCAAGGAACAATTCTTGGACCACAGCTTAATCACAGATATGGCACTCCGCCGTTCGGGAAGACGTAAGGCCGTCGGTATTGACTTCCTAAAAAACAGTCGGCTTCTCTTATTATCAACAATTAAAACCAGTCGAATTTCAAAAAAAATGTATTGAATGCAATAGAAATTATTCCAAAATACTTGAAATGGAAGTGTTTGTGATTAATTTCTGGATAATTGTAGAACAAAAAAAAAATCAATTCTACCTTTAGAGAGTATTATATCTCTAAAATTATATTAAAGTATATTAACTTCGCTACCGCCGCGGGAGCGAGCTTGGTGTGGCCTGCACTTGTAATCAGCTTCTAACAAGAAGCCTTAGGACACTGTAGCAATCATTATTTTGAACTTTCATCAAATCTGAATTTTATTCAAAGCAGAATTAAAGTTCTATTTTTTCAGTTTTCGTTCCTCAAATGAACAATATCTTTATAATTGTAATAACTAAGTGAAAACATTATTCAACCGATAATAATGAGAATGGGTCTTTTTAATCATCACAAACTTAGAGCTTAGAGAATACTTGAGTCGAATGCATAATGAGAATGACTCTTCAGACTTTGGTCTATCTGAACAAGGTCTTCAAACCGGCCTGGGAACTTGAATGTACAGCCTCCAAACATATAAACTTGGATGTACTTGAATGCACATCGAATCGATTATATTGAACTTATAAAATTGAGTTTCAATCATACTTTATCAGTTTTTTTAGTTTATTAGTTGAACTGAGTCTAATCATACTTTATAGAGATCAGATTTGAACATGAAATTAAAAAATGAAGAATACCTGCTCAATATCAAATCCAGTAGGGTACCGTACCTAGAACTAGCCACTCTCTACCTCTACAGCACCTATTTATTTTAAAATGAACTTATTTACTGCCTGAGTCGATGAGATATTTGTTGAACGGAATTTCCAATTACCTTCGTCCTACTTGTTTGGCCTCATCAACATTTTCGGTTTTCACACTCTAATTCTAATAATCAATTAACATAGTCAACTCCTGATCGCAATGCTTGATTGTGGTCATATTCTACTGCTGGAGCAAGTAGAAATGTTTTGAAGGGCTTTAAAACGTATTGCAATGTGAACAGTTAGCGAATACAATATTGAAAAAGTAGTAGTAGATTTTGGTGATTCTTGATAATAAATACACCTTAAAAGTTCTAAACTGATGTTTACCACCTTTAAGCAATAAAGTTTACTTTGTTAAAACTTTTTTAGGCGTTTTAGTGGTAGCTTCTGCCCGAAAGCCGATCTGGTTATAGATAGCCGACACTTCTACTTCGCAGGTGGCTTTTCCAATTAGTTTATTTCATATTTTGAGCAGAGATATAATTCCTTTTAACCATCATCATTATAATTATTATAATTATACTACTGATAAAAAATTACATGATTTGAGGCAAATTAATAAATTTCATACCACTTCAGTTTTTATTGTTGACTACTCAGCACAGAAATACACTCAACAATACAGAAGTATCCACTTTTCAAAAACATCTATTGGGCAATTTTAAAAGTACTAGTATACACCCTAAAAAAGGTGAACATATTTGAAATTTTCAAATAAACTGAAAAGTCTGATAAGCGTAATTTCAGTATCATTGAACATCGTTGCTGGATTCCATTAGAGATGTGGCATTCTTTAATAATATGATATTATTCAAATTCTATATTCAATTTAATATTTCCTGTCCGATTTGGTTACAGATGACACGGAACAAACTCATCAGATAAGAAACGAACAGTAACACCTGGATTAATAAATAAGTTCGTGCATAGAAAGTTACTCTCATGACAGCACAGCAACAATCCTCATTTAATGATGTGGTGAGGTGACTACAATGGACATCAATCAAACAGCGATACTATTATAATATACTAAACATTAGGTAACTGATCATTACCCACCAACACCAGCAACATACCAGTGTGAGGCATCCAATTGAAATTATGTTAACCGCGCGTGATTCTAATTAATTTTGGTCAACGTCACATAGGTCAGTTCAGAGTAATATCCTGGATAAACCTCCACTTCGTTCAAAATGAGTTGAAAATATTTTGCTATTTGCTACACAACAATTTCAGCATAATACAGGGCTACTATAAAAGAATCATCGGATTTTTAAAGACTGTATTTTGAAAAATAATTCACATGGCGGGATGAATGATACATGAAAATAATGAGAAAATATCCGAGTTTTTGACATATCATCACAAATCTTCAATATGAGCCCCTTTCGTCACGCGACATACATCCAAGCGGTAATCTAGTTCAGATCACACACGTATCAACATTTCCCTATGTTCATTATCATTAATACGGCTGTGTTGCGTTCCCGTAGCTTAACTAAAGTTGTTGGGAGTGGTGGCACGTAAACACAATCTTACTTTAATGTATTCCCAAAGAAAGAAATCATAGACCTCGAGATTCGGAGATCTGGGAGGCCATGACAAGAGCGATTATTCTTCATCAATCTGCACATCCCCCAATCCAATCAAGTTTTACATAACTTGAAACTTAGAAAATATCTCGTAGATAAAATGTCTGAAAACGTTCAACCCTAGAGCAACAGCATGACAACCCTTCATCTATCACTCACTCAATATACTTGTACATACACTCGCCATTTTTAGTTTTAAGTTGAAATTTCATCATAGACCCCATGTACATAAATATATGCGTCATTTGCAGTAGTAATAATTTCCACTTTCTTTATTCACTCCATCATCAATCATAATTCATCACTTTTAGTATTAATAATTTTTATGTTCAAGTTAGATTATTTTTATTTATTTATTTTTTAACGATCTTTATTACAATGTTATAAATCCGATACTTTCTTTAATGTTACATTAATCTGAATCCTGCTCTTATATTCTACTTCAATTTACTGACACTTTCTACATTATTTACAAGCAATGTAAACAATTTTATGCAGTGTGTGTTTTTGATAAGGATTAACAATCATGATGTGCAAATTTCCAAGGCCAAGTGTTAATGGAAAGGATACCTTTGTTATTCTTTCCCAAGAATGGACATCTTCATGTCCAAACTTCGCCTTTTCATTTAGATAATTCAATCGTAATGGATAAGATTGCCAATTAATTATAGTAGCCTATATAGTTTTCCTAAATATATAATTTCTATAACTCCGCGTTCATGTATACCCGTGTCTGTTGAATAATTACTATATTTAAAGCTAGTGTTATTTATACAAAACGTTATAGTCACTACGTATATTTCTGTATAGAGGTTACTTAATCTTGTACATTATTACTCACAATATCTAATAGCAATCTAGAATCTAAGTGTGAATGTTTTGTTATTGTCTATATGAATAAAGAAATCTAATCTAATCCAGCGTTGCGGAAGTTTTTTGAATAGGTAACTTTGTTCTTCAGCATGCCAGTGGGCATGATGCTCAAAGTGATGGTATGTCTAAAACTCTAATATTTTCTCATTATTTTCATGTATCATTCATCACTTTATGTGTATTATTTTTCAAAATACAGTCTTTTAAAATCCGATGATTCTTTTATAGTAACCCTGTATATAGGATCCACGGATACTAGAATACAGTAGAACGTGGGCGCTGAGAGAATACATAACTGTGGTGTTTAGCGAAGCGAATGGAATAATTTTCTAATATTTCCTAATAGAAAATATACTATTTCAAAACAGTTTTCTCTCCTGCTGGCCCTTTTTAAAAAGTGATTGCGATAATCCGGATGGGGTTCGGTCCCAATTAATCCGGATTAACGACGTTCTACTGTAGGCCTACTAGAATATTCTAGTATCCGTGATAGGATCGAGGGTAAGTTACTCATGAAAACTCTCATTATGCTGTCATTTATTGACAGAATCACAATACTTGAACAAAAAAACGGGTTTTCGCCTACATAGTTTTAGACAATATCCATCCCCCGAAAAACCATTTTTTCAAGATATGGATAATTGAGAAGATGAATTTTGAAGTGACTGTTTGTTACAAAGAGATTTGGATAGAAATGAGCTTCTATTGAAGACATTGAACTTTGATGACATCTCCCACATAGAATTTTTCGGGAAGGTCTACCCTCAGTAAATTTATAAATTATAACAAAAATAGAGTTCTAGAGTACATTGTACATGATTGTTTATACATTTCGCAGAAGCTATGTTTCTGTTTGTACCCTTGTTTACTGAGAAGTAAAACTTAGTTTTTTTTCTATTTATTCGTTGCTTTGACGGAGAAAATAATTCAAGTAACAAAAAACTTATACTATTATTCATTGGGTACTATAGTGAAGCCTGTAAAAACAGTGAAAAAATAACAATGTGGCCAACATAAGGTTGCTCATTGATGTTTATTCTATACATGAGCAAGTATTCACGTGGGCTTGGCTGCATTATCCTTTGTTGTTTGAACGTCTAAAAGCATCATGCAGTTCAGTGGAGACAACGGTGTGGGCAGATGCTCTCTGATTGCTCTTAAGCTCATGCATAGAAGCATATACTGTATATTCCAACATCGAATTTACTATGCTATTGTAGCGCTGCTATAAATTCATTTCAAGCATTATACAAACATTTCCTCCCAACAGCTTTCACGAAGCTTCGATTTTATCACGTGCATTCTCTGAATGAACAGTCTAACAAACCTATATATGATGTCTATTGTTCAGTACTGCACATGATTACATTATTATTCATAGCTTTTTGACGTTTCAAAATCAGTCTTACCTTGTCGCCATTTGGTCATCACCTCCACAACAATGGATACGGAGATTAGATTCAAAGAAATTCATTTATATTCAAGTCAAAACGTTCTATAGAGATTGCAGATTTCAACAGCCCACTTCAATGTAAAATTAGACTACGTTATAAAATCATTTCGTGAAATCTCATCATTTTAAAGCCCACTACCAGTTTCACAAACTTGTAAATCCATTACTAAAATTTTCAAAAGTTTGACATTAAAAATTACATCCTCTTTCAAAAAATGGATCGAATCCTTTCTTAACCTCCGTAACATAAAGTCATCTTAGGGTGGTTAAATTCTATTGAGATAACCTGCAGCTGACTTTCACGGTTTTGCATATTTAAATTCAATATTAATCTCTAGTATCCAGGAGAATATTGATAGGTTCTTTGACGATTTTAGAAATTATTTAGAATCTAGAAAATGTTTCATAATCACAATTAGTGAAGCACAGCATTTGATTCATGAATGTTTTTACTCCGAATGTAAGTTGTTACTAGTTTACAATTTATTGTAGAAAACAAGAGAAAATTGGATAAATTTGGTGAATTTCTAATCTTAAAAAAAGCAGTCAAGAATAAGTTAGCTATCATCAGGACCAGCGCTTAAAGTGGGAGACTTGAGCCTGTGGTTGATTCAATAATACGACACTGAGATGCGGTACGGACATCTAACCGGTAGAGATGACTCGTATATACTTTTCGAGTGACGCTTTTTACTGGCTAGCCTCGACCTGCTGACTGCAGGCTACGTATTTCCCTACATTTCTATCCCCGTATCTAGGGCTTCATCTTCCGCGCATTATTTGCTCATAACAAGAATCCCAACCTTCAAGTAGCACGGTTTTTCAGATGATAAAAAATTGTAATTTATCAAACTTCCACACTGATCATTAAAATGGACTTGCAAATTCAATTCAAACTCATTCAGGGTTTTCCGCTGTATAGTAGGTATAATCATGTTTACATTATAAAAATGTCCTAGAACTCTTAAGGTGAAATTCACTGCGAAATAGTATGAAACCAAGATTTAGTATATTACAAGAGCATTGAGTAACGAGTAGAGTTCCTTCAACATTCATTTTCGGGTGATTATATTAAAATTGAATCAGGAAATTTAAAACCACAATTTAGTAAAATTTTTGCCATGTAACTGCTTTGTCATGTAGCCGTTTCTCATTGTACCTTATTCATCAAAATATTCCTCAAAAATATTTGTACGTATTTCATGGAAATATTATAGACTTGTCAGAAAGGCCATAATAATCCTGATTGTTTTGATAAGATATAAGTCTTATAAGTATTGTCTTAATAAGTATTCAGTCTACCAGGGTAGGTAGGCTACTATAGTCTGTCCAAGCAAAGAAGGCATTTTCAAAAGATGGGGAAATAACTCCAGCTAGGTCGATATTAATTGAAAAATTATTATAAATTTGGTCTCAAAATTTAGATTAGAATGTTATCTACAATTAGAGACAAAATGTATAATTTTTTTACCAATATTGACCGAGCTGGTTTCATTTGTCTTCTTTGCTTGGACAGAGACAATGCAGAGACACTAATGATTCTACTCATAATGTATTAATCAGTCTACTGTTATGATTGTATTATTCATTTTATTATAAGATAAGAGAAGAAGAAATGGAAATTTGTATAAAAGTAAATATTACACCGTACTCTATTTGTGGGTTAAAATATATTTGTATAGCTTTTAATGGTGAAAGACTCTAACGGGTAGGTTCCACTTCGCCAACGTGTACTTGGCCAAATTCTGGCCACCCATCCGAGAGGAGCCCACAGTGTTCGTGACTGAACTTCACGATCACACAGCAACCACCCTCACCAAGTGGCCAATACCCAGTAATTTTGTGGAATATTTTTACCATTACCATGTATGCAGTATAAGTTTCCATTGACCCAAAACAACATGCTAAGTATTTTAAATAAAAATAAATTTATTTTAAACGTTCTAGAACTGATTATGAGGTCTCATATTCATAATATTTCATGAGACTGATGGTATTTAAGAGTCATCAGTGAGAATATCGTTATATAGGCTACTCTGACATTTATGTATATATGTTATTGGTATTTTACGTTCCTGTGCCATAATTATTCAGTAGATTTCTACACCTACGCCCAATCTATATTCATGACTCATATATTCTTCTCACGAACATATCATTATTATCTTATTCATGAATGATGAAGTACTAAGGATTTCCAATCAAATCATTCATTTTCCTCGAAATACAATGACAAAATATCAATGTATAGAATTAGTAAGTAAAACGTACAGAATTTAAAGTTGACTCATTCATAACTCCTTAAATATTAATGTAATCATGAATTATTTTTAGTTAATTATCTAAATAATAAGAGGAAGAGCCTACTTAGGCAAACATTGCCTGTGCAATGTTCAGGGGAATTTCAATAAGTATTAACTCATCAAGTTAATTGTAGCCTATATCCATGAATTAAAAATTATGAAAACTATTGCAAGTAGTTATGCCATATTGTTAAACCGGTTAACAGCTAGTTAAAATGTTATTTATACTCGTATTTAACACGTCGAAAAATTTTCGTACTTCACACCATTAGTGCCCAACAACCAGTAAATATCGTGCCCATAATATTAATTATTATCAGTCATGTTGTTAGAAAAATCCATGTGAAAGGCGAGAGCAAGCTATTTTTAAAGGCCGGCAATGACATTTGAACAGTTTAACGAGCGTGAAACACGCGAACGTTTCACTCACCTTAGAGGAAAGTGCAGAACAGTTGAATTTCCTGAAGGCGTGGGAAAACTGCGAGCCAATCATTTTTCGCGGGAAACAATGACACCGGCCGATCGGGAAATGAGACGATCAGCTGATCGTTGTTGACAAGCACCGGACAAACAAAGTCGCACTAGTCGCACTCTACCGGTGAACCGACCCAGCACCAGCACACGCTGACTACTTGTTGTTACAAGATAACCGCCAAACGCCGACTAACCAACCGATCGGAACGCAACGTTATCCAATTCTCCAGCTCCAGCTCCAGCTGCATGCAGGCTCCGGCATGGCTCCATAGCCACAACACTGGAAGGATGCTGCGCACAGGAATGCTCCTCATCAGCAAGTAAAAGGCTCTCCTACAAAGAGGAATACGCAGCACAGCGGCAAATTAATGAGAATTATTCAGGTTATCTTATTAGAATTAGAAGATCGAATTTACTCACAATAAATTCTACTAGAGTTTCGTATTCGTTTATTTACCTACAACATTGGATTTGTAATATAGACAATGGAATAGAGGAACTTATTTTTTATTTAGATTACTTTGTAGATAGACCACCTACCGTAGGCTACTGCCACTGCTCATTCAACGGCAGTATTGATTTTCAGTTTAGAAGCATCATCAAATTCGAAAATACCTTTCAAACACGGACCTAATTAAATTGGAATTTTATCCTAAGCCAATTGTAGCATATTAATTAGATAAGGTACCTACTTCAAATGAGGAGAGATCTCGGCGTCTTTGTAACCTAGAGTCATGAATATAAAGAGATATGAAATCTACTCGTACTCCATACTATAACATATGCAATATCTTTATATTCATTGCCTAGCCCTAGGATCTATTCCTGGATCAGAATCGGATCAGGACGGAGTTTCCAATTTTCAGAGTTGAGTTCGATCCCAACTTACATCCCATCCTTGACTCTCAACTCACAAAACGCTTTCATATTTCGATAGAAATAATTTGCATTCTCTGCGGATTCTCCCATACCTTAAAACTAAGAAAATTGATCAAGAATTCGGGTTTTTACGATTTAGTCTAAAGAGTTTTAGATTTATAAATTTACCGAGCTAAACGGGATCGGTACAACTTCTTCGAATAACTAGTACTAGATATTACATTTTAGTGAGTTATAACATAGAATAATATTGTAGAGCTCTAGAATTCCTAGGATTCTCTTTGGTTATACAGTAGTCCTACTCCTACAATCATATTGCAAAGAATTAATTTAATAAAACCTTTTTGAAATCCAATTTTTATAAGAACAGCACCGCAGTAGCTGCTTTATAGCTTTATATGCTACGTGATATTTCTTGTCCCATTTATTGGCATATTGCATCCAGTATTGAAATCGATTTTTCTTACTATCCTTTGTAAGCTATGATATACAGCACCAGTTAACATAATAGTTGGCGCAAGCTGAAAAGACACGCTATTACAATGTAAAATTGTAAGCCGTTGAAATAAACTTTACATTGTAATAGCGTGCCTTCTCGGCTTAGGCGAACTTTACCAGAGATTCCATCAACATGGTTGAAGATGTATTTTATTAAATGCTAAGAAAAGTATCATGAAAGCATGCGTTCAAATTCATGAGCTGAATCCTTTATAAATATAATCAGCACATTTGAGTTTTCCAAACGAATACAAAAAGCATTTAAAGTTGATTGTTTTTATAAAGTACAGTAAAAAAATTTCAGATTTACAAGCTTCAACACAAGATTTATCAATTTGGAAGGCTGAAATGGCATACGCAACGTGAAAAATGAATAAAAACTCCACGTTCAAGATTCAACTAGGCAACTTTAAATAAAAAAGAAATATTGTTGCCAGAGCAGAACACAGAACATACATTTTCATTGTCTCGTGGAAAATCTCGTTTTATATGAGTGTTACACATGTTATGGTACCTTGACCTTCTCAAGTGAGGCATTCTCAGACAGTCAGCTTCATTCCCCATTTCCAATCATGTTATTTAATAAACGTTATTTGCTTTTTTACGGCGTGAACCATCCATCATACTGCTTTTGATCCTATCTTCATCAGATATACGCATGTTATAATGGATCGATTCCTTCCTGGGTCAAAGTTTACTCATTTCAAAAACTCTCCCTCCTCTATATAGATTTTACAATGATCCTGCAATTTTTTTGGGTCTATATTGATTTGATTTTGGATATTTTCTTCCGGTACGAATGTGCAGTAACCGTATTCTTGAATCTACTTTAATAATATCTCAGACATGATTACTTTCCTTCATACAAATGTTTGATAAAATTCAAAATATTTTGATTGCTTTTTCAAAAAAAAATAAAAAGTTATTTTTATACAGTTTGTACTTACAGCTTATCAGGAAAATAAGTGATACATTCAGTTCACCAACAAACTCCAAAACATGAAAAAGTAAAAAGGCGTCTTTATGCGGGGGAACAAGTCTACGGGGTAAGAGAATTACTAAAGGAAGAACTATTTCATTTTATTTTTTTTCACGTACAGTTTCTTATCAATGATACAAATAAGCCTCGAAATTAATTATTGGGATGAACTAAAAAAAATGTTTCGTCTATAAACGGAAAATATTATAATGACCACAAATTCAACTAAGTTTTTATTATTTTTAATTTTAAATGTTTCTGAGGTTTTAATGTTCAATAATAACTTTATTTTTAAAAGCCTGATATCTCGGTTAAATTTGAGCCATTCATGGAAAAGAATATTGAAAACTTGAATTGGACCCTTCTAAAAGTAGTATTTTGTTTTGAATTTTGTAATCTAGTTATCTTGCTTGGTAATTTTGTAATAGTAATATTAGTAATCTATAGGTATTCCATCTATAAACCATTCCTATGTTACAGTACTTTTTTCGTATCACCTTTCTGGACTGAAATGTCTTGTCTAAGTTGCCTTTAATAAATGTTTTACTCAATACAACCAAGAGTCTATTGATAGAAGCATCTCATAAAAAGAAAGAAGTATTCATATTCTTCTTATTGCAGAAGGTAAATAGAACCATTACTTGAGCCTCTTGATAGTTTTATACTTTCCTTGCCCGCTTGCCCTACCTACCACCATAGGTAAGGAAAGTATTGCTTTCCAAAAAAAATTAAGGTACCCCAAATTTAGGTGTTCTATCCGTTTCAAGGCCCCCTGAGTCCAAAAAAGTGGTTTTTGGGTATTGGTCTGTGTGTGTGTGTGTGTGTGTGTGTGTGTGTGTGTGTGTGTGTGTGTGTGTGTGTGTGTGTGTGTGTGTGTGTGTGTGTATGTATGTATGTATGTGTGTATGTATGTATTTCTGTATACACTATATCTCGATTCCCAATTGACCGATTGACTTGAAATTTGGAACTTAAGGTTCCATGAGGACCCGACCCGAAGAAATTCAAAAAAATTCATCGAAAAATGGCGGGAAAAATGGCAGATAATATGCCGAAAATGGTGTTTTTCACGATTTTCTCAAAACCGGCTCTAACGATTTTTTTAAACTCATACCCGTAATAGTCCTATACAGGGTGTTTCAGGAGGAATGTGCAATACTTCTCAGGCTGATTCCTTACACCAAGTAGACAAAAAAGTTCCATGGGACCATCCCCCCAAAACGCTCTGTTACTGAGCTCTGTTACTTTTGTCAATTTTGCGATTTTTGATTGCCATTTCTGAGATTTGAGTAAGAATTACACAATCGCCGCCATTTAAGTTTTTCTTCAGAATCCGGCTCTCTTCAACTTCCATTAATAAAAAATACAATTTTATGATTCCTTATCCAGTTATAAACCTTATTGTTGAAAAATGGCGTTTTTTAGCATATTTTTTCAATTATCTCAATAACCGTTAAAGTTACAAACTTGGAACTGGTTTCATTGAATTCCTCAGCTAATTTTACATTGGAATTGATTATATTAAAACCTCACTAGAGTCTCTCAAAAATTAGAAAAATTAATATATTTTGAAAAACCTCAATTTTCCGCCATTGTTATCTCGGTAACGAAGCGTTTTTGGGGGTTGGTCCCATGGAACTTTTTTGTATACTTGGTGTAAGGAATCAGCCTAAGAAGTAATGCACATTCCTCCTGAAACACCCTGTATAAGCCCTATCGACTGCTATGAGTCTCGTTCCTGGCAAAATTGCAGAAGATCCGCAGCATTGTTGAGAAAAATGGATTTTGCAATATTTCGATTTCTGATTGACCGATTGACTTGAAACTTCCAAGTTAAGGTTCTTATACCATAAGGACCCCACTTGAAGAAATTCAAAACAATTCTTCAAAAAATGACGGATAATATGCCAAAAATGGTGTATTTCACGATTTTCTCAGAAACGGCTCTATCGATTTTTCTCAAACTCATACCTGAAATAGTCCTATATAAGCCTCATCGACTGCCATGAGTCTCGTTCCTGCCAGAAGATCCGCAGCATTGTTGAGGAAATGAATTTTCTCGATTCTCTCGAAAATGTCTCAAAATATTGTTTTTCAAATTGACATCCTATACATAGGTAGTCTTTTATGAGCTCTATCAACTGGTAAGAGTCCCCTCTGGTAAAAGTCAAATTAGCAGGGACGCCATCTCATACTTGAAAAGTTAAGGTAGTCTGTAGATAGGCAACCCGCACTACATAAATCTGTTTATAGGCAACCCGCACTACATGGCTCGGTAAGTGGAGTTCGAGCAACGCGGGCAGCGCGTGTATCAATGTCATTCCATCATTTTTTAAATCAAGGTAATCTTCATCAGGATTTAAAGGAGACACATTTGAAAAAAGTAATGGTGTTTCATGATAAATTGTTGGTATAATACCAGAGTTATGGAATTGAATGATCCATTATCAATTCCACCTCTTTGATCCGATATATTGGAATATAACAGACCAAAAAATCTATTTTCTTTCAAAATCCAGGTCAATTCGGCTAACATCTAGCCGAAGCGCCGACAGGCGCGTGGCATCATGGGCTGGTTAAAATTCCAAATTGCACACACGATGCGCCGAAGCGCCGGTAGGCGCGAGGCGTCATCGGTGAGTGCAAATTTCCCTGTTAGTATCGGAAGATGAGGAAGTGCAATGAAATTTGCACTTGATGATGACTAGGTATTAATAGATAGCCTACTTGTATTACGCAAATGTTAATGGCAAGGAAAGTTGTGTGAGTGTACCACACCAGATTTTTTTCAATAACAAAGAACACTATTCATTCTCTTTTTTTAGACAAATACGAAGGAACCAAACCGGCATGAAACAGGTGCTGGGCTGGCTAATGATCACTCTGGAGAGCGACCAGTGAAACTGCAGCCTACTGAAAAAAAGTCAGGCAACAGCAAGTCTGCAATGTTGGTTTTGCGGACAGGGTGTCGATATCAGCGCGTGACCGACCATTTTCGGCTCAATTTCAGGGAAGTGATCGCTTGCCCTCACTCCCTCTAAAAATTATCTAATCTTTCTTTTCGCTTTGTGTGGCACCTAAGAAAGTTTATTTACCCTAGTATTACGGAAGTATTATTTACCGTACTACTTGGTTAGGCCTTAAGATGTAGCCGAAACCGGCCTGTTACGAGAGTGATGTTTAAATCGTACCGTAATAGAATTGATAGATTTTACTGGAGGTAAGTGAAAATTATTATGCTAGCAATCAACTTACATGTCACTTGAAGCTTGCACTAATGTAAACATTATGCAATATAGAGCTCTCTAGGAAAGCATCTAGGAAGTCCGTAAATATAGTAATATTTTATGGTGGCGAATGGCGAATAACAGATAAACTCTTTGGAATTCTTCAAATAAATGGATAAATAAAATCGGTCAATCTGAATTATTTCAATTTGATGAGATTTTATGCATTCTAAAATAATTTATAGTTTATAATTTAAATAGACTCCATTTTCAATCCATTCGGGGTCCTATGGCCTGTTTCATAATAGTGGAAAATGTTAAATAGTGGAATATTTCTAGTGGTGGGCACACGCTAGAAATAGGTAGAATCAGGATGTGTAGTATGCAATAATCATAAATCTAAGGGGCAAAATATTCTAAATATTTTCTTAATAACAGGCCTTCTAAATTTTTTGAAAAAGACTTTAAAAACCAAGATTTAATTTCCCAAGAGTATTACAAAAATTAATATAAATGCTATTGAATTGTAGGAGGATCTGAATAATAACGATTAAGACATTCAACAAAGTATGAATTTAATCAGCTATTTATTTAGAAAAATATATATTTATCAGTTACTAATGAATATAAAGACTGTATAATCAGTCTGATTATACAGTCTCTAAACTAATGAACAAAAATAGTTTTTCCTTGAAGAAGCATGCATAGTTTTGTAAACCCATAGTTTTTTTATCAACAGGCTGTAATATTATATAACACTGTGATGTATAAATCCTTTCAATATTCAGAAAAAATAAATGAGTACATATTAAATATGTATTTTTCGATTTTATCAACCCTTCATATTCTACAGCAGACTAGATCATTTAAGTTTCATCTTAAATAATAAATAACCATTCTTCTATTCTATTTTAAATTATTACTGCAATACATGCATAATTCAAGGTTGATTATTCTTCCAATGGATCCCCGAACTTTTACTGTTGTTTCTATATCGTTGTCCTTCTATTCCTCCTATTCTAAGTGTTTTAGTTGCAGCTCAGTTCTGATATTCAATCTTCTTTGGTCATGCTCTCGCTACCATTTTACGCATACAATCTGCAACAAATACTTTTCCAAAATCTTTCAGATGGTGATTCTCTCGAAGAACCAAGTCAAGTTCCTCCAGTGCTTCTTCAGAAAACCGTCGGCCTTTGATGGAAGACAAAATCTGTGAAGGAAAATATCAATCATTATCGATCTTCCTTTTAGAATTTATAATCAGGCTTATAAATTGATTTGAATTATCACAATGTAGGGATGGTTCTCCATCAAATTTGAAGAGCTTTCATTCCAAGTGATTTCAATAGATATGATGAGAAAAATGTTTATTGAACAAGTATTAAATTTTATTTAATAACTAAAACCTCGTGTCATAAAATTAATCGGGCTTTCATATTACTCAGAATCCATTTTAAACAGTCGAAAACAAGTATTTGAGATGATAAAACCCCACCAATAATCAAAATACTATCATCATATTCTTTGATATGCTCTCGATAAGCTCTTTGATAAACTCTCGAAATGCTGAATAACAAACATCCACTAAACAAATTATCTAGCTCTACTACTGATTATGTAGTAATTTACAATAAACTATTTCAATTGTAAATTATAGTCTAGATAAATACAATAGTGATTGTGGATGGAATAGTAACTATAAATAACATAAATGTAAATATAAATGCTGAATAACAAGTATCCACTAAACAAATTATTCAACTTCACTACTGATTATTGAGTAATTTACGATAGACTATTTCAGTTGTTATTATAATTATGTTCACTAGTAAGGACTATTGATATCCTTAAAAAATTATAACTCCAATGACATATTATCAAGTCGGAAACATATTGGAGTTGAAATAGGATGTGGAAAAGTTTTTCTTTTGGTGGACTGATGATTGAAGTATGATTTGCATAGAAGTGCTCTCAAAATTATTTTGATATCTAGCATTCATTTCCGAAAAAAATCAGGGGAGACTCCAAGACAGGGAATTCCAAACAGGCTCTACACCAAACTTTCAGCTTCAAAATCAGAAACAATTATGAGATTAAAATATATAAGAGGATATCCGTTATTACTATTGATGTATTGATTGATTGAATAATATTTCCCAACCCACTACACAACAAACTATACATTGTCAAATTTTAGCGGTATCAGCACTCTTCAGCTGTTCGATTGGATTAGATTAGGCTCATATTCCCTCTTTAAAAATTGAGGATAACTTACGTTTTATCCCTGATCTCTCTATATTTACTGTAAATTATACAAGCTATAGAATATATAACTTATGATTATGATTTCAGTTTTTAAAAATATACCTGTATTCCGTCGGAAAATCCGTGAGAATTCATGAGCGATTCAGGTACGTGAAGCACTACGTCTTGCACGAGACCCTTCTCCACGTCGACCTTGACAGTCAGCTGTTCGGACGAGTTCTGGCAGACACCGGCTGGCAGTGGAAACGCCCTCGAGATGCTGAACTTGGGCGACTGTCCGAACCGCCAGTCCCAACTCTCCATTTCATCGCGGATTTTCGCTAGTCCTACATTAAACACAAACAAAACAAATTTTTATTCGTATGAACAAAAACAATATTGGAGGTGTTATGAACATTTTGTTCAACTTGAATAAGGATGAATACAAACAAAATGATAATATTGTATAATAACTACAAATACTGTAGTGAGCCTCTGGAAGAACCTCACTCTCAACCGAACTCGATCGCTCACATTGGAAAATATAAAAATAAAGCTGACAATACTTTTTCTAATGAGATCGAGTGTGGCAAAAGTGTACGAGAACTCGTTAGAAAAAGGCATGGGGATTATCAAACAAAATTTAAACTGTTTTGGCATCTTTATTTTCAATTGTGGAACTAACCTGGGAACCAATCATCAGTTGGATTAACTAGTTGGAAGCCATTCTGTCTGCTGATGAGCTCTGAACCTCCGTCCTCAAGTGAGATAGGCTTGCGACGAAGGTATTCCCAGCCAACCGAATTCAGGAGTTGGCCAACACTAATCGATGGATTCATTTGAGTCAGATTTTTAGTGGGCGATGGAATGCTCTTGGTTGCAGTTGTGTTGAACTCATCCTGAAACGAAATTTAGATTTCAATAATTATTGGAATTAATCTAATTTCGAAAAACAATATGTATTAGGATTATGATAGAAAAGGTTTTGAAAAGTTCAAACTAGAATGGTTAAGATACCTTAACAGAATACATGAACTCTTCTAAGGAATGAAATTAGTAGAGTAACAAGGACTTGAATGAGTTTGATGAATTCATTATAATGAAACAAAAATTTCAAATAGATATCATTGTTTTATGAATACATATGTCTTATTCATGGATTATTGGCAGAATTTGAAAAAAATTGGGTTTTAATTATTAGTCAAGCCTAATTCAATATTTTTTGAGCCCATGAAAAAAAATAATAAACAATGCATTTACGCAAAAAATGTTTTGATCCAGAATCTCGCAATCCGAACAATTAAGATTATTTTGCAGTGATATAACTAGAAAAACATTGTTTTCATCCAACAGAACAGAATAAGTCAGACGTCAATAAAAATAATCTAATACAGAACACTTTCAGTTTTATCTATATTCTATTTTCCTCTCAATGACCTCAGTCATTATTGAACTCATTATTTTGTAACCTCTGAGAGTTTGTAGCGAGCATGAGCAGTACGTGCGTACTGAGATTTTGTGGCATAGCTGATAAAAAGTATCAATTCTGTATAATGACCCTTCAACAGAGATGAACTCTTCAGAATAATAGCGAGTAATCAGCTTAAAACATTCCAACAAAAAGATCCATCACGTGGGAGTCTATCAATCTCTAGTTTGCGGGGGATAGAATTTAACAGACGATTGTAAATCCAAATCAGTCATCATTTTAAATCTATTTCTTGATAGAGATTGTTCATAATTTCATAATGTTATGTAGCGAACTAATTATTATTTCAACGAAGTTTCATTGCAATTTTCAATATTCCATCAAAACTTTGAAAAATTGCACTCAAATTACTTTAGAAATGATAACGAACTTTAAATATTCGTATTGCCTACAAAGGCAATAAAAATTTAATAAATATTTTCAAAATGCTACAACCTTCCAATATTATAGTCCCGTCACATTTATATAGTTGAAACTAGACTAATATGAAAAATTCTACGTACGGTATCTCAAGTTTAATGAGAATATCTTCTATTGACAACGTTTCTTAGAGAAGTGTAAAAAATATGGCGTGAAAGGCGGTGATCAAAGTAAGCTAATATTCACATAGATTGTTCTCTTGTGAATAGAACCAAGTATTTGGAAAAAGTTAATGGTTTAGAGAACCATTGGAACTGATTGATTTGATATATTTGACTCAATAAGCATGCGCAGAAAAATTTTGCATGCAACAAATCATCAATATCATTATACTGTATAGCCTATCTGTGAATAGATCCCTTATGAATTATAATTGCATTTTAGATGCGTTGTTTTCTCTATTTGATAAAGTGAAAATATATTCTCAATTTTTTAATTTTATTTTGCTTTATACATATTATTGTTGATCTTTTATTGTGAGGTAAATTCTAATTGATGAAAAATCAATATTTATAGTCCCCTCACATTTCTAGTTGAAAGTAGACTCATATAAAAAATTCTATGTATCTCAAGTTTAATGAGAATATTTGAAACAAAATTAAGGAACATGAATTTTGAGAAATCGAATACTAAAGTCTGCAAGATATTACTATCGACACGGCTCTCTGATCAGCTGTCCTTCGCTCCCACTACCCACTACTAGGTAGTGAGCACTTCATTTCACTCGTCATTCCATTACTCTGTTGATGTGATATGTGACACTGTGGAAGGAAAAATCAGTTTCCCTACGTTCATGTCGATAGTAATTTCTCGCGGATTTTAGGTCTACTTATTGAATTTTAAAAGTGAAACTTGGTCTTGTTTATGCAGTACATGTCAGATGAACAAAATATTCAGAGTACGTTGTAACGTTAGAAGGAAATATTCTTGTATTATTAACCTCAAATAATTATCAAGCACCATACGCATGCAAGCATCCTTAAAGGTGGAATTTCATTTGGATGGAACTCTGATATAATATTATATTGTTCAATTCTTTATTGAGAATTCATTCTACAGTTTGTTCGTATTTATAAATTCAAGAGTTAAGATTTAAATAGCAAGTACACTTCCTTAAGGGTGGAATTTCATTTCGATGGAACTCTGATATACTATAATATTGTTCAATTCTTGATTGAGAATTCATTCTAGTTTGTTCGTATTTATAAATTCAAGAGAAGTAAGGCCGCAGTTACATTGTAACTAGCACCCAATCTAATCACAGCCTTTGAGGTCATCTGCATTAGTACGAATTATAACAAATTAAACAAGATTCAGTGATAATGAATTAAGAGTGATGCCAATCAAAACTCTTTATAATAGAAATTAGTCTCTGGTAAAAAAATTAAGTCGACTTACATCTTTCTTCCGCAGAGCTTCCCTCAGGTTTGATTGATTGACATCCACAAGAAGGGTGCAGTGATGATAGGCATTTGGTCGTCCAAGTTTTGATGCGGTGCCAGAGATCTGCTACAAATTAGTCAAGGAAATAAACAAAACAAAAATAATAATTTCATGGATAAGAAAAACTAAAATGAAAATTAGAAAAATTATGACTATTTACGAGACCTTTATTAAGATAAATGTAAATGGCCATAAGAGAATGTGATAAGTTATTTCGAATAGTGATTTATATTCAGAATGAAATGAGTAGAAAGAAATGTGGTTTAGCCTCTGAAATCTGAAACACTCATCTTGTAATTATCAGTATAATTTGATTCTATTGGAATCGTTTACAATTCTATGCTACGTATGTTTTGACAAATTTATTAATTTCAGTCTCTTGAACATAGAAAGATTGACCGTTATCTTTCAACCTGAAATTTAATTTGGATCATTCAACTTGAAATGTGATTGATACCAAAATAATTTCTAGAGAGGATAAGCCTTATTGCGGTGTATTAAGAGATGATCATATTTGAAACATCAATAGATAATTAAATAAAAATGTCAAAATAGCTATTTATGTATTAAGAGCGTAATGCGCGACTTTATCGCTCACGCAAAACAGTTATCACGCGACGCGTAGCGGAGCGTGATAATTTTGCAAGAGCGATAAAGAAGCATTACGCGCGAATTACATACAATATTTTTTCTACAACTGCACGAACCTGTTAATCTACAGTTTTTTAAGTCCTCAAATACTGCGAACTATTAAATTACTCTTGTGTAATTACCGGTACAGGTACAATCAGACATTGTCGACTTTTGTTAGGTTATGTTATGACTCCACCTGACCTACTTTTGGCGAGCAATCAGCTGATTAGCGAGCGTAAAGTAACTCTACTGCTCATGCGCAGTTGCTTAGCGAGCGTAAAGTAACTCTACTGCGCATGCGCAGATGGTTAGCGAGCGTAATGAAGATTCTCCTCAGAAATGGGCTACTTTACGAGGAGAATTCAGCTCGTAAAATCTTGTTTTACGCGCAATTGTAGAAAAAGGCTTTTAATATATGTACTAAATCATCAATAATTTGAAATCATTTATACAAATTACTGAAATCGGGAGAAAAAACTGGGCATAGCCTGTACTATTACTCTGCCAATAATTGGTTTTTAATAAAGTCAATGTTTTCCGAATGAATGATAAATAACTGAATGAAATCAAATATTTTGAACGACTTTACGAATCGATCCATCAGATGTATCAGTCCAGTGAAATCAAAAGCAATCAACTTCTGCAGGATCTTGAATCCTGCAATGAATTTGTTGCATGAAGGTAAATTATTTGAAGCTGTTCCATGAGAAAAAATTGACAAATTTAATAACTGGCAAGTAATAAAAAAATTATTATTACTGGCAAGTGAAATGGATAAGATATGTAGCTTAATAAACGTTATAATGAAAAGGATACCTTGTAAACTCCATCGACAACCATGTCCTCTCGCTTATTAATCTCAGCATTTATTCCCCATTCTCGCTTCAAGGAGCTGGAAACTAGATTTAGATTCCTTTTCCTGTTGTAGTGCTCTCGAGGAGTGAAAAAAGTCAAATTGAGATTGCCGTTGTCATGATACACTGTCCCTCCGCCACTGCTCCTTCTAGCCACTTCAACTCCGTCTTTAGACAACACATCCAAATTTGCCTCAAGCCATGGATTTTGGTTTCTACCAATGACAACGCACGGATCATTTTTCCATAACAAAAGTATGTGTTGCTTTGAGAAATCGAAATTCTTATACATCCAGTCTTCAAGTGCTAGGTTCGTGAATATATCTCTAGATTGAGATATATATACAGATTTCACAATTTTATTCTCATCGTTTTCAACTTCTCGGTTTTTGTTACTTGCAACAGGCATATTTGATACTGACCTAGCAGAATTACATTCATGAGAGGTCAGTAAAGTTTTAGAGCTACTCCTCCTGGAGAAAATTCTAGTGCTCAATTTTAAAGGATTGAAAAGTAATTGTACCATTTTTGTAATGTTCAACGCAAAGTTTATCAAGAAAAACACTCTATGACTCTACTGTCAACTATATAAAGTTCTTGAAACACTTGCTGATGCGCTTAATTGTAGGAAGTTTTTACCTTCAAAGGTTTGATATAGAATGTTTATAATGGAAAGTTTTGCAATAAAATTGTCCTTATACAGCTTCTTCGAGGAACAACTATTATTGTCGTTCAAAGTTCTAAAAATTCTCTTGAAGCACAGATTATTCAACAAACTTGGCTAGCAATTGAGGCAAGGCAGATCATATGGTTGTGCAGGGCGATGGTCAGATGAAACCACTTGCAAGTGTGATGAAGAGCTCCGGTGCGTGTCCTCAGTAAGATACAATCCTCTACGTTGGTAATTAGCATTCCTCCAGGTGCTGCCAGGGTGAAAATACAAGAAAGTCTTTCAATAAAAACAAGCAGAATAAAACTGAGCAGTTGACACCATACACTAATCACACAAGACACTTTATTCTAAAATGATTATTCAAGCTAATTATCATAATAAATGGAAATGTGTTAAGGTGAGTCAAAAACAATTGATTGCAATTGCTTCGTTCGTGGCAAGAACAGACAAACGAGAAAGTGAGAAGTAAATTCTATCATTTATATAAACTTACATTACTGACATGGCCATGGTGGGGATTGAACTTTGCTCTTTTCACTTATTATCTTCTTACAGGCTTTACTAGATGAAAAACAATTCCACTTTTTTGTTCACCATTACTGAAAATAAATTGATTTACGAGAAACTAGAAATAAGAAGGTTATAAAGGTTATCTCGCTTCAGAGTTTGTTTTTGTTCTTAGTTCGACCCATCGATACGAGGATGATGATCGATCTCAGGCAAGATCGACTCTCACAAATCTAGCTGGAAACAAAATAATGAAAAACTATCTTTAAAAAAAGTGATAATCGTGTTACATGAAAACGAGAATACATCAGTTTGTCAACAATTTTACATGATCAAATCAATAATGATTATTATTATAGTCATATCATTTGTGAGGTTGGCTATTGCGACACGACAGGAGCCACAGGCGGTCTATTCGATATATTTCAATTTTTTGTGAATTTGTGAAAATGATAATCAAAATTACGGTATCAAATTACAAATCTGGATGGTTACGATGGTTGGATTATATTCATGGAAGTTTGTCTTTAAATTTTATCAATCAATTAGACTATTATTTACTCAGGACTTCAAGATAGATCAGGCGCGGATACACGCGTCGGGTGGGATGGTTGGTGGTGAAGGGAAAAATTCTCCCATAAACATTTCGGTGGTCTCCTTCTGAACCTGAAGCGGAGACATTACTTTCAACATGCAGAATAAGTTGGAACATTTTGCAGAACAGAATGATTACCTAATAGTATTCATTGTTGATCAGGAATAAAAGTGTTAGTTATTTTTCAAATAATAAACGGAGAAAGATGAATTGGATATTATTAATTAACATAGCCTATTTTTATAAATGACCCTGCTAAACTGCATCAGTTGTTTTTTAGCAGAGTGAAAGGCCGGGCGTATGCTGGGACGAACGTGACGCAGCCCACGCGAAGTAGCCAATCACAGCTCATATTGATGACAAGAGAAGAGCTATGATTGGCCAGTTCTCGTGGTTTGCGTTACGTGCGTCCCAGCTTACGCCCGGCCAAAAAAATGGTTTTTTGTTGGTTGTAGAGGCATTCGAGGAGTATAAGGCCAGGCGTATGCTAGGACGCATTATGGCTAAGGTGACCAGACGTCCCGTTTTCGCCGGGACAGTCCCGTTTTCTGGAGACTTGTCCCGTTGTCCCCACCGAACCTCTCGGGACGCTCATTTGTCCCGTTTTAGCATTTTAGATTTTTTTCGCTCTTTCAAGTTTTATATTTTGAAGACTCAGTTTATGATTTCTACCTTTAACTCCAAGGTTTTGGTATTTTTGAACTATAAATGACAACAAATCGTATTGAAACAAGATGGAACAAAGAGTGGAATGGGGGAATGGAGTAGTAGTTGAAAAATGCTTTATTACTGAGATAATAATGGTAGAGGTTTTCACATTATTCTTCAAATTTTCATTATTAGAATTTTGTGGCAAGTTATCACATCACGAAGTTTGTTGGTCTGTTTTGGAAAAATTCTGTATAAATGAGCAAAAGAACACCCCTCCCCCACCAAGCCGGTTTTCAGTACGTCCCGTTTTCAGTACCTCAAAATCTGGTCACCTTAATTATGGCACACGCACGCAAGCCAGCCAATCACCGTTCTTATCTTGTCCTAGACAAGAGTTGTGATTGGCTGGCGTGCGTGCGTGTGTATGAATGCGTCCCAGCATACGCCTGGCCTAATAATAAGGTATTAGGAGGGGGAGAAAAAGATAAGGTGGAGAATTTCAACTCATAAATGAAGCGCAAATTTAATACAATAATATATTTGAAGAAATTATTATTAAAAATATACCAGCAAGCAGAAGCCTTCAACAATAATAGAAGATGTTTTGTTTCTTTTTTTCATTAAATGAGTACGAATAAAAAAGAAAACAATGTTGAACTAACAAACATACGGTGTTTATTTCCCGAGGCAATGGTAGGCCTATTCTACAATATTTATGTTTCATCAAAGTTATTATATTTTCAAGTTTTACATCTACTGCAATATAATGTAAGTTACTCAGGGCATTTTTGGAGAAACCGACCCTCAAGAAGAGCTGAATACAGAATATTCAGAAATCACGGTAATTGATCAAACGGCATGTTAACAATAGTGTAGGCCTACTATATTATAAAAGCATCTAAAAATTTATGAAAGTCAATCTTCAATACAAATCTCAGTTCTTGTGGTTAATGCTAAGTTCTCAATTAATAAAAAGAGAAAAGTTTAGATTGGCACAAAATAACTTTCTATTCTGAGTAAGAAAATACTATATTTATAAATATATTTTATTCGTAGTTATAAAAACAAGCTCCCTATATTTTTGAATTCTTCAAGTACTGGAGTTTACCATTATTGAAACAACAATGAATAAAACTGTAAGTATGTACTGCTCATCATAGTTTTAGCTATTTCAGAATATTAAATAAATAGTTAAGTAATCTATAACTCCGGTATATTGAAATATAGACTTTTTCATCAGTAAAAAGCAAGCTCGAATATTTTTATCTATTGCTTCAATAAATTATAAGAGCTGTTGCCATTTGCAATTAGCTTATTTAGTACATAGGCCTATAAGTGAATGGAGAATACATTTTCATGATAATCTCTTTGATAAGTCAAGATCATTGATAAATTGTAAAGAAACTAGACAAGAATGTAGGAGAAGAGTGCATTATTGAAAAAGATCCCATTTGAAATTTCAACTAGCAACGTTTTATCCTAGAAAATATGTAGCCTATGGTAGATGGCCAAAAACATGTCATATCTCCTATGAATGTGACTGTCGTTTTTCAAATTTCACAATTTTATTTCTTGAACATGTTTCATCACTGTATGTAGAAACATGAGACTGATTAGTATCTAATTGAAGGTATATTCAAGTTCAACACCTAATTGAAGGAATATTTCAGATCAACTTGTAACATTTACTTGTTTTCTAGTAGAATGAATGTATCACTCCAACTAGACAGAACTATGCAAGAATTTGTAATTTGCAATGCATTAGGTTTAAGAGGACAGATAATTAAAATAGTAAGATTTAAAAATATAATCCAAGATGCCAAATGAAAATGTTGATATAATATTGTTACAGAGATGAAATAATAGTACATTTTCTCTTAATAACTTATAGTAAAATAAATAAAAATTTGAATGCAAAACCTATTCAGTAGCCTATTAGACAATGAGTTTTTCTCAGTTACAATAATTTTTCAAGATGAAAAAATATAATATTTCCTCTAAACTGGATTGTAGCTTTCGTGAAATAAACTTTTTTACATCACTTTATGCTGACTGAATTATCTTATACTCAACAGTATGAAAAATCTAATACAGAGAAGAATTCACTGACTGAATGTTTTGGAAAATAACCCAAAAGTTATCAATGAAGGTAAGTTTTGTTTTATTTCAGCTAAAATGGTGAATGAACTTGGCCATATTAATTTAATACTGATATGTATATCTTAGACTGTATCTTACTATATGTATCTTAGACTGGAATTTTGAAATATCCAATCAATAAAAAAATATGAGGTTCCAGCTACGAACAAAGTTTTAGTACCTATATATAAAATATTTGGTGTTTGATAATCACTTGGGAATACCTATTGAACTCAATTAGTATTCCGGATATCTAAACATTAGATGATAATAACAGATAGCTCAATTATTAATTTTATGGTAACAATAATCCCTCAATTGATAAATACAACATGAATAAGAGCAATCAGTTATTATTTTCAATCGTAATTCAGATAAATACTTCAAGTTATTAAAGAAGCATTTACATAGCACCTATATCATATTATTCAACTTTCAACATTTTGAAAAGAAACTAGTTACCAAATTTCTATATTGGTATTTGATATGGTACATACTATCCAAAATATTAAAAATAGATATTTTTTGAATTTATACTAGAAAAATTGAAAAACAGATATTTGTAGAATACCTTCCAATAAAATATTCGAAACGGGGGAAGAGTTCTTCTCTTTCTCATGATAGTTTCTATTGATAGTTTCTCATTATAGATAGTTTCTCATGATAGTTTCTATTATTTCTCATGATAGTTTGACATTGATGATTTTTTGTAAACAAATAAAAAATATGTAATGATATAATAATATTTTTCAGCTCAATTGAAACTCTATGAAAATTAGAAGTTTTGAATAATTGGAGTGGGATATAAATATTAATAGACAGAGTATTGTACGATAAACCTATAATAAAGAAGTAAAATTTAAAAGCAAATGTGATTTCAAGGTCACCAACAATTTTGGTTGAAAATACCGTCAGACAGTAATATTCCTCGTTTCATTTCAAGTAGAATTGCATGAATAAAGAATGAGTTCTTAGAAGAAACAACAGATGAAGCAGAAAACTGAGAAGCAGGTTGGATAGCTGAAATCAGAGGCTGAATGCGAGTGTCACCAATCGTCCTGTTGGTTGAGAGCCGACAGAAGTGCATCGCGCGGCTTCGGACGCGGGTCCTCACTCATCTGAGATGGAATCGCTCCAGTCTGACCCAACATCCACTCCAAATCTGAGAAGAAAGAGAACGGCAACAGTTACTGTAACTTATTTAAAAAAAGAAGTGTTGGTTCAACTGAATGAATGGATTCCCGAGGCAATAAAGTAGAAGAAGAGTTGCTATGAGAGAAACATCATTTATTACTTCTTCTATAATACTAGAGTAGAATAAATATTATCGGATCCTAGAAGTACAGTTGATGGAATTTCGTCAAGGGATTAGATGGTTGTAAAAACTTTCTCATATGGAGAATTTGTTCTGCAACTGTCGAATAATAGGCTACAGATATTTCTGTTGATGGGTTGCTTTGTTCTAATAAATTGGGTAATTTTTTCAACCTCCAATAGACTGTAAATCAGATACAAATACTTGTAATACAAACCCAAGGTTATTAGAAATAACAACAAGGTTGTCTCTAATAACCTTTATACAAACCCATATTACACGATAATACTTTCCGTTTCATATGCGAAAGAACTATAAAAGTTCTATAGTTTTAAAAGGACTATAACCCACATGGTTTCCCATGTTTTCATTTGTGAAAAATGAGGTTATAATATTGCGAAGTGGAACAACCCTTTGGGTCTCCCCACTAATAAAAGCATACGCTAAATAAATACGAAAGAAAATATTACTGTGTAATAGGTACTAGCCTAAGGAAATTACGTTAATATTTGAAGTTGAGTACACTCAGGTTTACTTAAGCAAGCAGCAGGTAAGCCTAAGTCCTGCTGTTGAGCCATTGACATACATATATACACTTAAGTTTACTTTTCAACGCAATAGAAGTATGGATTGAGAAATTTTTGCAACTTTGGGCTACCTAACAAAAACTTACTTTATTCAAGAGATCTTGTTCTCCTTCATTGACAATGTGCTTATCAGTAAGATATTTTTAAAATTTCAACAGAACATTCACGGTAAACATCACCACTTATTCAGCCTGTGATCTAAACTCATTCTTGAATTGAGTAACACACTCAGATTTACCACACAGTTTAGACTTATCAACCCACTGGAGATATACTTGATCGATTGCAGCCGGAAATTTGACTCCAGGCACGGATACTAGAATACACGGTTGGTATCATAGGCCTGATGCGCAGTAGATTGATAGGATTATGACGTTTCTGGAACCCACAAAAAATAGTTCTTAATCAGCTGATACTTTCTGTAATTCAAGTTTTACATAGTTTTTTGTGGTTCCCAGAAACGTCATAACAAGCTGGTTTTTGGCTAAAAACCTGTGCGTGATACCTGCCGTGTGTTCTAGCAAAGAATATGGAGAGAATATACTTTATATTAACTGGTTCTAGTATCCGTTCAAGTGAAGTTCACTTTGGCCTTCAAATGTATCCAATAAATTATTTTCATTAATTCATCCGCGAATCGTTGAAATATAACAAATAAATAAAATAAAAATAAGTATAATTTTATTGCCGAGAAATAAATAACATGTTATGGGCAACGTCAAACAATAATTGAAATTTTCATCAACCGCAACAGTGGAATTCAAAATCAAACAATACATTCATATTTTCATCCGTACATGCAATAAGTCAAGTTAAACAATAAAATAATTGTAATACATATAACTTACATAAGCTTAAGCTACTGGTAAAAGACCTTGAATTTAATTTAAATTTATATTATTGCCTGGTTATACAGGGTGTTTCAGGAGGAATGTGCAATACTTCTCAGGCTGATTCCTCACACCAAGTAGACAAAAAAGTTCCATGGGACCAACCCCCAAAAACGCTTTGTTACCGAGATAACAATGGCGAAAAATAATTAATTTAAAAATATATTAATTTTTCTAATTTTTTAGAGGCTTCAGAGAGGTTCTAAAATAATCAATTCCTATGTAAAATTGGCTGAGGAATTCAATGAAACCAGTTCCAAGTCTGTAGCTTCAACGGTTATTGAGATAATTGGGGAAAAATATGCTAGAAAACGCCATTTTTCAACAATAAGGGTTATAGCTGGATAAGGAATCATAAAATTGTACTTTTTATTAATGGATATTGAAGAGAGTCGGATTCTAAAGAAAAAGTTAAATGGCGGCGATTGTGTAAATCTTACCCAAATCCCAGAAATGGCGAACAAAACTCGCAAAATTGACAAAACGTAGCACTAGTGAAAAATTTGAGTTTAGTAGCGATTTTGCGATTTTTGATCACCATTTCTGAGATTTGGGTAAGATTTACACAATCGCTGCCATTCAACTTTTTCTCTAGAATCCGACTCTCTTCAACTTCCATTAATAAAAAATACAATTTTATGATTCCTTATCCAGTTATAACCCGTATTGTTGAAAAATGGCGTTTTCTAGCATATTTTTCCCCAATTATCTCAATAACCGTTGAAGCTACAGACTTGGAACTGGTTTCATTGAATTCCTCAGCCAATTTTACATGGGAATTGATTATTTTAGAACCTCACTGAAGCCTCTAAAAAATTAGAAAAATTAATATATTTTGAAAAATCTCAATTTTCCGCCATTGTTATCTCGGTAACAAAGCGTTTTTGGGGGTTGGTCCCATGGAACTTTTTTGTCTACTTGGTGTAAGGAATCAGCCTGAGAAGTATTGCACATTCCTCCTGAAACACCCTGTATAGGCTACTTAAATAATTTGGTGTTCGATAAACACGTTGATGGAGTAACAAGGATTTGTGACTAGCCAAGAATACAGTTTTTGTCTGAATAAGTTATACGGAGCTTCCATCCAAGCCTGTGGTAGTCTGTTAAATAAAGTAACGCCAACTATGATATAACTATTCTTTGCCTTAGATAGCCTGCTAAAGGCAATGTCAATATGCCTATTTCCTCTTGTATGGTGGGAGTGTATTTCACTTCAAAGGCGGTGCTGTAACAGGGTTTTCTTTGTATATAACAGAACTGTGAAAATGTAAAGATTAATAAGGGTAAGGATTTTCAATTCTACAAATAAGGGGTTACAGTGAGCTAACCTATCCGAATTTGATATTATCCTAATAACTTTCTTCTGGATCGTATCAATAGGTCTACAGTATGTGCACTATTTCCCCACAATAAAATACCGTAGGATAAAATATTTTGAAAAAAGCGAAGTATGCACATCGCTTGCTATGTTATGTGAGGTTACATAGGGCGTGGGTACATAATTCTTCAGATTTCTCAATAAGTATACCACTCTAGACAGTCTAGAACTAATGTAGTTGATGTGAGGTTTCCAACAACATATTGATTGTTTACATTAGTAATCTAGAAAACATCTACTGAAAAAGTTGGATGACGAACAGTAAATTTTGAACAATTGAAGCCTGAAGAACACTTACCGTCAACTGAGAGATTAGGTCCACGGAATTCCATTGGTCCAGCAAACTGAATCTTCAGTTCTCCTTCATAGTAGACGAAAATGGTTGGCAAGTTACGATCCGGATAGTTTGGGATGCATGTTGTTGACACACTTTTCAAAAACTTTGTGGCCGGAAACTTCTGAGCCAACTCATTCAGATGTTGATTGATGAGAGCACATAAAGGAATTCTGGAAAATATAATATTATTGAACAGTGAATCTAATAGATAATCAAGTAATGGGATTTGGGTATTTGTGAAAAGTGCATACTCCTAACTGCGGGTAGCTGAAACAATAATCAAAGTTTTTTATTGAATATCCCTTCACAGGACTTGACTTGGGTATAGTGTCCTTAATGGTTCATTCTTCTACAAGTGAATTAAGATAGAATAATTCAACGAAATATTAAATTGCTTCTGTAGTCTGTCCAAGCAAAGAAGACACTCTGGCAAGATGGCTCTAGCTCGGTCAATATTGGTTTAAAAATTATAAATTTGATCTCAAATTGTAGAACAGAATGTTTTCTAACTAATATTGACCGAGCTAACTAACAAATATTAACTCATTCAAGATGAGTCATTTTCTCATCTTGCCAGAATGTCTTCTTTGGTTGGACAGACTATAAGTTACCAGTGGAAAATTTCCTATAATTGGAGAAATATACTAACCCTTGTTTGTAAAGATGAAGGATGACCCAGACTCCAGAGCCAGCTTTGTTCACTTCATCGACATAGTCAACAGCACTGATTTCCCTTACTTCCCTGTACTTGGCCTTGGCCGCCTCTGCACGCAGCTCTGCTATCCTTTTTTCTCTTAGCTCTAACAGCACTCTTTCATCTTCTTCATCTTCCAGCTCATCAAGCTCGTCCAGAGAGCAATCCTCGAGCTGCTTGCCATCTGAAAATATGCAACTCTTGTGGTTAAAAGATACAAACGAATCGTTCAAGCATCTGCATAGGCCTAATTATAATTCTTCAATATTGTTTTCCATCACGAACTGCTTATTATTCAATCAATTTTTGTGTTTATTAAATAATTATTCCAATGATAAAGATCCCGATTAAAATCTGCACTCAATCTTCTCCTTGTCCAAGTGTACATGTCGTGTGTAATCGGAAAAATGGCGACTGCCGAAAGATATTGTTGTCAGTAAGAAGATAAATTTGAATTGGTAAATTTTATTGCTAAACGATACATAGAATATATAACACAAAAGTAGATAAGTAATAATAAAACGGATATATAGCCTATTTTATAAAGTCATTTTTGGCCAAAATAGAAAATTCTTGCCTGTTGGGAGACCACAGATTCTATTTCATTTTCCATTATTCTAAAAATTGAAAAAAGATACAATTCAAAATTAATAATTCAAAAAAGTAAAAATGTACTTGATCAATATATCAATTTCATACTTGATTGCTTCTCTCTGATGGTCGATTCAACAATGTTGACTACATCATCTTCTGTCAGCTCTTTTTCTTTTGGTGGTATTATTCCTTTACTACGCAGAATATCATTCCATTCTGTATCTTCATTTGGATTCTGAAAAAAGTTAATAATAGTAGCCTATATTTCAGCCTCCACAATAGTACGGTATAGATTTTTGATAAGTCGTATTATTGTTGAAGAAAAGTAGTAAAATACAGTCTATCTTCAGGACTGATCGACTCATTTTGGTTTCTGAATGATGATGTTTCATCACAAATAAATTTAATAGAACTTCATTGAAAAACCCTATTCCAAATTTATTGTTGCTTTTAAGCCTGTTGCAGCTAGTGTAATGATAATCAGTACCGTTTCTTCATCTAAAGATGTTCGTTTATAAAGCGAACAATCACTTCAAGTGTAGTCTATAAGTTACTTCAATAATTAAAAAGGACTCAGATGCAAATTTATAATATAAAATTTAGAAAACTTTTTATTGTGAATGATCAGATGCTTACATTCAGCTAAGACTAGAAAGCCATAAAAATAAAAGCCTATTGGTTATTCTTTGCAGCGATCTCATTGATACCCATCATGAGTTGTTATTACTCTATAGAAGAGAAGCCAAACTGGACCAACAAAATCACTTAAATAGGACACAATTAATCGAAGACCACTTAACCTAAATAGGGAAAATAGAACAGCAGTGTGCTTACCTGCATTGTGGTCTCCGGTTACTCAACAAAATTCAATTCCAAGTTATTGAGTATTAGAAATTATACTACAATGCACATTACACATTAGAAAGTGTAAAACACAAATTATTTTAAAGTTTATACCACTTTCAACAGTATTTCATAAGTTTCAGTATGAAAATAGCAAAATTTACGGAACATGTGTTCATATCACAACAAAGCAGAAATCTAGCAGCATAGCAGCCGACAGAAATGTTAACTCAAAATTATTTGAGAGGAATGCTCTTGAAACGTAAGTTATTCCACTACGTCTTGTATCATCCCGGTTCCACACGCTGGTCGAGCGCAGGCGATATCAGGCGAGCGCGAGCGTGTGGATGGTCCGCGGCTAACGACACTTAAGCCGCGTATCGACAGTCCGAGGCATGTGCCACGAATGCCTCGCAGTACAGTCTGGTGACGCAAAAAAAGTATAAACTCATGGCTAAGGCATATGTGTGAATATAATCTGCAATAATCGAAAATAATTATAATTATAGTATAGTATATAATTATAATAAAAAATCTGCATTTTTTGTAACGAAAAATGCGAGCACGCAAACAAATTGACTAGCGCCATCAAGCGGGAGACAAAGCAACTAAGCTCTGACAATTGATAATTTGGACTGATTTTGAATTGATAATTGATAAATGGTGGTTAGTTTGTGCTCAATTAGTAGATCAAAATTCAAGGCAATGCTTATTATTGCCTATTAGAACCTTCTGCACCCAAATAGAATTCTTAATCACAAAAATGCATAGGAATGGGGTACAATTTTGAGGTTAGTTTGTAGAATTGTTTGTTGTGCGTTGCGAGGCAACAGGCACTGCTCGCTGCGAAATGTGTGCAGCGTTTGCCTCGCTGCTAGCAAACCCGGTATCGACAGTCCGAGGCATGTGTGGCACATGCCTCGGACTGTCAATACGCGGTAGTTAGCAGACTAGTAGTAGTACTCTTTTTTTGTGTCAACAGACTGTACAGCGAGGCATTCGTAGCACATGCCTCGGACTGTCGATACGCGGCTTTACACCATGGTCCGCTCGCCTGCGATCGTCTCCGCTCCGCTCGACTGGCCGGCGCTCGCTATTTTGTCGGTCTCTGACCAAAGATCAAAGGAGGCGAGCGCCAGGCGAGTCGATCCGAAATCTACCATCCACACGCTCGCTCTCGATCGTCCCTGGTCACGTGACCTACTACGTCACTATTGTTGATGTTTTTATTTCAACAGCGTCTCATTTTCTTTTATAGTGTTTAGTTTGTTTGACGATTTACGATCCACTGAATATAATTTATTGCAATAGCAATAAATTTCCAATTCATCTCGTGAGAATGTCTTATTAATTTTGTTATTATTATCTATAATATTTACTCTAAAATTCTATCATTTGGTAAAATTTATAAATTATCCAGTTGATAACTCTTTTATTAATTTTTTTAAAATTCAATAATTTTATTTATTTTACTTAAATAAATCTCTTTATTTATTTATTTATATAAACAACTCTTTTATTTATTTTTTTATTTATAATTTTAAAATTCAAAATTAGATTATTGATACTACTCATTAATAATACCAATAAATTTGAATTTTATACAACATAAATAACAGAAACACTGCAATACAAAAACGAAATAATCTTATTATACAATATTTATATTTATTTTGTTTCTGTCATTTATGATTGAGATTAAAGTTCAAATTTATTGGTATTATTAATGAGCAATATTAATAATATAATTTTGAATTTGAAAATAGTAATTAACTGGATAATTTATGACATTTTACTAAATGGTAGAATTATAGAGTGAAGATTATAGATAAAAATTAAATTAATAAGATATTCTCACAAGATGAATTAGAAATTTATTGATATTGCATTGATAAATTCTATTCAGTGTATCATAAATCATCAAACAAACTAAATACTATAGGAGGAAATGTGTTGAGGGTTGATTTCAGCAATCACTTCTATTATAATCATCCAATTTAAACCTCAAGTTCAGAGTTCAGTCCTTAATCTCAAGTGTTGGTCTCTCCAAAAAATTTAGCTAATTCTAGTTTAAACCATCACATAGTCCAATTGAAAGTTGAAACACATCTTAATAAATGTGGCCATACCCTTACAGCTGATGGTTTAAAATGAAATTTCAGATGAACTTATAATTGAGTTCTTATAATATAAGAACTGAAAATTTTGAAACAATCATTTATTAATTAGAGTTGGGTTTTTTAAAAAAGTCCATCTAAAATTTCAGTTTATACCGTCAGCTGTAAGTGTACAGCCACATTTATTATGATGTGTTTCAACTTTCAATTGGACTAGGTGATTGTTTGAACTAGAACTAGCTCAATGTTTTTGGAGGAGAAACCAACACTTAAGATAAGGACTGAACTTGAGGTTCAAACTTGAAGATTATAATAGAAGTAATTGCTGGAATCAACCCTCAACACAAATTTTAGTAAGAAAATGCAGCGTATGCTTGAGCAACAGTAAGGTCTACAATTTCAAAAATCAAGAAGAATTGGCAGGAGCCGGTGCTCGCCTCAGCGCTTCCTTGCGCTGTCAAAATGGCAAAATGGCGCTGAAACTTGTGTGGCACTCGCGTCGTGTGTGGATGGTAAACGAGCGCCTGAGCCGCTCAACTGGCCGCTCGAATTGGCCACTCACCAGAGCGTGTGGAGCCACCATGATGGTATCAATGAGCACGGTCAGGGAACGTATGGTTACCGGTAGATTGTCTCAAAATCTCGAGCGGTAGATTGTTCCACGTCCAATGGGAGCATTTTGACAGTAAATGTACTAAGCGGTTAGTACGGTTAGTAACCACAGTTGGAGGTACGGTTACCAAAAGCGGTTACTTGTACCAGGCTCTCATTGGTCGAAAAACTATTGCGGCTGCTTGCTGATCTGCGCATGCGCTGGATTGGTCAGCTGCATCCATAATACATTGGTTATTCTGCATAAACTTCTGTCTAAAAAATACTTTCTTCTATAACTTGAAAGTTTATAATAAATGCTTTTATGTGAGGAATCAATACACCAGCATAACACATTAATGAGAATCAATTTCAAAGTGCCCACCATCAGCTATGAACCAAAGATGTACAGCGTTCAATGGGAACATGGTACATTGTACATTTGGTAGATTATTCCATGTCACAAGTTACCGTAAACCGGTGACTTATTCCATGTTCCCTGAACCTGCTCAATGTATCACACTGGGCTCGTTCAGGGAACATGGAATCAGTAACTGCTTTACGGTAACATGTGACATGGAATAATCCACCACAAACCATGTCACAATCTACCACATCATGTTCCCATAGGACGCGGTACAAAATTCCGGTTGCATACTTTTGAGTTGTGTATTAGTCCAAAAAGAGTGTCGCATTGGATGCAAACAAAATCATTGTGGGGAATTATCATAATTATTATCACATCAATGTATTCAATAATGAAAACCAATACTTCAACTTCAAATCATGTACCGTAGCCAATCCAAACAAATATTTGATATTTGACAGTAACAGATTTTGTAAGTTGGCTACTCTAGGCATAACCATCTATCAATTCTCAGACCTTAATGTAACTATCGATTGTATGAAAAATGGCGGAAGTAATTGTCCTATTCCAAATTCATGATTTCATTGCGTTTTGGTTATGTTGACAAAAAATCATATGTTTTATTATAAAAATAATTTTTGGTACATTTCATAGGTAGGCCTACTGAATGTTTACAAAGTTGACAATGGATTACACTTGCGTTTCGTCTTGTTTTATGTTAAAATAATGTGGCATAATTTCTTGAAAATGTAATAGTTTATTATAAATGGGTTGTCTGTGTTATGTTCGTGATTGTGAATATCCAACTATGATAATTAAAATAATAGGCTATTTCTATTTTCATGTTACCTGATAACAAACTCTCAATGGACATATTGGTTAGAAAGGTTTTCATCGAAATTTTGAAGTGATAGACAGTTTGATAGTTTGTATTAATAATTTTGAAGGCCGTTTTATTATTGAGGAAGATGTTTTTCTTGTCATAGACAATGAACTAATTGGAGTTAAAAGAAAAAAACCAAAATTAAGAAGTGATGCATTTCCCTTAATTTTTCTCAACCAGCTGAAATACCAAAGAAAAGAAGGACCCCCAATCTGTGCATGTTCTGTTAAAAATGTGTTCACAAAGAGATAAGAATAATTCCATAAATTAGTGCAACAATGTCACTATCTCTGATTTTTGAATAGCATGGCCATATGGAATTCAGATTTGTTTTTATTTATATTGTTGAAATAGACAATGTGCTTTTTATAAAAGTGAAAGACAAAGTAAAAGTGACCTCAGTGATCTTCCTTGTGTAACAATAATTGCAAAATATTAAATGATAAGGTTACAAACAGGGACCAATTTGTGACTGTACAAAACGGTAGGCCTAGGCCGTACCAGTACCTCTGAGAGGGTGAGGTAGAGTGAATAACTTCAGTATTTTGTCCAAGATATGTGAAGTAATGGTGAAAATACACAACTCAAAAGCATAAAGAACACTCTAAAAACGTCTTGAGGAGTGAAAATTTAATTTTTTGGATGGATACTGGAGTGTAAAGAAGACAAGATTTCTCAAACTTGCCAACCGGAGGAAAAAACCAAACAAAAAAAGCAACAGGAAATATTAGGGGAAAGTTTCAGGGACAGAAGATAGTTAAAATGAGCAGCAAGTGAATTGCAAACATGTTAGGAAAAACTGATTGGAATTTGAGTGTCTTGTATTTATATTTTTCACATAGAATAATAAGTCAGATTCTAGTTTGAAATTCATCATATTGTTATGATTTTAAATTTTGTATTAGATATTTATTATATTGTAATATCAGTCAGATTCTAGTTTGAAATTCTTCATATTGTTATGATTTTCAATTTTGTATTGGATATTTATTATATTGTAATATCATTATGTTTAACAATAAAAAATATGCTATTTCTGTCTTATTACTTCTGCAGAATAGCAAGTTGAACTATTGCTATTACGCTTGGCTCGGCCCATATTGCCGCCATCTTGTTTTGTACATTAAGGTCTGAGAATTGATAGATGGTTATGCTCTAGGTCAATTCCATCCAATAAGTTGCTTTCTTTCAAAACCGTATTTGAGGTTGAGCTGATAAAGTTGCTTCATTATGAAGATACACTGCTATATAATACGCAGTATTTATGATAGCACATGATCTCATACATGAAATTATCCAGGGAGAATTTTAGGGAAGCGGTTTGTCCCAGTGGTAGAGAGCATCTAATTGGTGAGATAAGATAAGCGACGTGCCTCTACCACCACTGTAGTAACGGTGACTGGTTTCTCTGAATTCAATTCATGAGCCTCAAAAATTGCTTCCCGGTGGTTCAGAACTCACCTAAAGCAGTAGGTCATATCTGATCTCCATAGGAATTAGGAATCATATCTGATCTCTGTAGATATGATGATCTCTCATCATCATCCTTCCCATTACCCACGCACAGGCCCAAGAGCCCATGTGGGCATCACCCTCAAAAAAAAAAAAAAAAGAATTGGGTGAAATAGCTAACTTTGACAATCTGAACAGGCCCAACATTTTAAATCTGGCAGTGGAATATTAAGGGGATCCACGGAGGCATGTGGAATTTAGTTCCATACCAAGTATGGTATTATGCAAAAGAGATATAACTATAGTCTACTCTGGATAATGCTTTTTAATGGGAACCATGGCCTTCTCTTCAAGTGCTAATATGTGCAATCCAAGCAGTAGGATTATGAAAATGATTAAAAACTATTGAGATTCAACAACTTCAAAAAATAATCTATTAGAACAATTAACTAAAAATTAGTTCTTAGTTTCATAATTTTGCCTATCTGTGTTTGAACAGTTTAGATTTTGGCTGTCATTAATATATAGCTTATTTCAATCATCTGATGAGAAAAACTGAGTGAATAAATTTTTAGCAAGAAGTAAAGATCAATCATGACTAGTTTAAGTAAATAGATAAAGTAAATGAATAGTTTATGTAAATACAGTAACCTACCACAAATAACGACTTAAATAATTTTCAACAGCTGTGTTGTTGATGTAGACTACCTCACCACCTTTGCTTATTTCATTTGCAAGAGATAAAATACATCCATTTATAAAATAAATTAAAATAAACTCACCTCAAAGAGAATTTTGCACTTCATCAGTTTCAAAAATTCGATATAAAATATCTTTAAATGAATACAGAAGTTCTACTCTTGAAGACATCTTTGTACAATTGTTTGTTTGGAAACTTTCGATGTGAAGTCAGCTAGCAGACGCTCAGATGTCTGACCGTCTTGACCAATGAGGCTCCAATTCCTCCAATCACAGAAAATTGGATCAGCCTTAGGAGATGGGTACAAGTCACCACTTTACGGTTGAAGAATCTTGGTACATTAATTTACTGTCAAAATGCTCCCATTGGACATGGGACAATTTAATGCTCAGCTTTTTGAGACAATGTATCAGTGATCATACCTTCCCTGAACAAGCCCAATTATTGTTATTGATACACAATGGCTGCAGCAACGCGTGAAAGGGGTGGCTAGGCAAGGGTGGAAGAAAAAAAATTTATCCTTCACAATAATAAATTTTGATTGTTGAGGTTATCCATAAGTTACTTCTTGAAACTACAATGCTAAATATTAATGAATACCATAATATACTTTTTGCTTGCTGAAGGTACATTCTAGACAGGCGTAGGGAATGCGGTGTTAATGTTGTGTCAACACGTCAAAATTTTTTGCAAACTACACAAGACGTAGAAAACGCGTGAAGAGAAAATCAAAATGGCTGATGAACCTAACCTAGAAAACGTGATACAAAACCCAGCTGACATCGTGTTGAATGGTCTTGTCTACACAAGCAAAATAATCACGCGTTCTCAACGCGTTGCTAATGCCGACCTTGGTGTTCACCAACACAATTTTGCTGCGGAGGTTTGTTGCGTTGCAAATTCAATTCTGAGAACTTACCAGACAAAAATGTATAACCATTGCTGTGTATGAGGAGGATACACCACGATTCTGAAAATCCAGGCTTCCTAAAGCTTGGGATGACGTAGGCAGAGCTAGGATTGACTAGGGATCTATAAATACTTTATAGTCTTTATAGTTCCTTAGGCCCATTCTACAAGGGCGTAGCAAACGCGGCGTTAACGTCATGTTAACTCGTAAAAATTTTTTGCAAACTACACAAGGGGTAGCAAATGCGTGAAGAGAAAATCAAAATGGCTGATGAACCTAACCTAGAAAAAGTGCTACAAACCCCAGCTGATCAAAGCGCGCTCAACAGAACACATTGTGTTGAATGGTCTTGTCTACATGAGCAAAATAATCATGCGTTCTCAACGCATTGCTAATGCCCAGCTAACGCTGACCTCCTGACCTCAACGTTGGCAACGCGTTGACGCCCGCTAATGTTGTGAAAACGCGTGATCATTTCGCTTGTGTAGACAAGCTCATTTAACACAATGTGTTCTGTCGAGCACGCGTTGCCAACGCAACATTAACGCCACGTTTGCTACGCCTGTGTAGAATGGGCCTTAGGATTGATGGCAACGCCTTCTTGATTTCAGCGGTGGATACCAAATGAGCTACAAACCAAAAGGTTGACACAACACAGTGAGTGTGCAAAGGAGTAGCAGTGGGCAGGTAGTTTGAAATAATTTTGACTAGGAGAATGGGAATGGTGTTGATTTCAGTTAATAATAATAATATTGATATTTTAGTACTATAATTTAATCTCCAACAAATAATATAGTTATTAAAAGCCTATTGCAATTGAATCCCTTACAATTGAATGACACATTATCTGATAACACTCAACAAAACCATGAATAAATTATGTTATAGTAAACAGAACGGGTTGGGTAAATTCACTATTCCAACAACTCGCTATTTCAGCAAAAACACCAAACTGTTGCCAGGGAGGTGACTTGCTATTTTTCTGTTATGGTAATTCACTATTTTTGTGTGATTGCACTGCCTGTGGGCAACTCACCATTTTCCCCGCTAGCCACCCAGTCAATACAAATACAAGACCGTATCAAAGATTACCGACAAAAAACCCACTAATTATGAAGTGGGTCAAAAAACCCACTTGAATTGAATGACAAGACTTGCTTGATAAACTATTGAAAGGAAACATTCTAAAAGCATTACAATCAATAGCATTGCTATTCATAATTGTATTAGCCCAGCTGCAGAGCATTCCCGCAAAACGTTAAAAGACTTTTTCTCATGTTGAATTTGAGTAAAATATAGATTTAAATCACTCAAAATGTAGGTCTTGAAATTCTCTACAAGCTCATATAAGAAATTTACCTATTAAACAATTCTATAATTTGTGAATTGAGAAAAAGTGCGCAATTTTTTGTCTAGGATAGGGAAATCAATGCTAAATTTTTGACTAGAGGAACTCTGTGACGTCAAAATTATAACTTTCACAGCCAGCTGCTTCACTCCGCCCCACCTCTACTCTTCTATACACCTTGCATCCAGACGGATGTTTTAGGAAAGTGGTGCAAAAGTTTTTTTCTCGACGGTTTCATATGTATTTTAGGGCACTGAATTTGAATATAATATTTGCATACTCCTCAGGGGACGGCTTCACCACCAAAAATCCAAAAAACCTTAAATTTTGTGACTTTTTTCAGTTTTTCTTTTTTTTAAGTGAAAACTAGTCGGTTTATCAAAGAATGTGTTCATTACAAATTGAAGAAAATAAATTTAGCTACAAAATGAGTGGTCACATTTGAAATTTGGATCAATGACTGCCAAGCTACTAATCATCAAAAAAGGGGTAGTTTTTGAGCTTTTATGGAAAAAGTCAAAACTGCTCACTTCAACTTGCTACAGCTTCAAAACCAGATGAGATATGTAAAATTCACATATGAGATGAAAGTACAATTCATGCTGGATAAGTTCCATCTTTCATTTTTCAATTTACCTCTAGGGTGGGGGGAACAGTCGCAAAATAAAAATTCTGACATTCAAAAGTTATTTTTATTTTATTTATTTGTTTATGAGGGTGAAGCCCACATGAGCTCATAGGCTTGTGCGTGGGTGATGAAATGGATGATAGATGACAACTACTTTTTAGGTAGTGTCATGGAGCAATTATCAAGGGGCTAATCATTACAAGAAAGTTCGAAAATACATACTAGAAATTAAGAATTACTTACATGAATTGTATACTCAAATATTTATTATTTCACAAACTGATTTCATTCACATTCTTTGCGATTTATTTTGTAATAATTGCACTACAATTATTGTTTCCCTGGAATTGTGGTTAGAATGACTCTTGCCAAGTACTGAACTGTCAATCATGTTATCAACAGCTGATTAGCAACCCGGTGTCTGTAACCATTAGTTTTTAAAATTGTCTGTGATAACAAAATCTGCTCATTCCTGCCATTTTATTTGCTATTTTTTCTATTTGTTTGCTCACTCATGTGACAAATTCATTTTTAGCTTGATTTAAATTTTTTCTTTCTCTGCCTCACCTGTGTTGGTCTTTTTCCTCAAGTACATGGCAAATTCCTATTGGATAATTGCCTTACTGAGGGTCCTTTCTTTTTTCTTATTGGCCAAATTAGGTCACATGGGTTTTAGTTCTTCTAGAAAGTTCTAATTCCTAATTTCCTCCTTGAGGAATTTTACCTTGTGGCAGACGAGAACCTACCCTTGAACAAGAAGGATCACCAACCAGGATCCCCTAAATTTGAAAGCTTTAATAATTCTAAATGTTTTAAATGTAATTATTGTTTGAGTTCCTATTTTTGTTAATTGTCCCCATCAAGTCTTTGTTCTCCATGTAAATTCTTCTCACAATAAAAAAGTGCCTGTGATAAATTGGAAACCAGTGAAAGTCATCGCCAGTGCAAAGTGTCTGTGATTTAAGCTGAGCTCAGCGCTAAGATATATTGGTGAGCAATCAACAAGATTTTATTAAACTCTCCAAAAATTATCAACAGCGTCAATTCAAATTAATTTATTACTTGTGAATGAAGAACAAGGACTTTCCTTCAAATCACTGTGTGGACCTTAGGCCAAAGCCTAACTCAATTCTAAAAAAACTTTTTAACAGAAATTAACATTTTGTTATCAATTTAAATTCAATTTATTATTATTCAATTAATGATCTTCGATTTCATACTTCTGAATTGGCTAATAAATCTCAGTCTTTGTTCAAACTGGTGTTACAATAATTTTTTCCCACTCAATTGTCGCCAGGTATTAGGTACTTTGACATACTGTCATTTATCATTTCAATTTCCACCCACATACTCGACAGGTGAATCAAACACCCAAGAGTCCCTGGGGAATATTTTCAATTTAAGTATCTGGTGTATGAATAATACCCAGTTTTCAATAAATCTTCTCTGCAATCAACTGATTGATCAAATCAATATATTAATCTCAGTGAATTTATGCTTGCTTGTTCTCTCAGTTGCCAACAACTCCATAAATTCTTGTGGAATTCCATGCAGCCAGAGAGCTCTTAATAAATTTAATATTACTTCAACCATAATTCATTATTTGAGGTATCTATCCTCGTTGAAATTAATTAATTATTTTGCGAATTCCCGGGTGATTGAAATATATTCCTATTGTGGAGGCGTTGGGGATTTGAGAGACTATTTAAATTTAAGTAGTATTAGGTTCTACTGGGATCATCAGAGTCATCTGGATATCAGCTCCACGAACGTCTCCAAATCTTCAAATAATTCTTGGTCGGAAAGTGGTCAGGAATTCGCAAATAGAAAAACATTTGCGAATTTATTACTTGCCCATCATCCGACTGAGAATTGTTTTATTGTGTCAGCTGCTACGGAGGGAGTCGTCCTACACCAACCAAGCCTACCGACGGCATCTGGCCAAATTAATAAAACTTCGAAATTACAGGTTTTATTAGGGATTCCCAAAATAGTCAGCTACATAATTGGTACCCGAAACAGTTAACCACAGTGAAGGAGGGGTTCAATTAATGATTAATAATTGCATTCTATTTCAGGAACTCAGAGGCCATCAGGAGACTCTAATTAATATTGTTTTTCTTTCAGAAACTGTTGTGGAGCCAGCAACTATTAGTTTTAATATTTTTCACTTGTCATATATTATTAGCCTAAATTATCTGGCGATAGTTGAGTGGTATTTAGTTAGCAGGCTTACCTCAGGTTCACACAGAAATCAATTTAATTGTCCCTGAATGAGCAGATTTCAATTTAATTGTGTTTGTCCACACATTTGTGGAACTCATTAATTAGTTTAAGGGTAGTTCTAAAATAATTATAAATATTAGTGATCAAGTAATTCATTATAGTTTTTTGTCTGTATATGGTCGCGTACGTTTTACCGTGTTTGGTGTTGCGGGTAGGCGCGATTTTTCAGCTTCTACTTTCTACAAGAACTTCAAGAGTTTCTACTAACCTGGTTTCGTTGTCCATTTTTCAACACTTCAATTATTCACATCACTTCTCACTTTTCATCACTTTTTCACGTTTGACTCCGCATGTATGCTGCTTTGCTGACTTCTTCCTATTCTCTATGCTGTAATTTCATCATTATTATCTCCACTCATCATGGATAATTCCAGCTTTGACGTTGTCGACCGGCCAACTACACCCGCCAAGCCGATTATAAATGAGTGGGATATTCTTGCTGATTATATTATGAAGATAACTGATTCAATTGGAAAAGGATTAGAGAAGCAAGAAGAAAAGTATAATGATTTTTATAGAGAAGCTAAACAGCAAATAATTGCGCTTCAAGAAGCTAGGGAATGAATACAGTACCGGTAAACAACAATGCAACAACTGTTGTTTTGCAAAATGAATTGGTGAAAAAAGAAACAGAATGTGAGGAAGTTTTGAAACAAGATTTGGAAGTCATTGACAATGAAGAAATAATAGTTCACTCATTAGACAAACATGACTTAAGCAGTGAACTTTTTATTCCAGAAAATGAAACTGCCTCAAAACTTGAATCACAATCAATTTCGAGTTGTAATGACTGTGATGAGAATAGAAGAAATTACGGAACAAGTGAGAGGAATACATCGTTATTAGCCGGTAATAACTACAATACCAAATTGGAGAGCAAAATTACTGAAACAATAATTGCTCAATGTGTTGAGTGAGTTTGGAATGAGAATGGGCATAAAAAGTGCAACAAGAGAAAACATGGAATCGATAACATGCATTGATCATATAATTGTCAGTAATTTTGGGAATCCTTTAACAACTATTGTGTTTCAAACAGCCATCACCGACCATTATATGACTATTATTGCAATTAAGCATAACTATGAGCTCAATGATCAAGTTAGAATGAATAATAGAATAGGAAAATCAGTATATATGGAAGGTTTGAAAAATGATATTGCTGTAGAGAAATGGGAATCTGTATTCAATAGTGATGAAACCAATGTTGCATATGAAAATTTTATTGAAATATTGCAAAATCTTATAATGAAAAATACCAATATCTATCGCCTTAAAAGAAAATTAACGCCAATAAAGCCATGGATAACTAGGGGTCTAATCAGAGCAATTCGTACAAGAGATTCACTTAATAGAAGGAGAAAAATAAACAATAATGATCTTGAATTAGCTGAGCATTATCGTCGATATAGGAATTGCCTGAATTTATTGATTAAAAAAACTAAAATAGAATACTTCAAGCAGAAAATCGATGATGCAGGGAATGATCTTAAGAAAACATGGTCAACAATTAGAGAAGCAACTGATACAATACAAAAGAAAAAACCTGAAATTGATAGAATTGATATACATGGGAACATCATTTCAATGAGAGATAACTCCAATGATGTGCTAGAGTTCACAAACAATCATTTTGCATCTGTTGGGAGGAAGATGGCTGAGTCTATAATGGAAAGTTTGAATAAAACTCTACCAGAAATTGTTAATAGTTGCATTTCTGCTAATAGATCGGCCATTTCAATGTTTCTGACGCCAGTTGATGAACATGAAATCCTGTCTATAATCGGCACACTCCGTACATCAAGTTCACCAGGTCTTGATAGAATTGATAATAAAATAGTTAAAATAATTAAGAACTACATTACAAAACCTCTAATGTTTATATTCAATATGAGCTTTGAACAAGGAACTTTTCCAAGTATGATGAAGAAAGTATGTGTTAGGCCCCTGTTCAAGAGTGGTGATAGGATAGTTATTGGTAATTATAGGCCTATTTCGTTGGTTAGTAATATTTCAAAAATTCTGGAGAAACTCATGAAAAAGCGATTAATTGATTTTTTGGAACGAAATGAGCTCTTATCTTCTAATCAGTATGGGTTTCGAGTTGGTAGAAGTACAGAGGATGCAATTTTCAGGCTGTCAAAGTTTGTAACCGATAGTCTAGACAGTAATAAGAAGTGTCTAGCAGTCTTTCTTGATCTAGCAAAAGCATTTGACTCAGTTTCACACGAGTTGCTGTGTAAGAAGCTTGAGAGTATTGGAATCAGGGGTATAGTACTTGAATGGTTCAAGTCCTACCTTCATGAACGAGCACAAAGTGTAAAGATTGGTGATAAAATCAGCCAAGAAACAACTGTTGAATATGGAGTACCACAGGGAACAGTATTGGGACCTATTCTATATTTAGTATTTGCAAATGAATTGTGCTCTCTAGATATAAAAGGAGAGATGGTAGCCTTTGCTGATGATACAGCCATAATGTTTCAGGAAGAAGATTGGAACAGTTTGTTTAATTTGGCAGAGTCGCAGATGCGTCAAGTCATGCTTTGGTTGAATAAAAATCTACTCACACTAAACATTGAAAAAACTAAATTTTTGGCTTTCTCACTGACAAGCGCACAAAAACCTCAGCAAGATACTCTTAAACTACACAATTGCACACAGACTATATTGCCCTGCAACTGTCCTATCATTGATAGAGTAGATCAAATTAAATATCTAGGAATAGTAGTTGATGACCTTTTTCGATGGGACAAACATGTATCATATATTGTCACTAAACTAAGGAAACTTGTTTATATATTTGTGAAACTACGTCAGATCTTGCCTGCCCATAAACTGAGAACAATTTATTATACACTGGTTGAATCAATTGTTAGGTATGGAATACTTGTATGGGGAGGTACATACCACAATCATGTAGATCCGCTCATAAAAGTTCAGAAGCTTTTATTAAAAATAATCTGTTATAGACCCAGACTTTACCCAACCGAGCAGTTATTTAAAGAGTATAAAGTTCTAAGTGTGCGACAACTATACATATATACAGTTATCATTTTCATCAAAACAAATCCGCATTTAACACGCAACGTAGATCATGCACACAATACAAGATCTAGGGATAGAGACCTGTACATAGTTAGAAGAAACACAACTTTTGGTCAAAAGTCTGCCCTATACGTAGGATGCAAAATCTTCAATTTATTGCCTGCTGAAATAATTGGAATGGGCATCCTAAAGTTCAAGAAAAGTACAAAATCCATGTTAATTAGCATTGGGAATAATGATAGCGAGCAATTATTATGTATTGGTTAATTTAAAAAGTTGTAAATAAACTTAAATAATTTTTATTATCATAAAATGTTCAACAAATATTTCGATACAGCTTATTAAAATTTTATTTTATTAATTTCCAAATAATCATGAAATAGTAAAAAATATATATATATGTATCATATATTTGTAAGGTACTAACATTATACTTATTTTCATCAAATAACCGAAATTTAAAAAATACATATGTATATACACTAGAAGAATATTTAAGTAAAGTAGAATATTTGATTTATATTGTATATTAGACAAAATGCATCCCGACACATAGACTCTATAGTGGGATGCTTCATGATAGTTTAGAAAAGTAGTATTAGTATAGTAGTATAACTTCACATATTGTAATAATAGTTTTATATGTTTAATAAATACCTCTGGACATGGGTTACATGACAGAGAAAATAAATAAATAAATAATGAAGTATTACAAGGAAAGGAGGAATATGATGAGAGGCATAATTGCACTTGTAAACAATTAAATAACTGCATTCATCAACACAGTGCATTTCCAGCCAGTAGCTCACGTAACGGTACTTTGCATTGTTATCAGTACGTCAACAACCTTGACAGCCGGCGCGCGTCGACCTCAACGCAAGACCCTCGTGAATCAGGCCGTCATTGTCGTGCACTGTGTGACGTCACGCTCAAGGGGCAGTCGTCAAAGAGAGCCACTAGGATTCGCCAGCAACAAAAACTGCATAAACGGCGCTGTCGTCGCAGGCGAGCCGGTTCAATTGACCAAACTGTCATCACACACAGCCGTGGCGCGCTGTACGAAAATCCAAGCAACGCAGACCATCAACTCAACCACCTTCAAACTGAGATTCCTGACAGTGGAAAATCGGAGGCTACTGTCAGAACTCAATTGTTGTGCCATCCTGCTGATGTGTCTTCCATGCAAGGTCGAGTGAGAAGAAAGAAGACTGTTGGTTCCATCATGAAAGTAATTCTTCACCTCATGATCATGAAGTTGCTTCTGGATGCCTCTCATTTGAACAGACTCACTCCACAGATGCTTCCACCTTCTAGAGATGTCCTATCACTACGGGGCAGGGTGAAGATGAAGAGGAGATTTTTCTTCAACCAGGACTGCCTTCCACTGAGAATTTCCATGGAGTCTCAACTTGAAATTTTCCAGCCTTCAGGTGATGTTCTCTCAACCAGGGGCAAGTTTAAGAAGAAAATTCAGTTGTCTTCAGATATGGACTACCTCTCTCATAGAACTTCAAATTTATTTTTTATCTTCCACAAGCAACATTTCCTGCCTGCAAGTGAACTTTTCATACAAGGCAAATTCAAGATGAAAGGAGAATTTTCACAAAATGTGAACTGCCTTTCTCTGAAAATTTATGAAATTGTCTATGGAGTTGTGATGGAAATTTTTCATTCTTCAAGAGATACTTTTCCTCTTCTGGGCAAGGTCAAAATGAAGAATAACAAATCATGTGACCAAATTTGCCTGCTAACAAGGATGTTTTGGTTGTGATGCCAACACCTAGTCAGACCAGCTTCTCTGCTACGGTACAACACTCTTGCAAGCCCATACTGTCTGCCATCTTCAAGTCAGGCCAGCCTCACTGCTACAGTATCTCTACTCTTGTAAGCCCGTACTGCCTGCCAACTTCATGTCAGGTCAATCACAACTTGATTGCCACAGGATTCTGTAAACTGTGCTACCTGTAACAGCTGGACCCGCTTCACGGATCTCTTTTGAAGAAGAAGAACTGGTACCCTGCAGAGATACTGACAAATCGTTCAATCATCTGCAGCCAGCTTCAATAGAAGAAACATACATTTCAACCACTTTGAGATGTGACCAACCACAAATCCATTGTGGCCGTATTACGTTGCTGCACCACGTTGCCGCATTGTGTAGCTGCACCAAGTTGCTGTATCACATCGCCCCACCACGTCACTGTGTCATCAGCATCACGTCAACACATCATCAACCCGCAACACAAACATGGTCTTTTGTAAATTAGTGTTAAGCTTGTTTAAATGTTTATATGTTGTTGCTTGCTGCACATTAGCAGAAATATAAATTCACTATATTAAATATCCTACTTATATTTTCTATACTATTATACTAGCTGATATCAGACTAAAAAAAAAAAATAATAATAATAATAATAATAAATTTTTTAAAAATATTAAAAAAAATTATTATTAATAAATGAAAAAAAAATATTATTATTGATAATTTAAAAAAGAAAAAAAATCTAGTCAAAATAAGTATTCTATTACCAATTAAAGTTGACTAAAGTAAATTAAAACTTAAAAAAAAAACTGTGATACAAAAGATATTATGTGATATATTACTAATTATTATTAACTATGCTAGTTTAAGGTATTATTAGGATAGGATATGAATGTTAGGAATTTTGTAGTATAGGCATGTTTCCTTTGCAGCTAAAAGCTAATAATTGTATTTTTATGTTATATTTTGTGTGAAAAAACTGAATAGAACAAATATTTGCACTTATTGAAAAATTCTCACATTGATCATGAGACCTCAAGTCATTTTTGTTACTCAAAGGCTCAAACTATTGTAGCCAATAATTTATATTTGTCAAATTGGTGCACTGCACATTTTAGGCATTTTTGCAGCCTTATAAAAAATATTGAAATATTACAAACTTGTATTATGAATTATGATACTTAACTGTTGTTTAATTATTGTATTGCTGTCACTTAAAAGCCAGAAATTATGAGCATTGTGGTAGGATAAGAAAACAACTATAAATGAGCAGATGAACAGAATTTTAATTAACCATCACTGTAAACTTGTAGCATACTGCATTTCAAAGAAAATTAGTTATTGTGAATATATTGAATGATAAAATTGAACCTAAATTGTAATCCCATTGACAGCCATCCTTCTTTTTTATGTAGCAGTCTTGCACTCAATTGTATATTACACAGATCTTTCAAATTTCACCTTTCTGCACTCTGCTTTAGTTCTGTGACCGGTATTGGGGCTTGTAGCTTACCCATCCTGTCATCGTAGGGAATTCAGACTAGTGTATGCAACTATAATGCCTCTACACAATCTTAGTAGTCTGCAGGACATATCCCAGACTTTATTATGTGGTTTACTGGCACCACGGCTGAGGCTATAAGCTGCGCATATCTGCACAAAGGTGCACTATGCAATTTTTCTAAATGCAGATCATTGTAATTGGTTTATTCATATGTTTAGATCCTAAGTCGTAGCTACATGATTATTTTGTGTCAATTGCTCTGAGACAGTGAAATTAGAAAAATTTATATTTATAAACCTTTCTAATTTGGGGGCTTTATGTCAGGGAGCAATTATCAAGGGCCTAATCATTACAAGAAAGTTGGAAAATACATACTAGAAATTAAGAATTACTAACATGAATTGTATACTCAAATATTTATTATTTCACAAACTGATCTCATTCACATTCTTTGCGATATATTTTGTAATAATTGCACTACAATTATTGTTTACCTGGAATTGTGGTTAGAATGACTCTTGCCAAGTACCGAACTGTCAATCATGTTATCAACAGCTGATTAGCAACCTGGTGTCTGTAACCATTAGTTTTTAAAATTGTCTGTGATAACAAAATCTGCTCATTCCTGCCATTTTATTTGCTATTTTTTCTATTTGTTTGCTCACTCATGTGACAAATTCATTTTTAGCTTGATTTAAATTTTTTCTTTCTCTGCCTCACCTGTGTTGGTCTTTTTCCTCAAGTACATGGCAAATTCCTATTGGATAATTGCCTTACTGAGGGTCCTTTCTTTTTTCTTATTGGCCAAATTAGGTCACATGGGTTTTAGTTCTTCTAGAAAGTTCTAATTCCTAATTTCCTCCTTGAGGAATTTTACCTCGTGGCAGACAAGAACCCACCCTTGAACGAGAAGGATCACCGACCAGGATCCCCTAAATTTGAAAGCTTTAATAATTCTAAATGTTTTAAATGTAATTATTGTTTGAGTTCCTATTTTTGTTAATTGTCCCCATCAAGTCTTTGTTCACCATGTAAATTCTTCTCACAATAAAAAAGTGCCTGTGATAAATTGGAAACCAGTGAAAGTCATCGCCAATGCAAAGTGTCTGTGATTTAAGCTGAGCTCAGCGCTACAATATATTGGAGAGCAATCAACAAGATTTTATTAAATTCTCAAAAAATTATCAACAGCGTCAATTCAAATTAATTTATTACTTGTGAATGAAGAACAAGGACTTTCCTTCAAATCACTGTGTGGACCTTAGGCCAAAGCCTAACTCAATTCTAAAAAAACTTTTCAACAGAAATTAACATTTTGTTATCAATTTAAATTCAATTTATTATTATTCAATTAATGATCTTCAATTTCATACTTCTGAATTGGCTAATAAATCTCAGTCTTTGTTCAAACTGGTGTTACAATAATTTTTTCCCACTCAATTGTCGCCAGGTATTAGGTACTTTGACATACTGTCATTTATCATTTCAATTTCCACCCACATACTTGACAGGTGAATCAAACACCCAAGAGTCCCTGGGGAATATTTTCAATTTAAGTATCTGGTGTATGAATAATACCCAGTTTTCAATAAATCTTCTCTGCAATCAACTGATTGATCAAATCAATATATTAATCTCAGTGAATTTATGCTTGCTTGTTCTCTCAGTTGCCAACAACTCCATAAATTCTTGTGGAATTCCATTCAGCCAGAGAGCTCTTAATAAATTTAATATTACTTCAACCATAATTCAATATTTGAGGTATCTATCCTTGTTGAAATTAATTAATTATTTTGCGAATTCCCGGGTGATTGAAATATATTCCTATTGTGGAGGCGTTGGGGATTTGAGAGACTATTTAAATTTAAGTAGTATTAGGTTCTACTGGGATCATTGGAGTCATCTGGATATCAGCTCCACAAACGTCTCCAAATCTTCAAATAATTCTTGGTTGGAAAGTGGTCAGGAATTTGCAAATAGAAAAACATTTGCGAATTTATTACTTGCCCATCATCCAACTGAGAATTGTTTTATTGTGTCAGCTGATATGGAGGGAGTTGTCCTACACCAACCAAGCCTACCGACGGCATCCGGCCAAATTAATAAAACTTCAAAATTACAGGTTTTATTAGGGATTCCCAAAATAGTCAGCTACAGTAGTCAGGACTGACGGCTTATCGTCTCCTCCAAAAGACGGGCTGGCCGTATTTATGTGATTGTGCTGTGGTCAAAAATTTTTTCCCTGTTTGGGACTTGAACCAGGGTCCACCTGGTTATCAGACCGGCGCTTTATCACTCCTCCAACAAGCCACCCAAAAGAGTTATGAAAATAGTGAGTTGCCCCATCCCAACAGAACTATCAGACTCTTTGGTCAAATACAAAATGATAGAAGGCAGAAGACAACAAAGACAGGCTGTGGTGTTGACGAATTATGGTTGTGGCTGCACTAGTTTTTGGAAGGGTGATTTTTTGGAACACTTGTAGCCACCCAAGCTAGAGCAGACCAATACATTGCAAAATATTTGGTTTGCAAATATTTGCAACAAATGCTGCATGCAGCATTTGTTGCGCCTTTTGCATACAAATATTGTGGCTTGTTCAGGAACTAACTCCAATTTTCATCTGCAAGTGAACAGATATAACCAAAAAGGAAGAAAGTCAACTCTTGGCACTTTGGATATGAACACTGAGCAATTGTTAGCAATTATTTTCACATACCAAATTTGATGATTAGTTTTTATACTAATATGTATGATTTAAATCATACATCATTCATTTCCAAAGCGCTGAGAGTTGACGTTCTTCCTTTTTGGTTATGTCTGTTTACTGGCAGATGAAAATTAGAGTTAGTTCCTGAATGAGCCACAATATTTGCATGCAGCATTAGCTGCAAATATTTGCAAACCGAATTGGTCTGCACTAGCTCATACACTCCAATGGTTTTAAATTTTTGTCTGCCAAATTCTTAGAATTGATTTGCACCGCAACAGACCTTTGCAACGGAATCGTGTTGGTGTGCGCCTGAGGTTAGCTGGGGGTTAGCAACGTGTTGAGAACGCGTGATTATTTTGTTTGTGTAGACAAGACCATTCAACACAATGTGTTCTGTTGAGCGCGCGTTGATCAGCTGGTATCACTTTCAGCTGGTTTTGTATCACTTTTTCTAGGTTAGGTTCATCAGCCATTTTGATTTTCTCTTCACGTGTTTGCTATGCCCTATGTAGTTTGCAAAAAAGTTTGACATGTTAACACCGCGTTTCCTACGCCCATGTAGAATGGGCCTAACGATTGTTTGAGTCATGGATGCATTTCAAACATTGATGTCCATCCTCGGTGCTCCTCCTTACCAAAGAATATACTTTATATTCACTTTCCTTACTAAGACGCCAATGATGAACATAAGTGTTCGAAACGCGTCCGCGACTCAAAAAATTGTAAGTGAGCTTCAAAACAAGAAGAAATAAATTGTTAATAATTATTGATTAAATTTAATTCTATTAATGAATTTTGAGATTGAATTGTATCCTCAAAGGAGGTTTTAGATCAGCGCCCCTCATCCGTAGGGTGGAGTTAAAACCTTTGTAGGAGGGCATCTGACAAATCTGTACTAGGTAACACATAACTATATATCATCCTATACAAAGCATAACAACTATGTAACTATATAACCTCTAGGCAACACTCAAGGACCAACGGATGAACGGCTCAACCTCAAGACATAAGTATGTTTGAAGACATAAGAAAGAAATAGGGTGAAATTTATTGTATGAATTTATCATAATTACAGTATTATCAAATATCAGGCATTTCAAAATTTTTGAGACAAGAAATTTCCTGGCAGCCGGTTTCAGCTGGTAACTTACTATAGGTCAGTATACCAGAGTGAAAGCTAGAAAAATTCCTGTACTTTAATTCCGCAAATCATCATCTGCGTTCTTCAGAAGCAAGAGAATCACAAGGCTAGTACTTCTACTATTAGTAGATTAAAGATTTACCAAACTTGAGAAAATCAGACCCAAAGGGCTAAGGTTTAGAGTAAAAAAATGACAAGGTCACTATGTATAAGTATTATGCAATGCTCCATACTTTTCTGTATGTTCTGCTGATCCTGCCTTCCTGCTCCTATGTGTAGTGAGGATACACCAGTGTTCCGAGAATCCAGTCTTCCAAAAGCTTGCGATGACGTAGGCAGAGCTAGGATTGATGGCAACGCCTTCTTGATTTCAGCAGTGGATACCGAATGAGCAACAAACCAAAAGGTTGACACCGTGTCACGACACAATGTGTCATGACAATGACACATGAAATGTGTTGACAATGTGTCATGACACGACACATTGAGCAGGCAAAGGAGTAGCAGTGGGCAGGTAGCTTAAAATAATTTTGACTAGGAGAATGGAGTAAACTTGATTTCAGTTAATAATAACAAATTAATAATATTGATATTTTAGTACTATAATTTAATCTCTTACACTTAATACCTCTGACAAATAATATAGATATTAGTAGACTACTACAATTGAATCTCTATGTTCAATTTTCAATGGAAGAATATCATTTGAATAGGTCTGTCTTTGGTAATGTTTATTAAGTGATTTATCCTGTATATGATAAGAACAAACTCTTTTAATAAGATTCTAAGCACCATGCATTCTCAGCTTTGAAAATCAGTTAAATTAAAACAGGAGCATTTGCGATCAATTAGAGTAGGCTAGCTTCCTACTGTAGAAACTTTTGTAGTAAATTTATTATTTTGTATCTTATCATAGATAGAAAATATTATTCCTGCCTAAGAGCATACTATTGAACTCATAATAAAAAATAATGTTAAAGTAATTACCCGGAATTAATCGGGGCTTTATGTGATTTTTTTCTCATTACTACCGGTATTCATCTATCAAAGACAATAACAATATTATGCTGCTATTTGCTGTGTGCAAGTGAGTGGAAAGGATATTTTTGGCGATCTAGGCGCTATTGGCGGATCATTTTGGCAAAAAATTGAGTGAATTAACATTGGAGGAGATAGGGCTAAACCTAAAATAATGTCCTGGAGAATTTGTTGTGTTCTGGATTGTAAAAATAAAACACGCAATGGAAATTTCAAGTTCTACACTTTTCCAGTTGCCATACATAAGTTTCATCAATAAAAAGAATGGTTCACTGCATTGAATAAATATTGATAGGTGAAGCTAACCTAATTGTTTTGTTTACATGCAAAAGAATTTGTCGATTAAGTAGGACCATGGAGTGCTCCATTCTAACCTGTACATGAGGTAATGTACATGAATAGTTTTTATGTTAGTTAATCTAATAAGCTGTTATTGTCAACGCAAAAACTCTATTAATTATGTTTTAATAAGGAATATTCATATCATTCAATTTTTCAAATGAATGTGAGCTTGTACCAATTTTTCATTTTCATGTAAGATAACTTATCAGCTGTTATCTCAAAGTTTTTGTCGACTCTCAAATACATCTGTTTGCGGTTGTCTGCTCTCAAATACTTGAAAACTAGGATTTTTCTAATATAATGAGCTATAATACTATCAATAACTAACATTCCTATCCTAAATATCATGTTCTAATTACTGAGAAATGCATGAAGCAGCAAATAATTCCATTCTAATTATAAATGTGTTTTTCCCATTTAGCGCTATGCTTTGTATGCTAAAACGCTTTGAAAAGTACACATGATAATCCACCAGAGCGCAGCACGGTAGATGCTCATAGCGAATAGACCGTACTGGTAATCCCACCTTTCACTCCACCATCAACTGAGAATTACTTTACTAGCTGCTAAAATTTATTTCTTTGCATATTCAAGAAGAATAATACAATAACAGTTAGTTTATTGAAGAATTTAAGTATTGCAACTGTTAAGTAATGATATGGTACTAGAGCACTTGCTGGGTGATAGATTTATTCTAGGGGGAGATTTAATTCTAAGCATATTGACTGGGATTCTTGTTTGTCATCCACAAAAGAAATGGATGAAGAAGGAGGTATATAAGCAGGTATATAAGCGGTATAAGAGAATTGAGAGATGCTATCAATTAATAATAGGATGAATTTCCATTCTTCAATGAATCCAACTTATTGGCCAAGAGACACAACTAAAATCCCAGACCTTCTAGACTTTTCCATATCAAAGAGAATAACTAGCAATTTTACTCATATTGAGGAAAATTTCGATCTATATAGGTTCATATCATTCTGCTGTAGGCCTAATACTCAAGCTCAGCAAGAGAACAAAAAAAAACCAAGCTAAGCCCACACTTGTAAAAAAAAAAAACTACAGATTAATTGTCGAAGCTTTTAGTTATTTCTAGAAGATGAAATAGACCTGGATGTTCAATTATAAGAAGCAAACAGCACAGTTGTCAGAAGAAATAGTAAAAACGTTTTTCAAACTAAGTTACTGTAATATTTTTTTACAATTAATGCAACTTGATAACAAGTATTAGCAAAGGTGATGATGAGTGAGTGAATGATGATGTTTATTTGGTGAATGAAAGATGATGGAAGCTAACATTACAATTTTCACTTTGAAAAACACTTTCAAAAAGCAGCCTGGCAGAATAAAATTTTGAACTAACCTACCGTAGCTTACCAAAGTTAAGTTAATTGTTGTAACTTTCAGGAATAACTTTATTTAAAATTGAAATACATCATTCTTGGGCCAATAATTTTTCATGATGATAATTAAGCATAAATGTTTGAATCAAATTTAGTGTCATCCTATCTTAGCTTATACCGTATTCAGTATATGTATATCCGGTAGTATATCCTAGGCCTGCTTCAGAACTTTTTTAAGCCCCCTCCAACTTGAAAAAATCTTCCAGAGCACTAATTTTATTGAAAATCTTATTTGATTTAGAATGACATAATAACACTCAACAGAACCATGAATAAAGCCACGTATTGACAGTCCAAGGCATGTGCCACAAATGCCTTGCAGTACAGTCTGGTGACGCAAAAAAAGTATAAACTTATGGCTGAGGTATATGTGTGAATATAATCTGCAATAATCAAAAATAATTATCATTATAGTATAGTATATAGTATATAATTATAATAAAAAATCTGCATTTTTTGTAACCAAAAATGCGAGCACGCAAACAAATTGACTAGCGCCATCAAGCGGGAGACAAAGCAACTAAGCTCTGACAATTTATCATTTGGACTTTGGAGGTTAGTTTGTGCTCAATTAGTGGATAAAAATTCAAGGCAATGCTTATTATTGCCTATTAGAACCTTCTGCACCCAAATAGAATTCTTAATCACAAAAATGCATAGGAATGGGGTACAATTTTGAGGTTAGTTTGTAGAATTGTTCGTTGGGCGTTGCAAGGCAACAGGCACTGCTCGCTGCAAATTGTGTGCGGCATTTGCCTTGCTGCTAGCAAACCCGGTATCGACAGTCCTAGGCATGTGTGGCACATGCCTCGGACTGTCGATACACGGTAGATAGACAGATAGTAGACTAGTAGTAGCACTCTTTTTTTGTGTCAACAGACTGTACAGCGAGGCATTCGTAGCACATGCCTTGGACTGTTGATACGGGGCTTGAGGTTATGTTTTATAGTAAACAGAACTAACATACTCTTTGGTCAAATACGAAATGATAGAAGGCAGAAGACAGACGATAGGCTGTGGCGTTGACGAATAATGGCTGTGGCTGCGCTGGCTTTCGGAACACTTGTAGCCACCCATGTGTAGTGATGTAGCGTGTGCTGTGCTCCTTGCAGTACGGTTTCTGCGTTTCTTGTTCATATGTTCGTGTTTGTTTGGGAAATCAAGATAAAGCTAGGATTTGGTTGGTGCGAAATGTAACGACCGTCGGTCGTTGCGTAAAAAAATGGCGGACTGCTTCTGTGTTGAATCATAGGACCGATTTCGTTTCGTTCATGCGTATCACCAACGACCACGACCAACAGCCGCATCCAATGATGACCGTACTCCTCCAGAAGCAGTGTTCCGACCAGTCGCAGTGGACTCTAACCTCAAATATATTGGGAGACTTGGAGAAGATGTAGTAAGTTATAATTGAGATGACCAGGAGGGAAATATTTATAATTATGAGGGATATTAATATCAAAGTTAATGAAATTTTGATTCAAATAGTACCAAAATGGAGTAATTTTTATTTTTCACTAGTAGATCTGGATATCATGAATGCAGATCGTTGCGACTGGGTCGTGCCAAGGAAAATGGTTCAGCCGCAGCCGTATGCATACATTGCGGCTGACGGTCGTACGTTTCGCACCAACCAAATCGTACCTTTAGACCCATCCAGATACACTCGTAAGGCGCCTCCATACATGCGGTATTTGGGAAATACCAAACATTTGGTGTTTGGCGAACAGTTTTGCTTGCTATTTCCCAACTAACGAACACACATCTCCACACATGCGTGGATTTCCGAGCACGTATTCGTACTGGGAATGGCGAATCGTCAACTGAATAGGTGAGAAGGTTACATTTTCAAGGTCAATAATGTCAAAATACTGTCGAAAATTTCAACTTTCAAAAATCTAACACTATGGTACTAATTTCAACTTACATCTTGGTATTGATTGAATATTAATGTTTGTAGAAATTTTTAAAACATTTAAATAATCAAGATTATAATTCAGTAACCTGAACCGGGCTGGACATTCACTAGTTTTAAATATAATATTTGAATTGAATTTGAATTGAATTTAATTCAATTTCATCGTATCAAAATTGATTATATCACTTAAAAATCATCCACAGACTGTAATTTAATATTTATCTCGTCTAAAAAAATTATGTATTAAATTAACACATAAGAAACTTTTCCTCAATTGACTTAACCTCAACAACAAACCGTACCTTACCTAACCTTAACAACAAATTTAGCAGAACATGAAGGCAAATGTGTGGATGGGCAAAAAGTTCGCTATTTGCCGAACATTCATCCATTTTGATGTGTCCAAAAGACCGACAATAGACGGAACACACAAACATTCGTGTTCGCTATTTCCCAAATAGCGAACACTCCACTCCACACTATCAACACCTACTAATACATCGTAGATCGTATTAGTAGGTGTTGACACTAGTCGTGATTCGACGACTAGGTGTTCGGTGTTTCCCGAATAGCGCATGTATGGAGCTGGCTGTAGGCCTGGCGTATGCTGGGACGGGAGTGCCTCATTAGCTCCAAGGATCACAAACTCCACAATGTTAATTTGGGTTGCCGATGAAATTGGACTTGAGGGGTTTCAAAAACTAACAAAAATAACAGTTATTCTCTAACCGCCTAACTGACGTCAGCTATTCATGATTAATTATTTTATGACTCAATAATATTAACGAGAATACTTTAGGAAAATCACTGAAATACTGAATTGTACCATTGTAGAAGGCTGTATCATTTAAATTGATGGTACAGTATCATTTCAGTACTTGATACAGTATCAAACGAGTATATTATGATACTGTATCCTTCTTGTTCGTGCCCCGATCTTATTTTGGAGTTTGTGAACTTGGAGTTTTTGAAACTGTGTGGCGGTTTGGTTTTGAAGCTAATGATCCTTGGAGTTTGTGGCGTACACCGCTGGGACGCACGTGTGCACACGAACGCAAGCCAGCCAATCACAGCTCTTGTCTTGTCCTCAACAAGAGCTGTGATTGGCTGGCTTGCCTGCGTGTGCACACGTGCGTCCCAGCATACGCCAGGCCGTAGAGACACGACACACGAGTTTCGTAATTCGTTTTCGTTTCGAGATTCGAGATCGAGACTGTGATCGTGACGGAAATCTCTGGTGTTAGCTCTTGTCTGAACATTTAACTTTGAACTGTGTAAGAAGCTATTTCATTTGATTTTTTCAATTGGTTATAATGATTATTTTTTAATAAATTATATTGAGAATATGATTTCTCTTTTTACACCCTTCTCGGGTAATCAAAGTTAATGGAAAAATATTAGGTTATGTTTACGATAGAGGAACTAGATAATAATTATTATTATAAATTTAGGCTAACGATAGAGGAACTATATAATAATAATTGATCAAATATCAAGCATTTTAAGTATTTGAGACGAGAATTTTCCTGGCAGCCGGTTTCGGCTGGTACTGTCTAGGTTCAACGTTAGTAGGTAAATCTAATGTAGGCCAGCTAGAAAAATTCCTGTAGATTGAACATCGCACAATCGCATCATCAGCTTCTTCGGAAGCAAGAAAATCAGACCCAAAGGGCTAATTCTAGTTCTATCTTCATCCTAAACATAACCTAATTTTTTCACCAACATAATAATTATTATTATTACTGTAATTCACTCTGGTTCAACACCTTTTGGGCGAGTAAAATAGTAGAATTAATTTTATTTAACGGGCAACTGTTTCCGATTTAGGCTAGGTAGCTCTTTTAAGACAGTCTGCGGGCGGTCTATTTTAGGGTGTCTGTCAAACTATAGTAGACTTACGGTAAGTAGCCTATAAGTTGAGTGATGATTTCACAAATCGGGTTTCAAGTCATCAGAACACTCCAATCTTGAGATTCTTCAAATTTGAATTACCCTACTCGTTTGATCGTTATTTCTGGAGCTTGTGGGCATTTTGAACTCTTCGAGGGTATTCATTATATAGTCTGTCCAAGCAAAGAATACATTCTGGCAAGATGGGAAAATGACTCCAGCTTGGTGAAAAATCATAAATTTGCTGTCAAATTGTAGATCTGAATGTTCCCTTGATTAACCGAGCTGGAGTCATTTTCCCATCATCCAGAATGTCTTCTTTGCTTGTACAGACTAACGGTACTGGATAGCCATAGCCTACCCCAGTTCAAAATGCCCCCAAACTTGTACAGACTATCTAGCTCAGAATTTTCATTTTCGAATTACAAGATTTTATCAACCTGATGTTCTGATCAGTTAATGTGATCCCTTTTTTCAAAACAACTTTTCATAGATGGTAATGTTGGTTTTCTCATATTTCAGTATGGATAGTCAAGTACAAGTAGAGGGACGACTTCTAGACATTGTTGATGACGAGTGGCGTGAAGAAGAGCTTCCTCATAACGACATCAACGTTCCTTTGGCAGAACTTCCCGATCCTGAAGCAGACAACGGAGACTCGCATATGACACTCAAAGAGGCCGATGCGAAGTGGACCGATCTAGCTCTCAGCATTCTCAACGACCAGCATCAGGGCTCTAACAATTGAAACTTTATTTTATTAAGCTTGCAGAAGTGAGAATTCCATACTTATACAAATAGAATTAAGTTACATTCTATCATTCATATAGAAACTGCTTTAAGTATGCCATGCCCTATGCCTAGTTCTTGAATCTTTCAAAAATAAATATTGATTGATTCACAATATATGAGATTGCAAGACTACACTAGGTCATTTTGAATTGCGACAAGAAGACTTGAACAAAAAGATACCTCTGACTATTATAAGCCTATGAGCTTATGTGGGCTTCACCCTCATAAACAAATAATAAACAAAAAAAAATTAGAATGTAGAGAGGCTGATAAAGTATTAAAAAAGCAGCAGTAAAAAACTACCTTACTTACCTCACTTCTCAAATGAAATTACAAGAAGCAGTACATGAAGGGACCATTTGTTCAGAAAATTGATAATTGTAATGTTAATTTTTTGTTAATTAATGTAATGTTAATTTTTCAATGTTTGAATTTTTATTATGTAAGATCGTGACTACCAATGGCTAAATATCTTAGTTTCTATTTGAAGCCTCTCTTCATTCAACTTATTTCTCAACGCTTGAGGTATCTTCTCGATCAAGTTGCATCGTCTTAAAAACGACCTCATGTGGTCGCGACATAATTCAAATTTTACTAGACATAAGTTAAGTCACAGGTGGCATTGAATAAGCCACAATTATTATTCTGATTGCAACGAAGGTTATTAGAAAATAATAATATTAGTCTCTAATAACCTTGGATTGCAACTACTTGCAATACATGTGCTACTTGCAAAAGAGGTTTGCAATACATGTGCCGTATTTGAATATAAAAAAATGTGTCGTCCTCAATTGTTTCCTATTTTAGGGCACATGTTTTTATCTAGTAGAAGAAACTTAACTCTGCCCACAGAGAGTGTTCTCTGTGCTCTGCCTCACTTTGTCTCTAGTAACCCCTTACATCCAACTCAATCTCCTCATCTCTGTATTTGTTCCTCCTCTTACTCTTTGTTCCTTACAAATTTAGTATTTTCCATACGACACAGCTGGCCTCACCACTGGCATACTCTTTACCTTAATTAACAACACCCTCTCCTATAATAAATAATCAAATTTCCCATGAATATTCAATATACATTACCAATCAGTCAATATTTTTACAATGTGAAGAAAGTATATCTTTTGAGTAATGTTAATGTTTCTTTGCAATATTAAGTAAAAATCTCACAGTTGTAAGAAAATAAATTTGAATTGACCCGCATTGGAATGTCGTCATTTGATCAACGTCTGATTGGTTATTATCTTATTTTTATTCTTCTTCCATAGATTTTCCGTATCAGGTCGTATCTAAATTCACAAGAAGAAACTCGAAAACGCTTTTGTATATTATCTGTTTCAGAAAATGGAATTCCCTGACGCAGGCAAACGATGCAATCATTCGGATTGTGAACAGCTAGATTTTCTTCCTATTATTTGCGATTTTTGTAAACTTGTTTTCTGCAAAGATCATTCTTCTTCAATCGGCCATTCTTGTTCTAAAAATGTAGATAATTCGCAACCAACCTCAAAGGTGAGAAAACATTCCACTTGGATTTCCGCTTGTCTTTCAGATTACCAACAAATGAGTTTTAAAACTATTATGAATACAGTAATTTCATTGATATTTACAATTCAATAATATATGAAGGGGTTTTAAAATGTTGAACTAACAATTCGGCACCATGAAGTCAAGTTTATCCGAAATTGTATTGGCTTTTCTCCAGTAATTGATGAAAACTTTTCTTCTTTTTTAATTTGGAGAGTTAATTATTACACCGGTATTGAACCTGTTTTGCGTTAGTCTTTCATTTGATACATAAAATTTAAAAGTATAAGTTCAACCTGGAGAGTAATGAAAAGCGTTGAAAACATTCATTTTTAAAATAGTAAATTGATTAAAAAAGTACTGGTACAGTATATGGATTTAAAACGTATGATGAGTTTTCTGTACCTCAAAAATGTTCTAGAATTGTAGCCTTATGTATCAGTCAGTGTCTTCCAGTAGTGTTGTAAGTTTTCTAGGAATAGGGGATTTTGATTAAAATCATTGATAATTATGTTTTCATTTCTATAACAATTAAATTAATTAAATCATCTAAAACATAATATACTATTTCTGTTCGTTTATACTAGATGGAGCGCAATAAATAGAACGTTCTGTTCTTATTTGTTTTGCGTTTCATGTGGTTTGAAAGTATAAATAAGTAAATAAATTTATCTCCTTCAAAAAAATAAAAATACAATAAATACATTTTGCATTTAAATTCAGTTATATACAACAATGAAAATTCATATTTCTTTTTCTTCCTTTTTTTGAAATTAACCTACTCAACTATGGGAAACCCATGTGCTAGAGTAGATGTTGAATTTTGGGTGGGGTGCGAATACGTTGGGTAGGTGAGCTCACATACTGATACTGTTTGATATAATATTTTCTTTGTGATGTCTTCCAGTAGTTATAATCCAGTTTCTAACGGCTGTTTTGAATGTTCTTGGGTTTTATATTATCTTGATGTGTGCAGTAAGTAAATTGTGGAGTTTTGGTATTGGATACCAAATATTTTATTGCATCAACAAATGATTACATCAAATAATGGATAACAACCTCGAGTAAAACTATCCTCGATGGATGGATGTAAAAATTTAAATTTGAATTTGTTTATTTAAATCCAATACATTTGTGGTTGAGGTTTTATTTTTATGAGGTTAGAACTTAAAATTTCCGTTTTCAAGCAAATTTTCAAACCAATAGAACAGACATGACTGTATGCCGAAGACAGTTTCCTTTCATCAGCAATAGAATTATCAACATGTTACCGGAAAACTTAATGACAAATAGAATAACAAAAACTAATATTAAAAAAATTATAGAGTGGATCAGATCAATGAATATCGCCCAACTCATTCACACTTAATCAATTTACTTATTAAATAATGTCATCTTTTCATGTTTCAACTATAATAACATTTCATCAGGTAAATTATCATTATAACATTTTATTTTTCTTTTTGCTAAGTCTTAAGAGTTTTAAATTTCTGTATTTCTCATAAACCATGATATACTGTATCACTCAGCAGCCACGTATAATGCTTAATTTTATGCATTCTGTTTTATTCTGTATTATTCTTTTCGGTAGTTGAGCGGAGCGAAGCGAAGCTCTAATGGATTAGGAAAGTCACTATTTGTAATGCTACTCCTCTGGAACCGCTCGACCGATTTGATTCAAACTTGCCATGGTGATAGTAGACATGGACGACCAGGTTATAGGCTATAGAGCATTCTGAAAATTTGTATATTAAGGACGAAAAGAGGAAAAAAAGGATTGCTTACACACTATTACTATACACATTATTTGATACTTTATTCATGCTCTCTGCACTGCAGGATTGCAACCTAAAATCAGTTTTAAGAAACGTTCCTGGTCAGAAATGTCTATTGAAATCATGTTAGTATCACTGGTAGAATCAGCTCCTCATAGAACACCTAGGGCCCAGTGGTTAGCGACGTGGACTAGTATTTCACTGCTTACCAATCAGGGGGGTTCAAAACCTGAGCAGGACATTTTTTTTGCCGATTATTTTTAACTTAGAACAACTTCCAATATTATTTTACATAGAGATAGAAGTAAAGAAGTAATAAACGACCTTTTAAGATTTGTTTGGTAAAAAAAAAATAATTACTTAAAAATTAAAAACTCTCTCATCAGCAGAACAAAAAATCTACCGAACTGAATGCGTAAAATTTGGCAGACATGTTGTGTTGTACCTCTAGACGCCTACTAAGAACGGGTTTTTAAAACTTCCCAAGGGTATGCCAAATATTTGAGTTTTTCTATAGTTTTTCGGCGTTTTCTCAATTTTTTCGAAAACCAATCGGTAAAAAATTTTGATATTTGGTGGGCAGGTTCAGATAAGGTCTAGAAATGTTGTGTTGAAATATTTTTGCAATCCGTTCAAGTTTGAACCGTTCAAGTTTGAATACACCGTTGAAGGTGTATTGCGGGTTGCATATCTTTCACCTTGATACGACAAATCCAAACTGTAAATTCAATGATTCAGCAAGATTATAGATGAACTAATTTGGAAGATATTGAATAAAGTTTTAAACTATGTCCAATATACTTTCCAAGGTTACGCTTAATATTAGGGTTTTACTATTTTTTGGAATTTTCGGAGTTTCTCTTAGATTTTTCGAGAACAAATTGGCAGGAAATGTTAAATTTAGTAAACAGGTCCAAATTAGGTCTAGAAATGCTGTGTTCAATAAATTTCGAATCCCTTCTGAACGGAATTTGCATGCAAGCGAGGCGAGCCTGTTTGTCTCAGCTGACACTGACAGAGGTTGTGCAGGCGAGCGAAGCGAGCCTGTTTGTCTCACTCACACTGCCTATACTGTCGGGGGTCCAGAGGGCGGAGGCCCCTTGGCTAGGCGGAGAAGGCAAAGCGAAGCGAGCCTGCTGGCTAGTTCTGAATAAAATGGTGCCTGATTTGTCAGGATTCGATGATAAATAACTGAGATATGACAATTTTAATTTCAATTTCAACCTTTCACACTCAATATGGTAGTTTGGAAAAATTTAATGTGTAATACGGGCACAACGTTTTTTTGCTGCACTTGAAAAACTATTCTGCACTCGCCTGCGGCTCGTGGGTAAGTGTTTCTCTCGATGCAGCAAAATCACTCTTTGCGTAATGATACACAAATATTGTACTGTGTGAAGGAGGCAAAATGGGGGTTTTACCTGATGTCTTTATTAATAAAGTTATTTATTTGCATTCATTCAATATTTCTCAACATGCTCACAAACAATGGATGCTTGTTTTGGAAATTCACCAAACTTCTACCCAAATTTTATCCAATAGGATTATTTTTCGCGATTTTTCAAGTTTATATTGATTTTCCTTTATAATTTGCTACTGAATAATTATTTTAAACAATCAGAGCACACTTGAGACCAAAAAGGTACGGCAAATGCTGTATTTACAAAGTTGATCCACTCATAGAGAAAATGACTCCAGCTCGGTCAATATTTGTTTGAAAATTATTGATTTGGTCTCAATCGTAGGAAACATTCTGACCTTCAATTTGAGCTCAATCAATATTTTTTAAACCAATATTGACCAAGCTGGAGTCATTTTCTCATCTTGCCTTATTTTATCAAAATAAACACTCACTTGAGAAAACATTGTTGCTCATATTTTATATTCTCATTTTATAACAATACATGGTAATAGAATGAGCCACTTTCACCATCAGCTAGGTTTAGCTAGGCTTAAAATACCGGGATCAAATTTTCAATTCCACGCTTCAAAAACTTTTTGACAAAAAATAAAGCTCGCTCCGCTCAATTTGCGGCTGCCTCCGCATGCGCTTCCCTAGTATTTTATTAAAATTTTGTATTCAATTCTGATTGATGCTCGCTGCCCGCACACAAACTTCGGTTTTGCTGGCAGCGCCAAAATAAATATAGTGTATTATTGAGATTAGCATAGTTTTATTTGATGTAAATAGGTTAGATTTTCTTTCTTTACTTTATTGCGTTCTCAATTATAATTTTTGTATTGTACTCAATATGGCAAATAAATTTGATTTGATTTTATAATGTTGAAATGTTGAATGTGTTGTCAGGTGTCAGATGCCGTTAGCTACAAGTGCAGTGAGGACGGATGCAGTCAGAGCAGCGTTTCTCCCCTGTTATGTGCCAAGTGTGAGAAACACTTCTGTTTAGCACACCGACATCATGGTTGCTTTGATGTCAAACCAGCAAAAAAGGAAATTGACAAATTGCGAGCACACAAGGAACTTCAAAATAAAGTCAAAGCTGAAATGAACAAACAGGTATGTAAAAATCACACTCATTTTACACAGATACTAAATCTCAATTGCTTCATCAATAATTGTTGTTTTTTTTTTTAATTCACAGTCTTTGAAACTGTAACTATAAAAATTATGGAGTTTTAGATTTTCACTGTCACCGCAAGACTTTTCCTATCTGAATCACATGAAGAATACACTCTTTTCATTCAAGTACTACATCAATTTTTGAAACCTTATACAGGGTGCGGCAGCGAATCGGGCGATTTTGAAATGAGTGTCAAAAATTGATGAAGCTGTTTACAAAAAATTTTTTGATGCCATTATAATCTACATAAAAAAGCATTTATATTTCACTGTCACAGCCCGTTGCTCGTAGACTTTTAGTGTACGAGACTTCGTCTCGTCTCCATCATGCATTTTCGAATCATTTTTTCGAAAATGAACATGGGGAAACCGTGCCTGAGCGGTATTTCGAATGTTACGCACATTTTTCTTTTCTCAACTACCTCAGTACGAAATAAACAATGAAACATTATTCCAATAAGACTGAGCAACAAGCCATACAGCCCAAATGAGTATTCATCTTCTGAATGACGTTTCTCCCAATCGTTTATTCTCTTGAAACGGAACGATTCCATGGCCCGCACGTTTGCCCGGTCTGTCGGCATGTGACTTTTTTCTGTGGGGCTACCCCAAAAGTAAAGTCTATGACCAACGGCCGATGACAGTGGATGAACTGAAACAAAACATTCGTCGAGAGATTGTACGAATACCCCAACAAATGTTACGGGAAGTTATGAACAGTTTTCATCAGCGGCTTGAGGGATGCCTGATTAGAGAAGGACGTCACCTTGCCGACGTGATTCACAAAAATTGAGTTTGTTCAGTGAAATATAAATGCTTTTTTATGTAGATTATTATGGCAGTGATAATTTTTCTGTAAACAGCTTCATCAATTTTTGATGCTCATTTCAAAATCGCCCGATTCGCTGCCGCACCCTGTATTTCTATCTATATAATTTGAGATGTTCTAATGAGATTTGAAACCTGATTCATTTCTGAATACATACAAAAACTATCCTGAGGTTCTAGTGTAGATAGAAGAGCAGGGATCAATTTGAGGTGGGGATTCGAAATCATTGTGATGGATAGAGAAAGAGTTATTAATGACGGGAGGAATCGTAGTTATTGAAGAACTGCAAATGGAGGGGCGCAGTGTTAAAATAACCTGCATGCAGGTTTATCTTTGAATGCCGTTGAGGCAACTTTGTACGTTATGTATGGTCTCCCATCCCGATATTTATGGGCTCGACCGACGACTGGAGAGATGAGACTGTTCTCCTAAACCTCCTCCTCCTCCTCCTCCTCCTCCTCCTCCTCCTCCTCCTCCTATCAAGAGAAAAACAGAGCTAAATGGAGAGAGGGGAAACTATACTCTATTCACGATCACTTGAGACGGGGAAAACAAACTCTTTGATAGTGTATGCGTGTAATGGAAGGTCTTCTTCTATGCGAAAGTTTCAGCCACAGACCAACAGCTGTAGCCAACCACAGCTCAAGACAACAGTCTTGAGACAATACAAGTCGGACTGTAGCCAATCACAGCTCCAGAAAAGAGTCAGCTGTTCGACTGCAGCCAATTTTTTCGCATAGAAGAAGACCTTCCATAAACGCACATACACGCAAACGGGTTGTTTAGTTCGTCTCAAGTGATCGTGAATGTACTATAAACGCAACTGGCTTTTACTATACTACAATATGACTCTCCTATTTAGAGGTTGATTTCTAACAAAATTCTGCAATAATCCCAATAACCCCTCCCATCATCAATAACCATTTTTCCCGGGGATTACTCGATTAGTCCAGTGCTCGATTAGTCCAGTCCCTATCCTACATTAAGAAACTGAAAAACTGGACTAATCGAGGCACCTGGACTAATCGAGGCGCAGGGGTTCGATTAATACAGTGACTCGATTAGTCCAGTTCTTCAATGAGATGAGCGAGTGCCTCGATTAGTCCAGAACTGGACTAATCGAGGCACTGGACTAATCGAAGCCCTGCGTCTCGATTAATACAGTGCCTCGATTAGTACAGTTGGCGTACTGAATTCGTACCAGGTGATGAATCCACTATATGCGTTGACAAGGAATTGACTATATCTAGACGGCGTCAAAGTGGCCGTCTAACAAATTTCAAATAAAACCAAGGCGGCGCGGCGCGATCTTTGAATTAGGTTGCAAATGACAATAGCTTGGTTTTCATTATACAACCATGTTGTATTTATTTATAATGTAATATTCTGAATAATTCACCGGTATCTTTTAACTTATTGAATCTTATTATCTTTGTTTAATCTATTAAATTAGGCTACCCCTATTAGAAATTCGAGATTTAATATTGTTTAATTCATGGAAGGACAGGTTGATTAATTAATATTAATATTTTTATGATTTACAGCAATATTTGAAATCTGTATTGGTAATTATTCAGAAGCTGAATTATTGTATTCATGAAACTAAAAATCTAATGAGCCAAAAACCTTTAAATTTGGCTCTCTATATGTGACTTTATTTACCATAACTTTTTGTATTGAAATTTTAATACAATTTTAATATTATCAACAGTCTTGAGGGTGGCCGTGGATGAGTGGGTTAAGTGCTAGAGTTAAAGCCTCCACATAAGGCTAATTTCAAAACAAAGAAATATTTACGAATCCACTAAAATATTTTTGGATTGGAAGTATTCAAATTATACATCGTGAAAGCGTATATCATTGTCAAGAATATACGCTTTTATAAAATAAAATTGTTAACTAGTAAAGATCTGAAACCTATCTGTAATGATATACGTTTGAAGGAATCTTCATAAACCCAATTCTGCGTTCAGAAATGCGAAAATATCAATAAATAATCAGTTATCAGTTCAATAATCAAAAATAAATTAGCAGTCCAAATTCAGTTTATTATCTAGGTAGTTCACTCCGAACTTTTTGAGTTTTCATTGCATTAAGATATAAAATCCGAAAAATATGAATAACTTTTTTATTTGTTGTCAGATTGACTTGAATTTTTATGGGGAGGACACTAATATAGAGAGGAATGTTCCTGTTTTTTGTAGAATTTTTCCAAGGCTCTTCAGTCATCAGTCAGCTCTTCAGACTCATTTTTCCGATCGGGCGATTTCAGTCATTTTAAATTTCCCGGCTTAGAAAGACTTGGCACGAAGGCATGTGATTGGTTGATAATTGCACGCGAAAGAAAAAATACATTCTTAAAAGTTGAGAGAATGACTCCAGCTTGGTCAATATTGATTCAAAAATTATAAATTTGGTCTCAAATTGTAGATTAGAATGTTTTCTACAATTTGAAATCCGATTTTTGATTTTTGAAGCAATATTGACCGAGCTGGAGGCATTTTCCCATCTTGCGAGAATGTCTTCTTTGCTTCTTCTCTGTGTGAATTGTTGTCTTAGATCAAACGATCAAAGCCTTTTGAAGTTCCAAGAAACCTACACTTGTATGCGCATGTCTGTCCAAGCAAAGAAGACCGTGTGGCAAGATGGAAAGTGACTCAGCTGGGTCAATATTGGTTCAAAAAATATTAATTTTGTCTCAAATTGTAGATCAGAATGTTTCCTACAATTGAGACTAGATCAATAATTTTTGAACCAATATTGACCGAGCAGAAGTCATTTTCTCATCTTGCCAGGGGGTCTTCTTTGCTTAGACAGACTATTAAACTAGGCTATAATAACCTCCGCTTGGACAATATCAGTTAAAAATCATAGATTTGGTCTCAAATTGTAGGAAACATTCTGATCTTCAATTAAAGACCAAAATTTTACTTTTTGAGCCAATATTGACCAAGCTGGAGTCATTTCCCCATCTACCCAGATTGTATTTCTTCCTTGCACAGACTACAGTAATTAGCGAGAAATTACTACAATTATCATCAGACTCTATCAATGAGTGCCTTTTCGCTTTCATTAAATTAGATTAATTACTCATATCGGTCTCTTTATCCTGTTGGTCAAGTGCAAGGCAGGACTTGGTCCTAACTTCGCCGTTTCAATACTGTAACGAAGTAGTCATATTTTATTATCTATAATTAATGTACATGGATAAAGTTATTTTATTCACCTTCTCTCATTTTACTCTCTCTTTAACCTCTCCTCTCTATCTCCTCTCTCGTTTTATTCTCTTTATCCTTCTCTCTCATTCTTTTCAATCATTTCACTGCCTCATTCACTTTTCAATCCACTTTTTCCTTTCTTTCTCATTTTACTATTCTCTCTATCTCTTATCTCATTTACCCTCTTTATCCTGTGCTTTCTCTTCCTTCTCTCATTTTACTCTCCCTTCTCTCTACTTCTCTCTATCTTTTCTCAAGTTTCTCATCTAAGATCTAGTAATACACCAAGATATATTATAGTCAGACTGCATAACTATTTGACAATCACAATTTATCTGATTGCACGCATACCGGGTAACTATGAAATTCAAATGAAATTGACAAGATGTGGTTAAATTGAAGAGCAAATATTTTGTTTTTGAAACATGAGGGATTTACGTAATTACAACGTGCCATTAAAGGTCATACAGTTCAATATCATTATCGCTTCCATTATGTTAAATTTTTGATGAAACACTTATTGTATAAAATATAAAACTTGATTTCTTAATTTTCTTTTCATTTCCTCTTTTATCAGTTATATAGTCTTTTTCCTGGGACTGATGCTCGCATAGGCTCCTAGGTTCGGGGGCTAATGGGAGATGGCGACTGGTTTTTAGGCAGTCAAGACCGACGGCTTTACGTCTCCTTTAATAGACGGGGTGCCGTATCTATGTGATAGTACTGCGTTCGAAAATATTGTTCCCTGGTCAAGGATCGACCTTGGGTCCTCTTGCTTATCAGAACTCGGACCAAAGTTTTTTCCCTTTGCACCTTTTTTCTCCACAAATTCAATTTTGTTAGTATTTATATATTATGACATTTATTTACATCTATGGTATTTATAGTATGATTATTATTATTATCATCCATGCTAGCTATTATGTCATGAATAAATTCAAACTGCAGAATCAAGTTGTCACATTTAATTTTGGCTATTAATGATTATTTTATAGAATTAAGTTTATTCTGAGCTATATTCTGCAAGTCTTATGAAGTGCATAAAATGATGTTTTATGAATAATCTTTTTTTTTTTTTAAATAACAATAAAATTTAATTGGAATTTGATTGGATATGGGTATGTATTATTACGGTATGTGACTGTATTCATCATTCCTCAAACTAAGCATAATCAGAATACAATTCATTCAGTCAACTAACTATATAGTGATAACGAGAAGCAAAGATATTATTATTTCCTTCTTCATGGCCATTCTCGCAAATATGAAGAGAAGTTACTGGGTGTTTTTGAAGTAAGTTATATACATATACAAGTTCTTTATTGAATAATGAATGTAACTCATTAGGCTACTCAACAATGAATGTAAGTCGCTATAAATGAAAGACAAATCGCTATACCATTAGAAAGACACTGATTTTTCAATTCATAACTTAATAGCTAATTCAATTAACACTACTACCAATTTATATACAACATTCTTAATTTTTCAACAATTTATGTATAATATTACATCTTATCAAGATAATGTAGCCTATATTGAAAGTATTCAACATTTTTCAAGATCATTTAAAGGCGCCCATAGCCAGATGAGATAAGGAAGCACCCTGAATGTTCTCTTAAGCTTAAAGGAATTCATTATAGTCAGCCAGCATTTTTAAGAAATGAACTATACAAGAATGAATACGGTACTTGTGGTAGGTATTTAGTAGTAACTTAGCCTATATACAATGATTCTTAGCACGGGAGTAGTGAATAATACAGGACTAATAGCAAATAGATTTTTAGATTTCAAGTACCTAGCTGAACATTCATATTATAGGCTAACTTTTGCTCTCTTCAAAATGAACTGTGGAGCCAAAATTTGCTGCCAAAATGACGCTTCCTCCTCAAGTCTTCAATACTCTTTCCTTGCCTGTTACGGAGATTTACTTACTCCTTTGGTCTTCCACATGGATCAGTGTCTGAGGAGTCGTCCTTACCGTGTAGTGGTGAATTTTCTATTATTTTACTTATTTATTGCAAGAGAAATAATTTTAAAATTTTGAACTTTGATGGCATCTCCCACATAGAATTTTCTCGGGAGTGCCTCTTATTCTTAGTAAATTTGGAAATCATATGTAAACTATATTTTTTAGAGTACCTCATTGTATACATTTCGTGGAGGTTTAATGTTTTCTTTGTACTAGTTTGCTTACTGAGAAATAAAAATTTATTATTATTCATTTATTTTTCCCGTGGCTATTTTCCTACCGGTAACCCCCTCCCAGTCCTCCAATTTATGAAATTGAGAATGCAATTTATATGAAATTGATCATACATTCCTATTATACAAGAGTTTTTACAAGAGCACATTCATTTAGCCTATATTCCAAGTAAGCCTACTTGTTGTGAAATCCAAAGGTTTTGACTTAGATTTTCAAAGACTGAATTAATCTACCCCTTTGTACGTATCAGCTCTAAAAGAATATATCAAAATTCAGCGTGTGACCTCAAATTTTCCAAGTAATTTTATTGACTATAATCTTTAACTGAATATTTTTTCCATAAATAAACAATATCAATTGAAAAATCAGAAACAAAAAATTACCAAAATTTAAGGGTTTTTTCAATTTTTAAGGGTGAAGCCGTACCCTAGGACGACAGAAAACTTCAATTTTGGATCCAGCGCACTGGAATACAGTCATAATATGAAACAATCGGAAAAAAACTTTTGCATCACTTGTCTGACAAAACTACCATTATTTTACTGGGCTATCATAGCGTCAGAGTTTTACTGGAAACCTGACGTCAGAGTTTGCAAGCTACTTGAACTGATCGATAACTTTTGCCGTTGGCGATTATGGCAGCGTCTCTAGTGTAACGCTGAGAGAGTGATATAGTTGATTCCACATATTATAACCGGTTCAGCGGGTCGCATGAATTGGCTAAACTGGACTAATCGAGCGCCTTGCACATCCTACCTAATAAACCAACTTTACTGTACTAATCGAACCTCTAGACAAGTTGAAATACACTGCCTCGATTAGTCCAGGAAAAACTGGACTAATCGAACCACTCTCATAAAACAACTTATATATTTGAAAAACTGGACTAATCGAGCACTGGACTAATCGAACCCTACCCTTTTTCCCTCCGCCACAATGATTTCGTTAGCTGCCTCGAATCTATCCCTGGTTCTATTTATACTAGAATCTCTGAACAGGTTTTGTCTTACTAATCTATTTTTATTCAAAGGAATACACTACCTACTTATACACTGGAATAAACTACTTGTACACTATTTTTTTTTTTAGAATACAGACAATTAAGTTCAAAACTTATTTTCTCCTCCTATTACAGGTGGATTTGACTCTGAAAGCTGCACAGAAGAAATCAGCAGCAAGCCGAGCACTGGCCAACAAACTCAAGCTGATGAAGATCAAGGGAAAGGCAGTGGGCGACTCTCGGGTGCCTACCACTGATCGACTCTACTTCTTGATTCATCCACCTCTATCTAAACCCGCACCCGCCAACGAAAGCAGGCCTATCTACTTATCCAAGGATTGGTCCATTGGCAAAGCTACCGACTACTGTGCTAAGCGCCTCAAAGTTGACAACCTAAATAACCAGTTAGACAGTCCCAAATTACGGCTATTTGTACACGAAAGTGGTGAACTGATAACTCACGATATGGACAGCATTCTTGGATCCTATATCAATGATTGCATTATCGATGGCGATTCATTAGTGCTTGAATTCATTGATTTCGAAATAGCCAAACAATGTGGTTCGGTACGAATTGATTCTCAGAAATATAACTGATTTTTTTTAATAAACATTTTCTGCTTATAACATGAGTTTTTATCTGTCCACAATGGTTTTTGTTTTCAATGCTCTTTGAAGTTGAAACCAATAATTATTTGGAAAAATTATTCAGGTCATTTTGGCTCTGATGACCATTGATTACTATCCGCAAATATAAATATGAAATCAATTATTTGGCGCCTCACAGATACAAACATTACTTCTATAACTTTTGTTCAAGTTTCATTTTTCTCATTCAACAATTTTTGTGTGTTATGTTTTATGTGTTGAATAAAGAATGCAGAAATGAAAGTTTGTGGATAATTAAAAAATGAGATACGTGATTGCATTGGATTGCCGATATTCGCTTTTATACGGTACCTGCAATTACTCTTACTACATACACACCTTAGCTAAAAACATGGCCTTCGAGTGAATTTAACAATTTTCGCCTGAGCTTTGGAATTTATCAATATGTGGAGAGAGCTTTGTTTTTCAAGTATTGTTCTAGTGTGTTCTTGATTTTTGAATTACCAGTAAGCGAGCTAGGTTGTTGTATATTAATGAGGTTTCGAGGTTTTGATGGATATGGATGGCCAGTGATTTAGAGATTGTAGAACAGATACAGAAATAGATTTAATATGGAGAAATTGGTATATCCCACCAAGTAGAATAAGAGCGAAACGGTATAGTAGTATTTCCCCACAAAACCAATGATTTATCACTATTATGTGAATAAACTATGAACATATAATGTGGAATTCGGTGGGAAATAAGAAAATCAAACGTGTTTATATAGGATATTTTTAGCATAACTTCAACTGGAAGCTGTTATAAAAAATATATAAACATGCTTCTGACACAGTGACTGGTGACATACCGTATACATATTAGTATTATTTTCATGATTAATGAATATACCATGTACATATACAAAGATATTGGCAACCATCACTATCAATTCATTTTAAAAACTCACGATAAAGGATCTATGAAAATAAGCTTCAAATATTAAAAAATGATGTAAGTAAGTAACTTTAATATTGAGGATTGAAAGAAAATACAATACCGTACCTACATAAAACAATTTTATAGCCTACTATAATTAATTTGCGCCTCGATGATTTTCTGAGTTGTGGACTGTCTTGTAAACTGTCTTTATAAAAAAATTTCAAGAAAAAGATCAGATGAGCCGATAAATTCAATTTGGTAATTCAATAATTATAGTTAGCCCAGGCAAATTAGACTTTTGCCTCCAAAAAATAAGGTAAGGCTGGAAATCGTCTTAATCTACTTTGGGCATCCTAAATAAGTTTACTATGAGTTTGCGACGGATTCCGAGGTGTGCATAATACAGGGTGACTAGAAAACCACCAAATTTCGGTTCTGTTTTTAGTTTTTCGCAATTTACGCTAAAACGAAGCGTCTGACAGAAAATATCATTCTCATACTTTTTTTAGCTAATAAAATTTCCAAGAGATTGGTATCAAATCCAACCTTCTATCTCAAACAAGGACCGAGGAATGAGGTTTCAAAAAAGTGGTATTTTTTTAGAAAAATGAAAATTTCTCCTTATTCAGTATTTTATTGCTCATATCTTCCGTCTGATGATTCAGAAAGGTAAATTTCAAAATCCCTCTGGGGATAATTTTGTCCTCTACGATTTAAGACCAAGGAAGACTTCCTATCTTGTATATTTTTTGTGTTAGGGCTTTCAACATGTTTCCTTGCACAGCAAAAAATACCATATTTCCACTATTAACCTCCAAAATTAGTCTATATATTCTTGTATTGGAGTTTTATCACTAGAATATTTTTTCTTATATCATGTTTTGATTTATAATTACCATACCGCCCTGAATTCAGGTTATCACCAGTAGGAAGGACTCTCCAAGGATAATGAAATAAGGACCTCCGTAACTTTCGTAAAAGTTGACGGATCGTGACGAACGATAGCTCATTGTTTTCAGCTCATCAAGGCGGTTAAAATTCATATATAATTTATTAAAATTGATCGAAATTGAAGAATTTTACTACCTTGAGTACTTTGAGTTATTTCTCATATACCGAGAAAAAGGCTACCAATTGTCTTCAAATGCGTCTATCTTCAAACCCATTGTTGGGAAATGGTCGCATTTAGGCTTAAATTGTAGAACACAATCTCTTCTATAATTTGATATGTAGAAACGTTCCTATTATAATATTCTCAGGTCAAGAACATTCGTTTTTGTAAACAAAAAAATAACAGAAAGTTTCTCCTCTATAATTTTACGCCACTTTTCAAGCATTCTTGGAGGTTGGAGGGTGAGAAAATTCATTTTTGGTAGTAGAGAATTCAATTTCCACCATTTTAAGCTGAAGA